>CAKLNU010000997.1:427500-434945 GCA_922788865.1 Poeciliopsis turneri
ATCTGCCGGGTTCTGCTGGGTTCTGCTAGTCTGCCGGGTTCTGCCGGGTTCTGCTAGGATCTGCTGGGTTCTGCTGTCCCGTCTGTGTTTTCCTCTCAGAAAGATAAAGTGGAGTTTGAGTCGGACTCTCTGGACATCACCAAGAAGTTCCAGAACATCCGAGACGAAGTTCTGCTGCAGTACGGATCTGATCCGATCCAACAGAAACCCGGCGGTGCCGCCGGGCGAAACAGCACTCAGGAGCAGTTTGCCTTCAACACCAGGAGGCGCTGTGACGGTGAGGCCGACCTGCAACTGGTTCTGGACCCGGTTCTGGACCTGGGTCTCTGCAAACGCCACACGTTGTGTCTGAATCAGAGTTTTAAAGATGTTGGAACCAGGGCGCCACCTAGAGGAAACAACCAGAAAAAGAGTGTTTTATAAACAATAATGGAATCACCAGATCTGAAAAATATGAGAATAACATGTTAATAACAGCAGGAGAAACTCGTTCTGGTTCCTCATATTATGAGAATAAATGAATCCAACATGAAAATAAAACTAGCAATGGCATTAAATGAGACAATCTTGTGTTTTACAAACAAGACAACCTTAATCTGTTCACACATCAAAGTCACACCAAAGTCCAATAGATTACTATTGACTTTGAATCGATTGATCGACAACGGAAAAGACGAAAGAACCATGACCTGGTCAAGCTGCTTACGTCTTCATGACTCCATCAAGCTTCTCATTTTCTAGACGTTTTATGACTTTCTGATGCCCATTTTTATGACTTTATTGTCATAATATCATAACTCTGTTCTTGTAATTTTAAAGAAATCTCTTAGTCTGGCCCCAATACTCTGTCGTAGTTCTAAGACTCTTTTAGGGCTTTCCAGTGGCGGTTTCTGATATTGGCAATATGGGCAACTGCCCAGGGCGGCATGAGCGCCAGGAGAGGAACGCCTCATTCTCCTTAATACGAAGCTTTGAAACCAGTGGTCATTTCTCCACCTGTAACCTGGTCCAGATCAGCGGTTCTGTTCCAGCGGTTCTGTTCCAGCGGTTCCGTGTGTTTGAAGCCCTTCTGTGCTCAGGTCTGGTGAACGAGGGCATCCGGCGCTGCGCTGGCTGGTTCAAGCAGAAGTGGAATAAGTGCATGAAAGCCATTCCTGTTCCCATCATCAACCACATCCTCTGTATTTCAATGAAATTCGACTTCCTGTGTGACATCTTGAGAAGTGAGTTTCTGTATAAAAAGTAAATTCAAACTTATTTCTGGTGACCGTTTTACACACTGATTCAGGTCAAAGGCCTGAAATAGACGTGAAAGGAGACATAATACCCTCCAGTTTGGTTAGCATTAGCGAAAAACAGAGTGGTGGGCACCGCTAGCTAAAAAGTTAGACGTGCTAACCCTAAGCACTAATTATGAATTCGAGTTCTGCCAGTGGAGGGGACACTTCCTCTATTCCACTAATAGCAAGCTAATTTGTAGCCTAGCACTTTAGCAAACTTTAAAAACATTTAGCACGCTTAGCTTGATTAGTGCCTTCAGGTCAGTATAGCAAACATCTTACTTACAGCGCTAACATGATATTTACCCCACACTAATGCTAAAGAGCAGTTCAAACATGGTTATTAGGAGAAGCTAATGCTAAAGCGCTATACAAACATATAGCGCATACAAACACACATATATAATGTGTTTGTAAAGCGCTATGCAAGTTGAATGTAATGCTAAAACATTAATGAACGTTTACAAAACAGCCAATGAAATTAGTGGTTTGAAATTTATCCAAAAAATGTATTTAGGGGAAGCTAGGTTTGCTAAATGTTTTAAAAGTTAGCAAAAATGCTAATATGCTAAACTAAAAACGAACTTCGCTTTTACTTGGTTAGGGGATTAGCAGAAGCGTGTCCACCATTGGAAAACGTGACCAGCAGCAGTAGCATCATCAGCCTCCAAGCAGCCATATTGGCTGCTTGGAGCTTTGACCTTTAGCCTTTACAGGTCAAAGGCTAAAGGTCTCTGACCTTTAGCAACACGGACCTGTAACTGTCCGTGTTGCTAACGGCTCTGTTCCCGTCCTTCAGTCATGACTCCGTGGTGCAAGGAGCAGATTCCCGTGGAGAGGAACTTCGGTCAGCTGTTCGATCGGCTCAACGTTTCCATGGATCGTCTCTCCAGAGAGTTCCGCACCCAGATCATCGTCCAGGTCAGAACCATCAGACCCACCAGAACCACCAGAACCAACCAGACCCACCAGAACCACCAGGGGAAACGCGTCAGCCTCACCGGGTCTGGAGGTTCTGGTGGTTCTGGTGGTTCTGGTGGGTCAGAACCACCAGAACCACCAGAACCTCCAGACCCGGTGAGGCTGACGCGTTTCCCCTGCCGTCCAGCAGGAGGAGCAGCAGCAGTCGGTTCTGGACGGAGTCCCGTTGGACCTGGTCTTCACTGAGGCCGTTAAGGAATCCTTCCAGCGCCTGACGGAGAGGATGGACCAGGGGATGAAGGTCCTGGAGATGGTGCTGTCCTTCACCTTCATCACCGTCTTCATCCAGTAAGATCCACACCTTCATCACCAGTTTGACCAGTAGCATTGGCTTCATCATCACTGCTGCTGCTTCCTCCTCTTCTCTCCTTCCTCGTCCTCGTCGTCCTCGTCCTCCTCATCCTAACCCTCCTCCTACTCCTCCTCCTTTCCCTCCTCCTTTTCCTCCTCCTCCTCCTCCTCCTCCTCTTCCTCCACCTTTTCCTCCTCCTCCTCCTCATCCTCACCCTCCACCTTTTCCTCCTCCTCCTCGTTTTCCTCCTCCTCAGGGCGGTGCAGTACCTCCGCTCCTACAGGACAAACATCTCTTTTGACAACATCTACATCACCTCCTACTTCAGACGGATCGACGAGCGCAGGAGACTAGCGGTACCTTCTCTTCCTCCTCTTCATCACCATCACAGTGATGAAGGCTCACTGCCTCTTCCTCTTTCCTCTCAGGGGAAACATTTCCTGCTTCCTCTCAGAAAGTCGGAGAGAAAGCGGTTCATCGCCCCGATGAGTCCGAAGATCAACTCTGAGGAGTTGACACAAGTGGTGACTGGAACAGCTGCTGCCTCCATTACCATGGAAACCGCCAGGTGTCATCATCCTCATCCTCATCACCAGCTGGTTCTGTTCGTGTGTCTGCAGGCCTCAGGAGGCTTTCAGGTTCTGGCCATTTCACTGCTGGTCGTTCTCCTGCTGGGCATCGACTTCTCCCTGTTCCACGTGCTGGACATCATCAACAGCCACACCTTCACACAGTTCAACATCACAAGTACGCACACACACACAGAGAGACACACAGAGACACACACAGAGACACACAGAGACACACACACACACACACAGAGAGACACACAGAGAGACACACAGAGACACACACAAAGACACACACACACACACAAGACACACAGCGACACACACACACACACACACAGAGACACACACACTCAGGTTGATCTGGTCCTTTGAAAACACAGCGAGTGAAAAATGTAGCTCTGCTAAAGCTACAGTGCTAATTAGTTTGGCTAACGCTAACGCTTTAATCACACGTTTAGGTGAGGCCAGAAGGTGCCAGAGTGAACAGCCATCATCCACCCACCTTGTCTAATTTGTTGAATGGACATTTTATCATCATGTTATTTGCATTTTTTTTTTTGCTAGCTTAACTTTATTTCTTATTTTATAACATAGCCATCTATTATGTTGTAATTATTGTGAAGCTCTTTGGTCAGTTGAGGCTGTTCTAAATGCTCTATGTAAATAAACTTTGATTTGATGAACGTTAGTTCTGCTAATGCTAAAGTGATGTGCTAACAGGATGTTTAGTGGAGGAAACAACTTTATACCCATTGTGTGTCTGTGACACTTTGTCACGCAGCTAGCTGTGTGGTTAGCGCTTCAGGAAAGGATTCTTTGGATCAGACATTTCTCGCATGGCTTCAGTTTTTAGCCGTTGAGTTTTGATAACGTTGTTGTTAATTTAGCAAAAGTGACCAAATATATTTCCTTAAAAAGTTACTGTAGTTAGTAAATGCACGTTACCCATCTCTGGCAGTGGATCGAATCATGAAGGAGGAGGACAACCTCCAAATACTTTAACTATGTTCCAAATCAACAGCTGGGAGAAAAATTACATTAACCAATTCAAATGAGTTCAAACCGGTTTAAACTGGTGATAGTTCTGCTGGGCACAGCGGTCCAACATCAACCAGAACGACAAAAACTTGTTGATGGAAACAGAAAGTCCAAGTTAGCGATTATTCTGGCCCAGCGAAAAATCTCCATTAATCAAATCTTTGAAATCCATCTGGAGGGAAATGCGTCAGACTGACAGTCAGATGGCTCCGCCCCTTCCTGCAGGCAGCCATCACATCGACTTCAGCGTGGGCGGAGACACCATGATGGCCAGGATGCTGCGCACCACCATCTCTGGCTTCAACAGCTCCTCCGAGAGCAACATCCAGAGCGACAACCGCGGTGAGTCCCAGTTCACTGAACTGAGTCACACTGAACTGAGTCATACTGAACTGAGTCACTGAACTGAGTCATGCTGAACTGAGTCATGCTGAACTGAGTCATGCTGAACTGAGTCACTGAACTGAATCATACTGAACTGAACTGGATTTGACTTTGGCCCTGTGGTCTGTACTGGTGCTGGCCCTGTTTAAACTGGTTTTTCTGCTGGTAATGAACCAGTATCTGCAGCCTGCAGGGTGTTGGACACACATTCATCCAGCAGGGGGTGACAGCTTCCTCCCTCTAAAGAGCAGCAACCATTTTCATCTGAACTCACTTCCTCATCCTCAGGATGCCTGTCCCCTCCGTCTCGCCTCCCGTTTGAAGTGTATGCGAGATGTGTGGGCACCGTCCTGGTGGTGGCGCTGTTCAGCTGCGTCCAGGTTTACACCAACCGCCTGCGCCACGTCATCGCAGCTTTCTACAACCCGAAGGTCAAAACACCAACAACACCTGAGTTCATCATGAAAATCCTTATTTAACTAGAGGGACGACGCAAAGACACCCGTCCATCCACCTGTCTGTCTCTCTCTCTGTCCATCTGTCTGTCTGTCTCTCTCTCTGTCTGTCTGTCTCTCTCTGTCTCTCTTCCATCTGTCTGTCTGTCTCTCTCTCTGTCTGTCTGTCTCTCTCTGTCCATCTGTCTGTCTCTGCAGAGGGAGAAGAAGCGCGTCTTGTTCCTCTACAACCTGCAGCTCCACAGACGGCTGTCGTCCCCCAAATGGAGGATGCACGTGAGCCGAGGACGGAGGACGGTGAGCATATTGTCCTCCTTCAGTCTGTCAGACAGAGCAATTTGTCAAGTTACACTGTAAAAAACTAACAGCATTAATTTGGTTTATTTAGCACATTGTTATGAATATTTAGCAAGCAAGCTAATTATTGCTATCTAAATATTCAGGTTAATATCTGAAATACTTAATTTTGAAATTAAGTATTTTGTTTCAAAATTAAATGTCTGGGTTGGAAATTAAATATTCAGTTTGTTACTAAATATTTAGATCAGACTTAAACATTTAGGAGAGAACTAAATATTTAGTTTCCTAATTAAATATTTAATTTGAAAGCTAAATATTAAATATTTATAAGTTTATATTTATAAATGTAGGAATAATATGACTTTTAAAAATGAACAACCACATTTTTTCTCAATGACATTCTAAACAAACTAAATTATTGCTGATAGTTTTTTGCAGTGTGTCGACAGTACTGCAGCTTCTTCTTCTGCTCTCTGCCTGCAGATGTTTCAGCGCCTGACCAGGTGGGGGCGCCGTCTCCTTCGTCACCCCCGGCAGGATGCCTCAGACCAGGAGGAGACTCACTACGCTAGCAGCTAGCCAGGGATCCGCCTGAGACGCTCTCACTTACCTTCATCATCTCAAATAAAACCCGACCTCGTCCTGCAAGACTGGAGACGGAAACCGGAGAGAAATGTGATGCAAAGAAAATCATCTGGAAGAACGACAACTTTCCCTGGAATGTCAGCCATATTTATAAGGCTGTTCAGAACAAACAGGCTGCACCAAATGACTGGATAATCAATAAAACGACAGATCTGAGTTCAGGGTTTGAAACCAGCGTTAGTCTTCACACCAACTGAACTTTTCCTCATTTCTTAGTAAAACATGGAGAACGTCTCTGAACATCAGTTCAGTCCTGCCACTGATAGGCTCAAGTCTGGGCTTTGAGTAGGCCACTGATCTCTCTCTCTGGCTGTTTGTTTTGAGTTGTTCTGCTGGAAGGTGACCTTTGACCCCAGTCAGCTCTCCTGAGGGTTTGTGCCCAGAATGTTCTGCTTTAGCCCCACAGCATGATGCTGCCGTGTGTTCTCTCATGTCTTGGTCCTCTACCTGAAGCGGAGCAGAGCTCTGCAGTTTGGTGGCGTATGAATACTTGTGGACTCAGGCTGCGCCTCTCATGGAGGAAGAGGAAGAGTTCACTGCTCCTCTTCCTGCATAGCCCAGTGATGTGATTACCGCCGCAGTGACGTCAGCAGCTGATCCGCTGCTTCATCCGCGCACCAAACTGACTCTGGATCAGATTGCTCCTCTGAACCGCCGCTGACCTCAGCAGCTGCTGATCCTTCTGATTCTGCTGCAGTCGGCCGGGTTCTGATTCCAGACCTGCAGCCCGCCTTCAGCAGCTGCTGCACATCATTTCAGCCTGGAAACTGTCACACCTTAACCCAGTGGTTCCCAAACATTTCCTGGGCCCAATATGGATTACAATAAAATCCCCAAAAAAAATAAAAAAATCAACTGAGCACATCATTCAACCAGACATAACCGTTTACACATATTTAGTTTTCAAACTCCACTGAAGTTTATTATTATTACTATTATTGACTAAATATTTAGTGTGAAGTGAAAGACTTCGCTTCCAAATGGCTACCTAACTGTCTTGCTCATCAACCTTTAGGTTGGAACTGTGATATTTTCAGTGAATTAATAACATGGTGGAGATATTACTTTAAATAGTGAACTTCATTTTTTTTCTCTTACGACTAAATAACCCAAATTATTTTTTTAAAGTAAAAAGCAAAAACCTGAAGGATATAAAAAGACTGAAATACAGAAATTATGACAATGCGGGATAAAACATCTGGATAAAGAAATATTTGTTATATATTTAAATATTTAAATACAGCAAGATAATGAACAGCTTTCTCCCATGATGAAAAAATATATAAAAATAAAATAAAATAATTTTTCCCACATTATGGCGTCCAGAGGAAGTATTTATTGCAGAGTACTTGTCTTTATGTGGCCCTGATGGGGTTAATTTTAATACACTCAGCTCAGAAACCCTCTGGTCTCAGATGAAGTTAAGAGGTTCTCCGGTGGGTGTGTAAATACTATTGTACTAACATGCAGCATTGCAATAAGCTCGACAGGCGTTTAA
>CAKLNU010000998.1:0-22500 GCA_922788865.1 Poeciliopsis turneri
AAATTAAATGACTAAATAAACATTAAGGAAAGCAATTTTATTACATTGTGAATTTGAACCAGGAGAAGCTAAAACTATGCCACTTGAGGGGTTTTGGCTAAAATATATTTCCATCGTAAAAGCAAAATTTGTATCAATATACTTGTTTGATTACTGCTCTAAATATGTTGTTGTGTTTTCAGCAAATGGGCTTTTTTATGCTTCGGTTAGCAATTAATAAAATACTAAATTCGATTAGTCGAATTCATCACAACGAATCTGATTAATTGTTTCAGCCCTACTAATTTTTATGAACAAAAAAAGTCTAATAAGTGTGACAAGCTTCTGTGTGACACAAAATCATAATTTGTTAAATGAAACTCAAGGCACTGACTGCGACTGACTGTACAAGACTGAATAATACAAAACAGGCCAATCGTAAAGTCATAGAGAAGCTTTAAGTTAAGGTTAGGTCGTAAAACAATATTCCAAACTTTTAAGATCTTCCGAGTTCAATCCATCATCTGACAGTGGAAAGAGCGCAGCACAACTCAAAACCTCCCATAGCATGGATGTCGACCCAAGTTGACAAACTGGGCAAGGAGACCATTAATCAGAGAAGCAGCCGTGGGTCTGTGACAACTTTGAATGACTGGCAGAGACCCAGAGTTCAGATGCGAGAATCTGCTGACAGAGTGACTATTACTGTACTTACGACATGACACAAATCTGCCTTTTATGGAGAATGGCCAAGAAGAAAAAGTCATTAGCAGAGCTGTTTGCATGAAGAAGTTGCTCCAGTTCTATGAGACCAAAGTTGAACTTCACCTGCCATTCATACTGGCAGACTGGTACAACTGGAGAGAAACAGCATTCCCTGAAAAAAAAGATCTGTGGAAGACTGCAAAAGATTTGAGTCGAGGGTGGAGTTCCAGCTTTCAGCAGCCAGAACTGCAGTGGGACGGTTCAGACGGTTCAGACCGAAGCATGTTCGTGTGGTGGAAGGACCCAGTCACAGAGCGGATCTAAGCCCAGCAGAAAATCTGGCAAAACAAGAAAATTGCTGTTTACTGATGCTTTTCATCCACTCTGAGTGAGCTTGAGTTACGTTGAAAAGAAGATCAGGGGGAAAAAAAAATATTTCTAAATAAACGAAGCATGGCAGAAGCAAAACCCAAAAAACTTACTGCAGCAAACGGTGGTTTCACAAAGTATCGACTCAGAGGGACTGAATTCAAATGCTGAAAAAAAAAACGTGTAGCATTTTCATTTCAATTGACAATTTTGCATAGTGTGTGTTGGTTTATTATGTAAGCAAATGAAACACGTTTCAGTGTGTGATTGCAGCATGACGGAATGTGAAGGGATCCAGGGTTAATAACAGAACTGCGACGCACTGTTGCATGATTTTTCAAAGCCGCTTTATATAACAGTATATCAACATCGAGCCAAGATAATAAAGAAAGAAATAGATGTAGCTGCGACCTTAGACACACACCTACAGCATCTCATCCCCCACAGACACCCTGGCTGTGTGGGTTTCCACCACCACGTCCTATTTTGCTCTATACTGTAATTGGAAAACCGGCAAACGCAAACTGGGAAGCCTGGCCGTGCAGGTCACAAGAAGGCATCTGGAAATGAGTTTTTTGTTTTGTTTTTTTTTTTATTGTTGTTTTTTGGTTTTCCCCCCCACCATCCATCTTTTTGGTAGCGGGATTTCACCAGAAACAAGAGCAAAGGGGGACGCTACTTCTCCTTCCCACTCAGCCCTCCGGAGTCTTCCCACGTCTGTCCCGAACTGTCGTCTCGTGGGCACGCTAAAGTTTAACGCTGATGAAAGCGGACTGACATCATGAGAAATTAATGTTACACGTACAGAGTGCTACTGCGGCGCGGCGGGGAGGAATTTAGATCTTTAACTTTTCCTTTGGGGATCTGGATGCTTGGATGACGGCCGCGCGTTTGCGTGTGTGTGGGAGGTCTGCAGTGCGAATCGGTGTGCGCGAAGGTGAGCGTCTCAGGAATGTCGAAAGAGCTCGACGTTATTCTCAACACGCCACGTGCTGCGACGTGACGGTGCCACACGATGATTATGTGTGTGTGTGTTTGTTCTGAAAATGTATGGATTCATTAGTACAGCGATCCTGGCCAAATCTACGCCTATAATCTCTGTAGATTAATTAGTGCAGAGACATCTCCACCTCCTTACTTTGTTCTCGTTATGTGCCAGATCTTTAATTAGCCAAGATGCTTTCTGCTCAGTTTTATTTACACTGTCAAATGATTTTTTTTGTTGTTGTTTTTTTTGTTTCTCTCTTCACTCCACGCAGAGTCAGCCACCCCAGAACACAAACAGTTAAAACTACCTGCTAAACATGAACCAGAAGCCCTAATTCGTCAGGCCGGGCCTCATTTCACAGAGGAATACTGCAAGTTTTTCCTGTTGAGTTGCTACAGCGCCGGAGTTAATTGGTGCTGCAGCTGAACTGCCCACCGTCAGCATTCAGCAGAGGAGATCTGAGGGTTGACTTCTTTGTTCTGCTTGCTAATTAGTGTGTGTACAGAGCCCAGGCTGGGACACAAGTTTTGTGGAAATCATTATCATTAGGAGCAGAAGTCTCACAATAGATGATTATTTAGCACGGCGCTCCACTCTGCACAAGCCTGACGTCTTATTTCCTCTGACAGGCACAGGTTCAATATGTACATGCGCCCAGCTTCAGAGAGACGTCAACATGCACTGTTCATGTGCGTGAATTTCAGTGTAATAATGGATTTGAACTGGGTTTTTTTCTTTCTTTTTTTTCTTCTTCTGAATATTTATGCAACCTGCAGCTGCAATGTTTTCAACATACAGGAAAAGTTATAATTCATTTTGGATTTACCTTGTAGCCCACTTGAGTTGCACAATAAATCAATAACAATATGTGTTTATGAGCTTTAAGAAGTGTGTGGTTATGTGCAACTTACTATGAGGTGTGTATGTACAGTACATACTTAAGGCCATACTCTTACTTTAATCCTCTGTAAAATCGATCAAATCCACCAGAGATGAAAACTTGTGCATCTGATGCTGCAGCTGTATAAAACTAACCACAGCTGCATGTTGTTGAAGCATTCAACTTTGGCAAAGGAATGATTCATATGAATCCTCAAATACCCAACCAGTAACACAAGGTTCAAGCCCGGGATGAGCACATGCAAACCTCTGACTGAAATCGTTTGTCTTATTCCACTCCTTCTGAATTTTGAAAAAATGTGTTAAACGTGATGGTGACCCTGTTTGTTTTTGTCTCATTAATTCCTGGCCTGTTTTCTTGAGTGGCATCCTGGGAGACAAGGGAACGCCGACCGCTATCTCCTCGACTCACCGTGTCTCTGTCCTTGTAGAACTTTCTAATCTCTTGGGTTTGATAATGCTATCTACAGCGGGGCGTGGCAGCTGGTGGTGGTAGTGGGTGCCGAGAGGGAGGGGTGGTGTTGGGAAGAAAGCTGGCGGGACAATTTATCATTCTGTTTCTCCCTTGTCAAGTCAAAACCGGAGCCTGTTCTCCTCTGCGCCAAAAGAGCAATGACAACAATAGGCAAACAGTGGAGCCTTTTCTAACATCTGTATTTCACACACAATCCCTCCCGCTGACTCGGGGTTTGAAAACTCCCCCTACAGCCTGTGACACAGCGAGCTGCCTGCCTCCCCGCTTTGGCAACCGGAGCACACAAACACACGGAGAAGCGCACCGCAGGAGCCCGCACACACTCCGGCTGAGGTACAGATAAACAGTTGGATAGATAAGGAGCCAGAGAGATGAAATGCAGAAACAATCTGACTTGACATTCCCAGTGTGCACATGCACTCCTACTCCTCCCACTGTCTTGCGCGTCTACAATAAGAGCATCATTTCTATTGTTGCCTTTGTCAGGCAGCCGCACGGCGGATAGACGCTCCGAGAAGTCGGATAAAGGCTCAGAGATAATTAAGAGTGAAAGTTAAGGAGAGGAAAGAGCTGATCTCCCTCCTGATATACGTACAATTATTAATGTAGTGGGATACCAGGAAATCCATGACAGGGAGAACACATGTTCAAACGCGCATCCTTCACTGCGAATTACACGTCAGACGAGCAAACCCGAAGCCGCGGAGGCAAGAAAAATACAACACAGATTGAGTTTAAGGGTAATTTTTGCTCACCACTGCAGTGATCTTCTGGGCATCGGTCTGTTTCGCTCACCAAACATGCCAGGAGACGTCTCTCTTTTTTCTTCCCCTCCCACTTGAGCACACAACAGTTGTGCAGAAATTTGCTGCACAGACTCTGGATGTTTGTAGCAGCTTACCAATGTCAAAAAATGTACTGGAGAGGGTGGAGGGGGGATTTCACTAAAGGTTCTGATCCAACATTTTTCTTCTGAGACTGTGGTATTTGTGTAGAAGAGGCAGGGAAGAGAGTGCTCTGCAGTCGAAAATGGATGTGAGTCTGACTAAACGTTTGTTGTTGGTAAACATGTTATAGAGTCATAATTTTCAGAAAGAGAGAGAGGGGGGGGGATCATAAAATCATTTGCCTTTCTGATACCCTGTTACCTCCTGAGCTGTATTTGCACTATTTTTGTTGACCTGCTTTACAAGGTTGAGCTTTACATCCCGGCCCACATAACCTGAGACCTAAATAGAATGTGATTTGGATGGATCTCACAAATCTCACCACAAATATTGTTTGTTTCTATAAAACATGTTTTAGAGTGAACTACTGGCTCAACAAGTAAAGTCCCTACATTGACTACTTGAATATTATATCAGGCAATTAATTTTTTTACTTATTAAACTGCAAGAATGAGAAAGTGTTTTAGACCGATGGGGTTGCATATAAATTGTGGGGACAAAGCCTTTTTTGTTTCTTTTTACTCATCTGCTCTGACAGTCTTAGTGGTGTTTGGCATATAATGTTTTAAGACTCAGCAGATTTTAAAAAAATAATTAATAAGCAGTTTAAATATATATAAATTAAAAGCTTTTCAGAGCTTTTCTACTTCATTCTTGAAAAATATAAATACAAATAACAATGAGATATGTACTGAAGAGCTACAGTCTCTCTGTTGACGTTGGAGCCAAAAGCAGCAGATAAATTTACTTCTGTATTGTGTTGGCTTTGTTCATTTCAAATACACTACAAAAAATGTCTGCCATCTTATTTAAAAGTTTAATGAAAGAAACTAACTCATAAAACTCAAATGAACTCCAAGGTGCTGAATAGAGTGTGTCCCATAAAGGACCAATATGGTCCTCCATGGGATAAAGTTGCCGTTTTAAAATATTTTTGTGAACTAAAAATATTTCATATGGAACTAAAGATACATGCAGAATAAAATAAAAGTTTTGTACAAAAAAACTGAGGCCATGCCTAAGAACTCAACTGTTAACCCCACAGTATAGCCGGCGCAGAACTAAGATAGTAAAACTATTGGGTAGTTTAAAAAAATAAAATCTTCCTTTTGTGGTTTTCTCTTACAATCCCATTTTGTACAAATGGCAAAGAAAACAACACTTTTTTCTTAGTCGCTTAAGTCAAAGCTGTTTTCATAACGACATTCTTCCTGTGTTGATAATTACTAACAAACTTAGCCTTTAAACACAACCTGGGGCAGTTTGCAGAATAGTTTTTTTCAGTCTGATGTGAATTTATGATGAAGAATGAATATTCATATTTATTGCTGAAGCACATTATTTGCACATCTATGCATTTAAAGCTCTTCTACCTATGAAGACTTAAGAGCAGTAGGCTATGTAATAACTGCATCAGTTGGATTGTTTCATATTTTCTTCAGTTTCCACTCAGAGTTTTTCAGCCAGATGCATTATTACCATTTAAATTCAGATTCAAGCTGTTTTTACTTTGACTTTTTTTTTATGTACCACTGCACGGTTCAGTTTATAAATATTCATTCTCAAATTAAAAACCAACTTCCCGACTTCTTTTAGCTCCGTCTTTTCCACTCTCCCTGCATTCCAGTTTCCACTACAATGCGTGGAGTCCAACAAAGATGTGGAACCCTCCACTTTGCTTTGTGAAGTTGTCCCTTCAAGTGTGGCAAACAGATGAACAACGCAAATGGTACAAGTTTCTGCCAACTTGCGTGATGAGAAAATGGTATGCTGGCAGCGGCCTTGGTGTTGATGAAAAGAAATATGGAAAAAGGCTTCTATATTTAGAGCCCTTATGAGTCTTCGTATGGGGTGGGAGGGGGTTGGGGTGTTTCTGGCTCAAATCTAGCTGCTTTCTGAACGCACCGGGATGAAACGCTGTGTTAGCTCATTCTTAAGGACCGCAGGCTGACTGGAACAGTAATCCATATCTTCCTGGTTTGTTGTCCTCATGTGACACTTGAATAAAATTGCTGAAATGGATCGAAGTGTGTTGCTGTATTGTGGAAAAAACAAACTGCCACAAGACTGCAAAACTGCTGAAACACTGAGTGCCTGTAAGTCCAGACTAAAAACCCACCTGTTTGGAGTCCCTTTGAAGCATAATCAATCAAGAATTTGACTATATGTAATGTTTCAATTGTTGATTCTATGTCACATGACTTTGTGTTTTTGTGCTTTTATGATGAAAAGAATAAATAAATCAATAAAATTTGATTGATTGATTTCCATCTGGAACTTCAAAGTTAGTCAATGAATGCAGTGCTGTATGTAGACCCACTTATGTAATTGATCTTAGCAAAACTGATAAGATTAATTGATCAGAAGCGTCAGAACAGTTTCCAAAGGCATTGGTATGAATTCTTTACTGGAAAATAGAAGTGTACTTTTTACGCCTCCAATGTGCTTAACATGGCTGCCAGTGCCAAACTTGCTAATTTGAGTATTTTAGAAACTGCAGTTGTGCTGGGATTTTCACACACAACCGTCTCTTAGAGAGAAACATTTTAAAAAAGAGCTGCGAGTTAAGGCTGGACAGACACGCCGATGTGATGAGTCTCCATTTCACTTATGACTTTCGAGAAGGTAGGGTCAAATTTTCATGCTAAGAACGTAACAGCCCGGATCCATCCTGTCCTGTCTTGTGGTATAATGATGACGTAGTGGATCATCGTAAGTCCCATAGAATCAACTCAGAATCATTTAAAACTGGTGACATTTCCTTTTGGAATATGTTGCCTTCTGAAATTACATTGACGCTTGCTCATGCAAATTAAAAAAAAATCTTAAATACATAATGGAGGATGATTTAATATCGACTTGATGGAGTGTTTAAATTTAGATTTATAGCGAGACGTTGTTTGTTGTATTCATCATTCAGTTTAATTTTAAGTTAAAATACGTTTTATCCAATACAGCACCAAGACTAAGTATTACTATTGCAACCAGTAAAAAATTATACGACTCTGCAGGTGTGGATGCTTGCTGCATGGGTGTGTTTAGACAGATTACAGCTACAAGCCAGAGAGAGTCTCCACCTCTGATTAACCCAGTGGGGGTGAGGGCTGCATGGGGTCGAGGCTGGAGAGGCCTCGGAGCGCGGGTGGACACTTTAACGAGTCGGGGCAAATTGTGTGTGCAAAGCTGTATCTGAACAAAGTCATTTCCCATGTTTTGATCAATAGCAAATAGTGTGCTGCGAACCGACGACGTGCAGAACGGACCTGAAAACGACGTAAAGGTGAAGGCAAAGCATTTCGTTGGTGCAGCTAATTTTTCTTGGCAGAATGAATAAAGCAAAAGAAAAAAATGGTAATTTTCTAAATATTCTTAGTGAGAATTGCATACAGTGGTGAGGTTAGATTTTCGGTCATGCTTTTGTTCTATTACAGCACTCTTGCAGAGGCAGAGGATGATGGGGTTACCGAGACTATAAATATTTTTTTTCTCTTGCTGTGTAAAAGTATCATTGGAAAACTTGGCTCTTTTTTTTTCCCATTAGAGCATGACAGCTTCTCTCTGAAGTATGAAAACATTGCAACATATTCCTTAAGCCCTCTGATCCCCAGCCTCACAGCGGTTCTAGGAAAATCCAAGGTAACAAGGCGAACAACATAAAGACGGTTAGCTCTTACTTCTTTTATTATTCCGTTCTTATCTGGATTATTCAACTGCATGTTTGTATGACAGAAATCACAACCATGGCAGGTGTTTACTCAACAAAAGTTGACAAAAACGAACTTATAACTTTGGAGAAACTTTGAAATCTTCTCTCCCCTCTTTCATATTCGAAAAGGTTGTAATTTCATCCCTTCATGCTTTCATTCTTTACTGCTAAGCAAACCATTTTTTATTTGAAGCCAAAGCTGCACAGCTTATCGGACTACATTTGCAGCAGAGCATAGGACTGCTTGGATGCAATATTTGGTAGAATACGGTGTCCTGTGCATTCAAAGTGTGTTCAATACTTAGGACTGAATTTCACTTGTCTTTATACCCTCCACCCGTCCAACTCGGTGTCATCACAATTGAGCTCTAAAAGGTTAATGCAAACACAAGACGACATAAAAGAAAGAGTGAAGAAAATGTGGCTTGATCTCAATCGATGTAGTTATTGCAACAATCAATAAATGCCATCTTTTCTTAACGTTGTGTACTGTCATGAAGATAGTCAGTGCATATTTGTTATTTTTTTCTCTTTCAGTATTGCGTTATTCAGATACAAAGCAAACACACTAAAATAGCACAAAAATACAAAAAGAAAAAAATAACTCCAATTGCAAACGGAGCTATGTCTTTAATTTACTAGTATAGTGAGAGCAAAGTGTTTCTGTGGGGGTGCTTAGTTCAGGTTCACTTCACACATTGTGCGATGTCCCTGCACAGCCCTCGTTGACGCGGCCCTTCCAACTCTCATTTCGAAAAACTTCATCGCCCCTGACTTGGCCGCTCGGGCGTCCCCGACCTCTCCTTGGCCCCTGTCTCTTCCTGTTACCTCACATCAGCTCCCGTTTTTGTTTTGTATTTTCCGTCTCACAATGTGTGGAAAAGCTCCAGTCACTCGGCAGCCCTGCCTCGAGCTCAGGAATCAATGAGAGACGGAGCGCTCTTATGGTAATCACTGACCCGTTCCCCAGTCACCGTTTGGCCCACCTGACCTTTCTTTCCTCAGCGCCAAGCAGACAGTTTTAATTCTGCAGGTCCAGGTCCAGGAGGTTGTAATGATTCCTGCTCACTTGGGTCGTAGCCTCTGAACCCACTCAAACTCCAGGAGTCCTCTTTTTTTTTTTTCTTTTTTTTCTTTTCTTTTGCTCTTAAAAACATCTGCTGCTCCAAGTGTAAAGTCTTCACATAGCCAGATGCAGAACGCCAGACACTGGAGTGTGGAAACCTCCTTCCAAACTTTTAAGGAGGTTTGTAACAAACTCCCAGAGCAATCATGACTAATAGCTCTTCGTGCAGAAGTTTCAGAGAAAGTCTGAGGCATCTAGGCTAGATACCTGAGGGTGTTTGATAAATCATGACTCGTGTAGACCAGATGCCTGTCTCCATGGCAACCCTTGTGCACAGAATCTGTTGCACTGCGTCGGGTGGTATTGTATTTTTCTTATGCCTTGTGACACAATTCCTTATTCAATAAGGAGTCATTTTTCACACTTTCACATTCTCCCTGTGAGTCACATGAACTCGGTCTGTCACATTTGATAAACGGTAAGGCACAAAAAAAATAATATGATATGGTAATTAAGCAGCAATTGGTTCTGCCAGAAAGAAAATGCTCTGTAACTGCTCAACTCAAATGCAAGAAAAAAAACATTGTAGCTAATTTATTTTTGACTCAACTCTCTTTGTTGTCGTCAATAAGTTTCCATTGTAATCCTGGCCGAACATTTGACAGCTCTTAGTGAAAGAATTGGTAAATTTCTAGAGTTTTTTTTTTTTTTTAAATGAATCAGTTTCAGAGATTTCTTTAGCACATTCCAGAAAACATAATGTGATATTTTCACCTAAAATCAACTTAAATATGTATTTGGGATCATAGACATATTTGGAACATCCAATTTTGTCAAAGTTGCAGCCAGCTCGCCCTTAATTTCAGGAGAAGTTGAGGAATTTGCAAGTACTTGTGTGATGCATCTGTACCAGAGGTGATGGCAAAACCTCCATACCATCACACTCTACCACCACTGTGTTTAACAGTTCATACACTATCTTTAGGTATAAAGCTTCACCTTAACTTCTCCAAAGATATTTCTTCATCCTGACCAAATATCTCATTTAAAATGAGCATTTGGACAGTTGCACTGTCTTTAAGTTTCAGTCCAGGTTGATGTTGGTGATTCTTTCTCGGTCTGAACTCTCTGTGTTCATGGGAATGTAAACCTGCTTTTACTGTTCCAACAGGCTTTTTTTTTTTTTTTTTAGCATCTCCAATTCTTTCCTTTCATCTGAAAGTGACACAAATCTTGACTCTATAGGTTAAAACCTTCACTTCGTTGGGTGTTTCCCCTCATAAAGTCAGTGCAAGCACATGTTAAAACTAGTTTTGCAGTGGATCAAACTCTATTGGGTTCATACCATCCCAGGAAACCAGCAAAGACAGGCTTCTTTTGTACAAGTATTTTTGTATTCCCTGACAGTACATCTTGCAAATAAAAAAGGTCCAATACAACCAGCAAAAATAAACTAAAACATGTCCAAAAATTGCTTTAGTCTCATTTGAAAACTATCTGAGCTGGATAAACTGGAAATACTAATGCATACAAGTTTAATATATGAAAATAATGGATATTTGCCTAATACCTTTGGTTTTTCTTTCAAATCTATTCATGTTTAGTGATTAAAAAAAACAATCAAAATTAGCAAGCAGTCAAACAAGACTATGTGGAGCGTCGGGAAAGTGTGGAAGTCAACAGCTAAATTAAATTGGGATGCACCTGCATCTGCTTTCGAACCGTGACAGATACAAGAAAGCCCAGAACTGGACAGTGCATGTACGCTGAATTATTTCTCAGCCAGCATAGAAAGAGAAAAACCTGAAACATTTCAGTGAAGGAATTCAATTTTCACCTTTATCGAATATTGATATGCTCAGTAGACCTGCAAAATGTTTTCACAGGCAACAATAATAGGGAATGTAGCCACTCTATGGGAAAAATCTGGTAAAACCAATGGCAAGTTATCAAACTAAATACAACAGTATTTACTTTAAAGATACGAAAAAAGAACTCATAAGGTTAAAACAGTGTTCATATGCTATAAGTTTACGTACAAGACAGACTGCTGTTTTGTGATCTTTTTCAAAAGGAGTGTCAATTGATGACAACATGCAGCACCATTTTAATTGTTTGGGTTTGTGACCGCCTCCAATTTCTCTGAACAAAATGAGAGCTAGCTAAAGCTAGCACATCTCTTAGTTTATGAAGACATTTGATCATGTTGCAGTCTTTCATTTGCATTTTTGTATCAATACCATGAAACTGGGAAGCTTTTGTTTATGATTATCATACAGCGATTATTTAATTCTAGTCACTGTAGCAGAACTACGTCGGGGTGAAAAGTCAGTGTCTTAAATTTTCCTTCAAAGCGCAGTGCTGGAAACGAGCCTGAGAGGAGAGGAAACAGTGATCTTTGGAGCTAATCCTGTTGTAATGACATGCAAAGCACTTTTCATTGTAGAAGGCAGTGATCAAGTCACAGTGTTGCACAAAAACAGTTCAGGATTGTAGGTAAATATTCTCTGGAATAGCAGCTATTTTGAGATATCAACCTGAAGCAGTAATGATTGATTATTGGGTTGTATTTTGTCCTGGGTCAAATAATGTTTAAAGACAACAGTAACGCCCAGTGAGAACATTATTCAGATGGGCTCTAGAAAACTGTTTTTCCTATTAATCACTAGCATAGCAAACATGATACACGACATGTAGCTTTACTGAAATGAGGTGGAGAGGAACTTGCATGTTTCTTGGAAAATGAAACCAACTATTAGGTCCAAAGCCATTTAAAAGCAAAGATCTGCATTAAACCTCATGTAAAATTAGTGTAATAAGCAGAGTAAGGGTTATTGACCAAATAATGCAGCTTTATTTTTATTGTTTTACACCAAACATAGTAAATGTTGCTTTGACTGTTAATAATTCATGAACCAGTGCCTGTTTCATTCTGATGATGGAACACGAAAGAAAAGAAGCAAAACCAATTCATTACATGGCTTTTTAAAGAACTGGGTTGGAAACAAACAGCTTAATCAGCAGCATAAATCGCCTGGCTTATTTTCTGCTCGGCCAGAACCACAAACATAAACGAGATGGATTATTCTGACTTCAACGTGTAGCTGCTGCTTAAAAGTAATTACACCTCTTGATTTTTGTCGCATTATAAAATATAACAAAACGTGGTTTTATGTGTTAGATTCACACAAAGTAAGACATAATGGTGGCCTGGAAGGTGAGTGACGTAATAGTTTTAAGATTTTTACAAATAACATCCCCTTAAAGCCCAGTGCAGCTAATTGCCTTGAGCAGGAAGGCCTCTCATTTTCAGGTGGAGTGCTCCCAGTGTGTATTTTAATCTCTGAACAAACAGAGGTGTTAGAGGTTTGATAAAGAACTTTGGCAAACAGCTCCGGTCAAAGAATCTGTTCATGATAAATCTCGTAGTGACACACGTCACAAATCTGTCCTTACCGGAAAAAAATCCATTGTTTTAAAATGCAGCAAATGTGTCAGAAGGTGTTTTGGTCACAAAGAGACAAAAAATTGGTATTATGGATTTTCACTTTGTGCCATTTTCCAGGAAATCAAGTCACTTCAAGTCACCTTCAGTCGTTATAAAAAGCTGCATTTGTCAAACATGATTTAAAAGAAATTTGACCTTGTAAGTTGATGCCTTGAATTTGGGCCGCCATCCTACTCTTTCCAACACTCCACCTTCATCATATCGTCACAAGAATGCTTCTCATTATGTCGTTCACAACCGTCCTTAAACGGGTTGGACTGAGAAGTACCTTGTATGATGAGCTCAGCAGATTCACAGTTTCACCAGGTGTTTGCTAATTGCTGCTGCCGCTAGTCTGGAGGATCTGGCTGGAGCTACAAGGAGGAGCTTTGGGGAACTAGGCGGTGAGCGAACAAGCGTTTATGCACCCTGAATGGTTTACACGGGAGATTCAAGAACTCCTTAAACATGCCTGAAAGAATTGAAGAAACACTCCAGGTATGTTTTTGATAAGGGAATGTCACTATTACATCATATAAAGCTTAAAACAGCATTTTTTGTTGTTGTTTTTGTTATACCCCCTTTTTATCTTTTTGGCTGACATAAAACCAAAGCTAAAACCAGCCCTGGGGACGGTGAAGATTGTAGATGTAAACAGGCGAAACATGATAGTTCAAGGGGTTTGGCTACTTTTATTAATGTGCAGCATTAAACTGTGCACTACATGAGTATCAACAGAACAGTTGGCATCCGTGCACAACCACATTTGCATCGCTCACTTTGCTACAGGGACATAAAAGTCCCTGTTTTCTGTTCATCCCCAGTTTTGATAGTTAGCTCTTTAGCTAAAACAAACAAACAAACAAAAAAAAAACAGGAACATTTATTCTTGTTTTTGTTATACGTCTCTATTTTACCCACAGCAACACCAAGTCTTGCTTTACTGGATCACTTTGCAGTGTTTAGTCACACGCAATGCATCATGTTCAATGATTTAAAAATAAATTACAATTCAGAGCCACTCTGGCCACCAGAGGTGTGAAGGGGAATTCAAAGGGAACGCACGCTATTCTCCTCACAGCGAGCAGCATCGTCTTCGCTCAACAGTGACTGAGCCAAAGCTGTCATTTGTTCCTATGCTGCCCAGACTTTGCCTCTCCATGTTTTTTTTGTTTGTTTTGTTATCACTTTCAGACGCTTTTCATTTACTTGTCCCCAGAACTTCTGACTCTTTGTCATCGTTACATAAACAAGTCATACTCTACAGCAGCGGGCAACGTTCTACGCTTTGTTGCACTGTTTTTTTTTATTTTTTATTTTTTATTTTTATTATTATTTCTGTGCCACAAACAGTCAACACAATGTGAAGGATGCATGGAGGCTGGAAGGGGAAAACGAAGGGCTAAAATCAACCTCTGTTTTCTCTGAGGAGCCGGGCAGGGAGGTGGAATTTGATGCTTAAATAAACAACCAAAAAAAAAATGCAGATTTTGTTTATACCAGTGTACAGTCAGTAGATTAAATTAAAAAAAAATTAATGATTTCTTGCTTCTGGGGCCCTTTGCTTTGAAGCCTGGAGAGCTTTCAAAACTTTGGCATCAGAGGGAATTTGCCAGGTAGCTGCCTCCAAGGCCCGAGTGTAAAATAGATTTTACCTTTTTTTTTTTAACAAACCCGAAAGACGCACTGTGCTTCCTGAGCCTGTGTCCCTTTTTTTTAAAACGCAAAGGGATTAATCGTAGTTTTCAAAGCTAAGGTATTGTTTTTAAATGCCAACTATGATTGGGAATTAAAACCATGTAGGCTCCAATTTGGGCAGCTTTTCATTTTTTTTTTTCTTTTAGAAAAAATTACTCTTTTTACCATATCCAGTCAGAATGAGCAGAGGAACAGCGGCCATGCAGAAGAAACCAATGCTACAAGTTAGAATCGGTGCTAATTCATGTAAAACATGAGGAAAAAGACGACTAATTCAGTCTTTTCCATTCTTAAAGTGAAGCTGCCTTTTTGTTTCCTTGTCATTTCCTTCCTTTCAAATTTCTATTGCCCCGCAATCCAATAATATTTAATCATTAAAATTTGTTTTAGCTGCTAAAAAGAACCATATTATATTTGCATTTCCTTGCCTCCAGTCAAAAACGTCTTAGCATAATGAAATCCGATTCTCCTTTCTGCATATTCAGGAGTTATTTCTGCATTTCAGAGTGGGAGGATTTCAGTAGGAACACCATCCGAACTTAACTGTAGCATTCAGATGCAGCGGCCTCGCGTCTTCACAGATTCAAATCACCATATGGCATCACTGCCTGTTCTTCAGAGTGAAAAATGAAAGCTCCTCCGACTAACTGCATGTAACGTTTTGTTAAGGCTCACACTCGGTAGAGAAGGTAGAGAACGGAGAGACAGCCATGTAAAGTTTGTGCAGATTACGTAAGAAAACACGGAGGATGAGATTCAAATGTGGCGACTGTAACATGACAATAATCCGCTATAATTACATGTGGATGAGTCATTATTTGCGTTTGCTTATCTCTTAAGATACTCATCAAGCAAAAGCAACTGGCGCGTTTAATGAGCTGGGAGACGGAGACGGCGTCACCTTCTGAATGAGAAGGACTTACTGCGGATAAAAACTGCGTGTTGGAAGCGTGCGTGCATTATTCTGCAAAAAACATCTTTTTTATTACAGTGCCTTGCTAGAGTGCTGGTACCAGCCACCATGAAGTAAAGGATATTTGTGATGTGGAAAAAACAATCAGCGTGCTTTTGTTTAAATAATATTTGCTGAGTACATTCCCCATTTTGGAAATTTTAGAGAATATCCGTCAATTGTCAATGAGTCGAAGTCATGAATTCAACTTATTAATACCAAAATACAGCTAATTCTTTCTGACATGCTGCGTTTAGGAGCTGCTAATTGTGACGTGCTTTGTTAGGCTCTACCTAAGCTACGCCCTAAAGAGGCGTGTCATTTCCTCTAAACATAGTTCTCATTTGCATTTCCCAACATGTCATTTCCTTTAGGTTTAGCTTAGCAACCAGCTAAAAGAGAAACACAGGATTTATTTATTTTTAGTTGGTAACAAGTAATTCAATTATGTTTATCCAACTTAATTTATTAAGTTAGTTTAACTTGACAAATTTAAGTCAGTCTGACTCAAATAATTAAATTTACTTCAAGTAAAAAGTAAACTAATAAAGGATCTTTTTTTTTTAGGTTTTTTTTTGGCTCAGACAGCCTTTATTTCAGAGACATTAGACAGTAAAGCGGTTGATGAAAGAGGGGGACGACGTGCGGCAAAGTTGCTGGCGTCATGACGTCAGACGTAGGATGCGAACACGGCATTGAACTTAATTATTAAAGTCTAGTATAAAGTTCCTTTAAGTTAAAAATGTGTAACTTTCGTAACACAAAAATTAAGTTGTCATCACTTAAACAAAAGAATTGCATAAGATTAATTGCATAAGTTGCAGTTATGCAACTTATGCAACTTGGACTTGGACTTCAACACGGAAAACATCCTGTCTTCACTGAATCTGTGTCCCAGCGTCTCTTCCACCAGCGTTAGATATTCCATTAACGCCAAAACAAGCGTTCTTGATTTCGTCTCAACACTGGCCAGCTCTCTTGTGTGACTCATCCAATTGGGAGTGATTTGGGAGTCCACCAGTCTGTGCGTGTGGTAGCTCTCACCAGTTGAGACCGGCAGTGTAAACACACGGCCTTCCACCATCTGTTTTCCCTATCATCCGCCGATGTGGAGCTTGCGGTGTCTCTGTCTGCTCGGTTTGTAACGGTGGCTCCCGGGAGACGGCGCCGAATCCAGGGGCCTAACTTTTAGAGCGTCGCATATGAAGTATGATAAAAGCTTCGTCTGCTTAAACTTGTCGCGTTGATTCATCCTCCTGCTGCAATTAGCTGGAAAGGAGGCGACGTACACGGCGTTCGATGCTGCTGTGAGAGATTGGTGTCTGAGCCTGCATTATTTACAGTGCGTGCTAAAAGGCTTCTTGTGTTGAGACTCGACTGCATATCGTATTCCCTCTTGCATCTTTCTCACCCTCAGATGCAATCTCAATCTGATTCTCGCTGCGGATCTTTCGGGTCCGGACCCTAGCAAACCCCTGTAACAACAAGAACCTCCTTGTTTAATCCATCATTTAAAGGCATTAGTATAAGAGGAGCCTATTAGGAGAGAGGAAACAAAAGGCTGTCTGATCTTTCCTCTTTCAAGCGAGTGTGTTTTTTTTTTGTTTTTTTTTCTTTGCGGGGTAAAAGTCTGCTGTAACCTATCAGCCTTTTCCGTAGGTGTCAGGCTAAGGAGGTTAGCAATGATTTAGAGTTTTAAAGTGGAGAAACAGGAGACATTAAAAGCACTCGCTAATATGCTGCAGTACATATCACGATTGTATTGCTTTTCAGAGAGGAGGATTGAGGAGCAGGGAAAGAAGATGCCACAGAGCTGAGAAAAAGCAGCTGTGTATCTTGGTTGGTGCTGATTTCTTTTCTGCTAATCTCCCCGGATGTCTTATATCAAATAGATTTGCAGCTTGCGAGCTCCGATAGCTCACAATCGGAGCTCGCAAACATCAGCATCCATGTGAATGTGTGCCTTTGTGTGGTAAGGATGCGCCCCGTGTGGGTGGTATCGCTGCTTCATCTCCGAAGGGGCCCCGGCAGCTCATGTGTCTCCAGCGTGATGGACGGGGCCCAAGTGGTTTTCCCAGTATGTTGCTGATACCGTCATATCAATGTGAAATGTTGATAATGCAGCGATCGGGAAGTCGAAGGTTGTTTTATCCGGTGTTCCTTACAGGCAGTTCTGACCATCGATTTGTGCCGTGATTTTTGAGGGTTTGGGTTTCCTAACGATTCACCTGCGGCTCTATTCCTGTTGGACCAGAAAGATCAGACCCTTGGGATGGCGCTGTGTGCAGGGTTGGCCTTTGTGTTTGTCTCAAAACAGATTTTGGAAAAAAAAAAAAAAAAAAAAAGAAAACAAAATCAAATCTCAATTTAAAATGAACTTGCATGTTGTCTTGCTAGGTAGTGATTGCAAAAGGTTTCATTCAATAAACCCATAAAAAAAATCTGTCTACTGTAGGAACGCCTCGCAAAAAGTATGGATGTCCACAGAACATTTCTCAGGCTGTCAATTTTGAACCCACTACATTTAACATATGAGTTTAATAGGAGTGCACTGCAGCACTCCCAATAAAACTGAGCTTTATTATGGAAGTTTTTAGCCACACTTAGCATTTTTCATGCTGCGTGGCTTTTGGTAAACTCCACCAGAACGTCTGTCTTTCATCAATGCTTTCTTCCACAAACGAAAGAGTTGTAAAGTACAACATTGTTCATTCATTTGTGTGAACTCATTTTACTAATTATGTAACTTCCGAAAGCATTTGGTTGAACTATATTTCACCGTATTTTCCAGACTATAAGTCGCAGTTTTTTTCATAGTTTGGCTGGGGGTGCGACTTATACTCCGGAGCGACTCGTGTCTGGAAATTAACACTTCATTATATCATGTCACACGTTATTTTCACAATAAACCTCAAGAGGGGGCACGAGGCCTGTGTTACTCTGCCTTTGGAGTTGTTCAAAAGCGCATCGAGGATGAAGATTTCATTGCGTTTAGTGATTTGAAGAGACATGAATGGTTTGGTAAACTAGTTAGCATGTTATGTTAGCATATCGTACAATTATTCAGCCTGTTGTTGCCTCTATTCTATTTTATTGCCTTTCAAGATGACATGTCTGTTCTTGGTGTTGGATTTTATCATATAAATTTCCCTCAAAAATGCGGCTTATACTCCAGAGCGACTTATATTCTGGAAAATACGGTACTTAGAGAAATCAAAGAAAAGGTTCTCTGGGTCATTCTTTGCTAAAATGTTGCTACTACGGATGCATCGATCCATATTTTCACTTCTGATACCGACACAAATATCTGAGGTTTAGTATCTGCACATACCAATGCAGAAAGTGCTGCCCTTATGGACGGGGCACAGTGTCTCTGATACACGATCTAGAAGTTTTTTTTCTCCATATCGGGAACAATATTGGATTGCGACATGCATCTTTTTACAAGCAAATATTTCAGGCATTTTCTTTTAATAACCCAATGGAAAGAATGAGAACGGAGAAGAAAAACGAAAGCTAAATTGATAGAGAATGGTTCTTTCATACAAAAAGTTTTAAATATAACCAAGTTAAAAAAAATATATCAAACTTTCCTTTTAGTTTTCTAAACCTTTAACAAGATTAGAGGTCTTCAGCAGAGCTGCTTTAATTTGGTTTGAGCGCATTAGGACTCCGAGTTGAAAGGAGAATTAGGTATCTGGCAGATGAGAGACCGGTTGACGCCGCCACAAGAGGTGTCTGATAATTGCATATGACTTCTTCAACAAACACAAAGAAGACAAAGGTGTTGAGTAGGAGGATAATAGAAGAAGACATCAAAGCGTCAGCGGCGGCTCTGCAACTCACTGCTTTGCCGTTGTTGTTATCACAGCGCTGTTTTTGCTCCCACAAACTGCGCCCACTTAGGATAATGCGTCCATGATGAGGATTTTTGACATCAAAGTTATCGTAAAAGATGATACCTTCCAACAAAAAAATGAGATGTGAAATGAGTGATGCTGTGCCACATAACAGCCGTGCGTTTGGTTGAGACGACCTCTGAAACCAAAGACTTTTTTATTTCCTCTTATTTATTTTGCTTTGTGCTATTAGTAGTTAAGCCTGTCTGCTTTTTAATGGCCTGTGTCTGGAGCAGCAGGGGCTTCTTCAGTGGAAAACTTAAACAAACCACAAGGCCTCTTTGCTCTGTCTGATTTGGGAGAGGGCAGACCACGATTGGCTATTATCTAGGAGAAGTTTTAGGAGACCACAGCCAGACCTCAGGTGCTCTGCCACACATGGAGGAAATTGAGCAAAAAGGGACGTAAGTAAGATGGAGGGCCATTTCCCTCCGGCGGGGAACTATCCCCCACTATTAGGTTGCCACACTTCTCTGCTCCTTTTCTCTCTTTCGCATCCTTCTCTACCGTCACCTCTTCTGCCATCAATACTCTACTAAACGTTTAGCCCAGACTAAATGTCTGAACAGCCTTAAAGTTTATCCATCTGGAATATCAGCTACATCTAAAGCACCCATTGCTTTAGATCAGAGGTGCCCAAACTTTTTCTCTCACCATCCGACTGAGATCTACCTCATGACACAAAGACATAAAGATTGTAAATCAAACCCTATTGACTCATTTTCTATACGAATATACATCAGTTATATCAGAAATGATAAAGTGATAGAAAACCTGATGCAGTTCCTTCCTCAGTGAGATTCTGACACTGGGAGCAGGTTACTGGTTTCTCAGTCAGAAACTGGTTGCAAACCAGAGGCCAGCAGGTGCCAGTCAGTTCTGGTACAGCTAAAATTTGGTTTGATGACGTCGACATGAGAAACTACAGACTGATTGGAGGAACCAAAGAGCTCTGCAGAGGCAAAGGCAAATTGTCTGAATTTGGGATATAATTAATTTAATTTCACATGATTATTGTGGTAGAAGCCATTTGTTTGTTAAAAACTTTCATCTGCTTCTTTTAATAATGCCTTCCAAACACAGATTCGTTCAGCCTAGAAACTGGTCTTCATGGTGATGTTTGTTCAGATGAGCTACGATAAAATTACCAAAATTACTTTGATTGGTTCAAAACAATCGAATTTGTAGCTTGTAGCAGTGGCAGGGCAATTTGGAAAAGATATTACATATGGGTACGTCTTTAAGGCAGTGTTCTACTAGTTGTTATGCACAGATGTGCTTATTCTAAATATGACACGCTCGCATGGCTGAGGGTGGCAGGCAACGCCGCGATCTGCCAGATGCAGCAGTTTGCGCCTGAACACCCTGAGGTGTGTGAACAAATAGACACTGCTCTGTTGCCTTTTGTTGACGGCACACAGGAGCAAGCGAGAGAGCAGACAGACTGATCTACCAACACTTAGCCCTCCTCCCCCATCCACCCTGACAAATAAAAGATGCGACCTGTCTGAAACTTAGCACATAAATAGACATATACCTGACTCATGTAAGTACTCTGTGCACACACTGACCCAGGGGAGAAGACAGAGAGAGCAACAAGACAGGAGCCGTCCCTGCTGTGTGCAGAGCGACGGTGGCAGGGTCCAGATGTGGAAGGCCCGAGGCGCACGGTGCACATGGTCCCACCTAAAACAACTAACACCCTGATGATGTGGGAAATGGAGAAAATTGATTTGTGCAGTATACTAAGACATATTTGTTTCTTTGCTAACTTTTATTCTACTCTTGATTACAAATGCAGTGTTGTTCACGAATTGGCGCCCCTGTAAAGACGTGAAGGATGTGTTTGTGTTATTTGTCTTAACTGTGGATTATGTACATTATAAAAATAAAGTTTTGAATTGTTATCACTTATTTCAGGGCATTTCTCACATCACTATTTACATATCCATAACAGCTAGTGTCTTTCTTAAAACAAATCGTACAGACTGCAAAACCTAGTTGATATCCTGCAAAAGTGTGTCGCTTGCTCAAAATCAGTAGTTAATTCTCTCAAAAGCAAGTATTTGTGTCAATGGAAAAGTCAGTGTCATCAAAATCAAAAGTCTTGACCCCACTGAATGAGAAGAAGACACTCATTTTTTCATTTTTACATTTTTTAATGTAAAAATGAAAGATCTCGTTGATGAAAAATGCTTAAGACAGGACTGTACACTATTTGCACAAGCATTTGAAATCCACAGTTAAATGAGGGAGGTAAATGAGGACCAGACACTGAATACAGATGTTTTGCAGACATCCAGAATGCAGCTGTGCAATGTCAAGAAAATACGCAAGTGTGGCAATGTTGCTAAGCAGATTGTCTCATTAATTGCAATTAGTTCACATTGTCCAGGTTCTTTTCCTAAACCACAATCTCTTCTCAACTCTATATGGGACTTACCACCTTGGCCACCAAAAGTATAGGTAAAGTATGTGCATCAAAGACAGTAAAAGAACGCCCAGGAGGCTGAAAATATTGCAAAATTACCATGCATGATGCTCTGAAGACAGAATCACAAATGTCTACCAGATATTGAATTCAGTAGCTCTTTTTCCTGGAATGCTAATAAGTTTGATGGGGTGTGTATATGTTGCAAAGCAAATACATAAAAACAGTCAATTTAAAAAGTAAGTAGTCAGTGCAATTTAAATGAAGTCAAAAGTCGTTCACTCTCCTGTTACGTTTATTGTTCAAGGAAAGTAATTAAGGACACTGGCGGGATCCCATCATGTTTCCCTGCAGCGTCGGTCCTGTTCACCTGTTTCACTTGAGCCTGACTGAAAAAGGTGAAAATACTGTAGGGTGGCTGCTCTAAGTCTGCACCCACAGGTCCAGTGTAGCAAAAAAAAAAAAAAACTGCTTCTGTGCTCATTATAACAACCATGTGTCAAAGTTACATCCACAGGCAAGAATCCAGACCATGTCAATATTTCCTTTCCACATGTCTAACCCTCCACTAACTAGAGTTTGGATATCACATCAGGTGCTCCGTTCGTCATGATGGTCCCGGATAACTCTGGTGTCCTGAGGTGATAAGTGCAGGCCAGCTTTTTCTATTTTCCTCTGCAATTTACTACCCGCTTTCGGTCATATCTGTTTATATTCACAACACCCTTGTCAGGATTTATTCACTCCTGGAAGTTGTTAATCCCGCAATAAATTAGATCAATCATCATTAATCATTGTTCGGCACCGCTTTGGGCAGTAAGGGAGAAGAGGCTCCCTGTCACAAGTTATCTACAACCGGTCATTTTAATACGAGCTCAGAGGAAATGACCTTTGCCGG
>CAKLNU010000999.1:0-379897 GCA_922788865.1 Poeciliopsis turneri
GTTGGATGTTTTAAGATGAAACTAAGCTAAAATGCATTGTTTCAGGAAATCCCAAGCTGAGAGACCAAAAAAGCTTTATCTCAGCAAGAAAATGCCAAATTGACTGACTCTGAGTGTTCAAAATTATATGATTAATTTTACATTATTTACTATCAAACAACTTAGAAAACAATAAGTTCTGGTTGTCTGAAGCTGAAACAAAGTTATAATCCACTGTGACAAGAAATACCAAGCTGAGAGACCAAAAAAGCTTTATCTCAGCAAGAAAATGCCAAATTGACTGACTCTGAGTGTTCAAAATTATATGATTAATTTTACATTATTTACTATCAAACAACTTAGAAAACAATAAGTTCTGGTTGTCTGAAGCTGAAACAAAGTTATAATCCACTGTGACAAGAAATACCAAGCTGAGAGACCAAAAAAGCTTTATCTCAGCGAGAAAATGCAAAATTGACACACTTTGTGTTTTGAGCACTACATTCATTTTTCTATGTTATTTTCATTGAATCAAGGTAGAAAAATATAAGTTGTGGATGTTTTAAAAAAGCTTAAAAAAAAACCCAATATCTCAGCGAGAAAATGCAAAATTGACTGACTCTTAGTATTGAAAATTTTATGATTAATTTTACATTATTTACTTTGAAACAACGTAGAAAACAATAAGTTCTGGTTGTTTGAAGCTGAAACAAAGTTAAAATTCGTTGTGACAAGAAATCTCAAGCTGAGAGACCAAAAAAGCTTTATGTCAGCGAAAAATGCAAAATTGACACACTTTGTGTATTCAGCATTACATTCATTTTCTATATTATTTTCATTGAATTAAGGTAGAAAAATATAAGTTGTGGATGTTTTAAGATAAATCTAAGCTAAAATGCATTGTTTCAGAAAATCCCAAGCTAAGAGACCAAAAAAGCTTTATCTCAGCAAGAAAATGCCAAATTGACTGACTCTGAGTGTTCAAAATTATATTATTAATTTTACATTATTTACTATCAAACAACTTAGAAAACAATAAGTTCTGGTTGTCTGAAGCTGAAACAAAGTTATAATCCACTGTGACAAGAAATACCAAGCTGAGAGACCAAAAAAGCTTTAACTCAGCGAGAAAATGCAAAATTGACACACTTTATGTATTCTATTTTTCTACCTTGATTCAAGATAGAAAAATGAATGTAGTGCTCAAAACACAAAGTTTGTCAATTTTGCATTTTCTTGCTGAGATAAAGCTTTTTTGGTCTCTCAGCTTGGGATTTCCTGAAACACCGGATTTTAACTTTGTTTCAGCTTCAGACAACCAGAACTTATATTTTTCTACGTTGATTCAATGAAAAGACAGAAAAATGAATGTTAACCTCGTAGATACAAGGAGCCTTGTTCCCACATGAGTCTCTAAGAAGTGTAACATTCTACTTACACTGTTTTTGTCCAAGAAGTAGAAATCAATTCCATATTTTCTCTCTGTTATATTTATGCAGCTCAAATACATTTTATGTTTAAGGACGACTTGTTCTACGTACAAGAATGTACATTTACTGTTTGTTCTTTCTCTGATCTACACAATACTCATCCAATACTTTGCAGATCACAATTTTATCACAATCTGAGCAATGTTTATTTCTGTGTTTACAACAAGTAATGTCAGTGTTGCACTTAATACCCTTCCTTCTGAATTTCAAGACCCAGAACTGTTCTTCGTGAATGCTACTGCGTCTTTCAAAAACACATGCTCAAAATATTTAGATTGCTGAGATCTTTATGTCTAAGCAACAACAATGAGAGCAGGTATGTTTCTCTCTGTAGAAAAACCCATTTTCAAACAGTATAGAAATGAGAGCAGGTCTGTTTCCGTCTCTGGAACAACCCACTTTGATTGTGATAAAATTGTGATCTGCACAATATTGGATGAGTATTGTGCAGATCAGAGAGAGATCAAACAGTAAATGTACATTCTTGTACGTAGAACAAGTCGTCCTTAAACATAAAATGTATGAGAGCTGCACAAATATAACAGAGAGAAAATATGGAATTGATTTCTACTACTTGGACAAAAACAGTGTAAGTAGAATGTTTAATTTCTTAGAGACTCATATAGGAACAAGGCTCCTTGTATCTAAGAGGTTAATAACTGAAGATAGGAACAATTACAAGATGAAGGATAAATTTAGTTACTCCATTGAGATATTTACACTGTGTAAGGATGATTTGGTTATCTTAGATGAGGAATTTGTCATGAAACAATGTATTAGTAGAATGCTGCTTGTTACAAGAGTGACAAGAAAGATTACGTTAGTAAACAAATATCAATGTAATATTTTAACTGTTTAATTTATTAGTAGTTATCGCTAAGTAATTGTTATATTAAGACAATTATCTCTTTTTTAACTACTCGTTATGTCATGAAAACAAGACAAAAACTGTTAATATTTTAACATGAAACACAAAATAGTCTGCACCAGAATATATTATTAAATGTAATGTTTTTTTTACAATTATCACAATCTGAGCATTGTTTATTCCTGTGTTTGTAAGTAATGTCAGTGTTGCACTTAATACCTTTCCTTCTCAATTTCAAGACCCAGAACTGTTCTTCGTGAATGCTCCTGCGTCTTTCTAAAACACATGCTCAAAATATTAAGATTGCTTAGATCTTTATGTCTAAGCAACAACAATGACAGCAGGTCTGTTTCCGTCTCCAGAAAAACCCATTTTGAAACAACATAGAAATGAGAGCTGTAGTTTTGATGGATTGAAATATAAACAAAGTCTAATTGCTGCATTTCGTGGAAAAAAAAACTCTTTCCAAGCACTGTTCAGGTAGAACGACTCAATCAGCTTTATTCATGCATTGTGCAAAATTATGAGAGCTCATAAGACAATAAAGCCTTTCAGGATGCAAGTCTAACCCAGCTCACTAAGCTCTGCCAGCTTACAACATGTAAGTTTTTATACAATGATTAGGAAGGAAAACAAGGGGCAAGACAGTCTGGTCCTTCCGCAGCTGTAGAAAACAATCTTCCAACCTTGTACAAGTAAGCCAAATAGTTCTTTACAAGTCACCCAAATAGTTCTTTTGGTGAGAGTTCATGAACATTTCATATGACATGACTTGCAGATGTGACCTTATTGTAATTATTCCATAACAATCCCCTCTTCTGATAAAAAATAAATATGGATATATTTATTATTAATCAACATAATCAACAATCCCCTTCTCAGTCAAAAGACATAACAGAATCCTGGAAGACATAACAAAATGAACATATATGCAAAATACAAAACATCTACTGGCAGTAACCTTGTCTTTCCCATAACAATATCACTGTGCGAGGTAGGAAAACTTATCTTGCAACCCCTCTTGCCAGGGAGGCGGTCCTCTGTATGTTCTGTTCAGGAAACGTGTGAATGTATCATACCAATGATTGCATGAAGACATAAACCCAAGAAATAAAAAAGTACTACAAGAGTTAATTAATCCAAAATGGATTTGTGAAATGGAAAACAGTGACCAAGTTATTGGTGCTCTGGTGTTTTGGGGACAGGGGTTCTGCTGACACATAAAGTACCACCCATATCTTATATCAAGACCCATTTGCCACAAAAATCTGAACAGGCTGTTTCTATCAGATTCTATCATTAAAGACTCAAGTATGTAGAGTGTGAAAAATAAAAAAAAATAAAAATACATTGGTACCTTCCATTTTACAATTTCAGCTCATGTGGCAAAAGGTTTGGACTCAAATACACCAGGTGTTTGCTGCAAGGACTAATTTTGTGAATTTTAAGTCAAATTAAAATGTTATTGATAAAGTTTCGATCAGTTTAGTTTTTAAAGTTCCAGAATTTTCACATAAAATTGTTTCTCCATCAGATGACTTCATCAGTCATTTTTTTAGATGACTATGTTTTACTTAAATAAAAATATATTGAACTCTTAATTGAGAACCATTTCTGGATCCTCTTCTAACTGCTGGTGAGGACAATGTTTAAAGGATGAATTTGCAGTTTTTTCACAATGTTTTATGGCATAATGGTCATTAAACATCAAGCAGTATACAGTACAGAGTATGTGTCAGATTCCTGTGCGATTAACCACTAAAATAATTTATCTTCAAAATAAATATCAAACTGTGTATCTTAGCCCTGGAGTGTTTAGTTCCTCTTCTTTTGGCTTTTCAGTCTGGAGTCCCACAGCAGATTACCTTCCTCTCACTCATCCTGTCCTTTGCTTTTCCAGCTGAAGATCCTGCTTCAACATTCTGTTTCCAATGTACTGACTTTTTTTTTTCCACAACATGTCCAAATTATTTCCACACAGCCCTGCCTCCAGGACTAACAACATGAGAGACAACAATGTACCCATTAGGTAGAATAAAGGTTAGTTTCGCTTTGCATTGTTTGTACCCGATGACAATGTTATAATCTGATCCAATTCTGTATTGAATGATTATGGGTTTTCATTATTCAGCCTATTGTTGCTGTAAGGTGTTTTGAAATCTCCTATGTGATCCTAAGGTCTCTGCACAAACCTGCTTGGACAACATTTTAATTTCCCACTGGGATAACATTCTCCCTGCGACAGACTGGCGACCTGTCCAGGGTGTACCCCACCTCTCGCCCGGACGCAGCTGGAGATAGGCAACGGCAACTCCCGACCCCATTAGGGAGAAGGGTGGTCAGAAAATGGATGGATGGATGGATGGATAACATTCTCCTGAACTGAACTAAAAAACAAGGGAGACACTGACTAAAGTAGTCAACAAAAACAATGATTAAAATAACTGAATATTACACATTGAAACAAATAAAGAATTAAAAAAGAATTAGAAAATACAGACAAAAATGATTAATTTATACAAGGTCAAAAACCGAAGAGGTAGGAGATCCGTTATTCCTGAGTTTAGCTTCGCTTTGAATTTAGAGACCAGAAGGGGATTAGTCATATCTAATTTACTGAATTTATCCCTAAAAAAAAAGAAAACAAATTACAATTTTGTAAGAACAATTAATAGGAATGTTAAAGAGCTGCTTTCTTTACCTTCTGTGAGTCAGTACGTCAACAACAGAGAACCAACAGATGCAGAAGTACAAGTTTGTGGGTAAGCTGAATGCTAACATTAACGGTGCAACGGGACATAATCTAGGAGGAACAAGGGAGCCTTTAAAAAGGATTTATTAAATAAGGACAGCCCACTTTAGTAATCAGAGTTTATTGGTTTTTAAAAGGAAGCATGGAATGAGTTTGATAATGAAGCAAAACACAAAGAGTAACAGGAGAAGCTGACAAGGCTGAATCGATCAATCACACCGGATTTAGAAAAATAGTTTTCTATGTGCTGCTGTGATTCAGTGTGGTGGTGACAGGCCATCTGGCTTTATTTGAGCAGCTTTGCAGTAGCCATGGAGGTCATAGAGGTCATGGTTGTAGCGATGGTGGGCACAATAATGTCTTTGAATATGGGCTGTGAGTTACCAGAGTAGGACACTTTGTTCTCACTGAGGGTCCCGATGATCATCTGCCTCATTTCTCTGCTGGCATCCCCGCGGACGGCCAGCAGTGCCTGGATGTGATCCTCCCTGCAGACACAAAATGTTTTCATTCAGAAGGTTCTCACCTGGACTAACAGATGGAGACCGAAATGATTCCACAAGAAATGAAGGACTAGTTCCATTTTGTTCCACTCAACTGAAGCAGCTCTTCTTAATCTAGAATGATATTTTGATGCAGCCTGGCATAGGTAAAAGCTCTACTGCTCATGTTGGACCTGATGGCAGCTTTTGACATAGTTGACTGCTTTAAAATGGTAGTCCTGTTTGGATTAACCTTCTCATATAGACTCCATTTCTGTGCTATTCATTTTGGTAATCCACAGGCCTTTGTTCTGGAGCCATTGTTATTTCTGCTCTATCTGTTCCCTTTTGGTCCAACACCTCAATCATTTAAGGATATTTTCTATCATTGTTATGCTGATTATATCCAGTTGTAAATGTCTTTTCTTCCAAATGAAGACCATGTGATTCCCGCAGTAGGTGTATGGTTCAGTAATTGGAATCACTGTAAACCAAGGTTTGAAGCTATCACTGCTTCCCAGCTGCTGAACTGATTAGTTCCATACTTGTTAAACATAATTTTTTACATGTTTTTGTGGCACCACATTCCTTTATTTACAGTGTTTCAGACAGAAAAATTCAAAGATTAATAAACTGAACCTTGGATCGATGTGTGGTTGACCTATAACCTCTGTAATGGTGCTAAAATCTATCAAAACACAGCTAGATGCCACAGAGATTATTTGTGGCATCAGTTACTTTGTTGGCACCAGTGGCAATTGTAGTTTTCTGTTTCAAACAGCAGTAACTGTACAGTATATGTATAGTGCAGCTCAAAACATTGCAGATGGGATACAGGATGAATGTGCATGTGCTGTGCCCACCTGATATCAGGGTATTTGGAGGCCAGAGTGGTGACTTCTAGGAAGAGCAGAGTGGGGTCAGTCAGCTTGAAGACTTCAGCGATGGCAGTAATGGAGCCACAGAGCCGGTCTGTGTCCTCACCCTGCAGGTAGAAAGCCTGTTTAATGCTTCCTGCAGAGAACCCTCCTCAGCCACAGTTAGTATGTGAACAGCCTGGTAATCTGCTTAATTGAAAAAGTGTTTCTGGACACACACTCACCCAATCAATAATCAAAGGTAATCTTAAAATTGCATCAAGTTTTACAAAAACCAAAGGCTCACTCACTGCACGTGAAACAGTAAAGGGAGAAAGGAGGGTCATTTTCATATCAGGACATGAAAATGGAAAACCATCGTGAAATCCAAGGGGAAACGTCGCAAACTTCACAAGTCATCTCGTTGGAGGCAATGTGGAGGACTGGAGGTTATCTATTTTAGACTAGTCCTTCAATAATAATTCTTATGGAAAAGAGATGTCCAATGTTTAAGGAGCATTTTTTCAATCCGACATTCTGCTCTTCTGGGACAAAGTAATGAACGAGGAACAAAACTCATTTCAGATGCTTCTATCCTTAGAGCAGCTGACAGGAAAGCCATTACCTATTCTGGTAATATATATACAGTACTCTATCATTATTCAGTATGTTTTTTATATTTATTTTTATTTCTCACTGTTGTCATTTAAAAAAAAAAATGCTTCATTGTACTTTACATTTCAAATGCTGCAATCTTTCTCAGGGAAGGAACATTTTTAACAGTTGTTTCAGTTATGCATAGTACCATTTTGTTTCTGGACAGGTCACCAGTCTGTCACAGGGCATCACAGAGACAGAAGGGACAAATATTCGTCCACAAACACACTCACACAATAAGGAGAATTTAGAAAGACCAATCAACCTGACGGTCATGTTTTTTGGACCGGGATCTATCTGCTGCAAGACAACGGTGCACATTAGGTTTAATGTGTCAAAGGAAATACAAAATGGATAAACAGAGACGTAAACTAATTTGGCTTACATAAAGCAGTCTGAAATCAACTACCAAATGGGAAAAAGAAAAAAATACTTAAACACACAAATTAAATTGTTGTGGTTCAACAGAACATGAGTTTTACAAGATGTTAAGTGCATTCTTCAACAAAAACATCAGGGGGAAACAAACATTATATGCAAAAATAAGAATAACGTTTCCTGTTCCTATTGCTTCCTTTTAAAAATGCTCAACCCCAAAATGTATGTCACATAAAATCCCTGCAAACAGTCAAATCTTGTGCACACTTCCTAATGACCTGGAACTTTGTTATAAGCTTCCAGTTAACCGGTTCATTCAATCTGTGTTGAGAGGTGAGCTGACACAGAGCTGAGCTCCGAGTACGGGAGCTGCAGCAGCCAAAACAACTACGCTTCTGCACATTCTTACCTTATCAGAGAAGGATAAGAACTTCAGTTCAGACTATAAACCAGTCCTTTTCTTTGTTTTTACAGCAGTTGGTGGACAACTACAGGAAGCATCATGGCTATGTTTGCCTTCACCTTTACAACTGAAGTACCACTGCACCCATGATGGTATTCATGCCATAAAATGAGCATATCACTATAATGTTTATCTTCCTGGAAAAGTTTTTTGTACCAGTATTATTGTGAATATGATATGGCCCAGCTTTACATGTATAATTGGCTTCTTTGAGAATCAAATGAAACTGAAAAAAGTCATGAGAAAATGGATTGAGCAAAAAACAACCACAATAAAGATTGGAATACTCCATGATATTTTTAAAAGAGCGAGGTTCACTTTCTACATCAGGATGCAAAAGTATGTATGTTTGGAAAGGGAGGACAGAAAACATGAGAACAGATTGAGTCTAGAAGAGTTGCACTTTAATTCAAAGTTCTCTTACTGGAGGCACACTCCAGTGTTCATTTGTCTGTTTCTTTCATTTTTGCCCACCCCTTGTTTTTCTCAGTTTTGTATATGCATATAAAAACATTCTTAAAGTAAAGAATTAAAACAAATCCTGAAGCAGTGAACTTACCGCTGCCAGTTTCTTGAAGAGGAAATTAAACTGCTCAGCTTCTTTGATCATCCTCTCTGCTCCCTCTTTCCTCTCATCAGCATTTTTAAAGGTGATTCGTTTCTGCATCACTGCTTTCAGGTACTCCACCACCACCCTGCACAGGGCCTTGTTGGTCATGTCCTAAATGCAGCACATCCAGCAAGTCAGAGGTCAAAGTACTCACAGAGTTTCTTAACAGGGACCTCACCTGGCTGGTGAGGTCCCTGTTAAGAACTGACTCATCCAATGCAAACATTTCATTTAGCACTACAGAAGACTTTCCATGTGCAGCCTCACCATACCTGATTGAAAGGTTTCTTGACCTTGTTGAAGTCATTGAAGTAGTCCTCCACTGTCACACAGATGGTATCCACAGCATGAGAACCTGCCAGCCACTTCCGGGTCAACAGCTCATTTAGGTGACTCTGGTTAATGCAAAACCATAGTCAAAGAAGTCACATGAACTGGAAGCATTGGGATGGGAGCAGAACAAAGAAGTCAGAGGGCGTGTCTCAGCAGCAGTTGTGTGAAGGAAAGGGATAGTTGGGAGAGATGACAAAGAAACAGTTGCTTCTCTGTATGAATCATTAGGTCCCTCCACCCCTTAATGAATAGCTTAGTTGTGCAGTCAGACTTGTTCAGTTTGATGCCAGTAAATCTTACTTCAAGGTCTAAGAAAACTTCATCCAGCAGAAACTGACAGCCTTCCTTCACAACCTCACCAAGGGTCCTCTCAATTGCAGCGTCACTATCAAAGGGATCCAAAGATTGAGAGTACTTCCTCTTCAGACTGTTGATGGACTCCCTGAGGAACCAAAATGAAAACAATCACTGACCCTGAAAAGCCACAAGTATTCATAACCATTAAGAGTGGAGTGGGATCATTGCTAGATCATCTCTAAACTGTGCCAATGCAGCTAATGAAGATAGTATTCATCTTCACTGAATACTATCCAGGGAAGTTGTAGCAAATGTGGAATGTGGAAATGCTCAACATTGGAAATGCAAGACTTATTTTTAAGTCTTGTAAAATCAAGAGCTCTTGATGTGTGGTCTTACTATGTGCATAATTATGTTCTTGTTTAAACAGTATATTACATAAAACAGTGAAAAGACATCTATAGCAAAGTTTCTTTGACTTTCACTTCAAGATGGAAACTGTGACTACTAAACTGTACATGTGATCTTACTGGTAGAGTTTGTTATAAAGGACATATTACACACAAAATAGGAAAACAGTGTGGTGAAATTCTTGACTGGCTGGTAAAACATTTTCTCCACTGGTGGAGAAAAAAATATTTATTTCCACCTCTGATTGAGAAAAAAAACAAAAAAAAAAAAAACATGTTTACATCTGACTGCATCTGGATTTGCCTGTCCTTGGAATCAATCATGGGAAATCAATCATTAGATACAAATCTAATCTACAATAAGACTCAAAACACAGGACTGCCAAACAAAACACTGGACTAACTTTACATAATGTCAGAGTAACTAAGAGTTACGTTTTGATGTTTAAACTGAAGTCTCACTTGAATGTCTGACAGTTGTTGACAATGGCGATCATATACTGTATGTAACACTGAGGCAGCTGTCTGTCCCGCAGGTGCTCCTCTTTGTAGGCTACCACCTCCTCCCGATACCTGCATGGAACGCACATTAGCTCAATATAAATACTGCAGAAATATTTTCATATGAGGTTCAACTACAGTGTTTGAAGGGAATACCTCATAAGGAAAGAATTCATCTGTTTCAGACAGAGTTTCAAAACCTGCTCCTTGAAGTCTCCATCTATCTGGGCAGCAACTTGCAGATTCTGCTCAAACATCTGGTGAAGATTTAAACAAAGACATAAAGTCACCAAAAATATGACTACTTTACTTTCTCTAAATGTACGTGGGGTGTGAGCGTGTGTGTATGCATGGTCGCTTGCCCTGTGTTTAATTCTATGTTGCCCTGTAGTGGACTGGCGACTAGTCCAGGTGTACTCTGCCCAATTGACTGCTGGAGACTGAAACCTCTGAACTGTCGCTGTGTCATGTTGGCCCCAATTATCTAACCCTTATCATGCTGAGGTACCATGATAGAAGGCTGGGCCATATTACATCATTCACAATAACACCGGTAAAGAAATGGATAAAAACTTGTCTGGGAAAATAAACTTTATAGTGATATCCCAATTTTATGGTGGAACAATGTCACCCCATCATTCATGCAGTAAAATTCAAGTTATAAAGGTGAAGGCAGATATGGCTGAACTGCCATAAGTACAAGGGAGAAGGCGGTCAACTGGTTAACAGTGTGGAGTGGACTGAATTTCTCAGAATTATACCTGCAATAAGGTATAATTCTGCACCGTGACGTCACACGCGAGTTTTTATGTGACATAAAATTGGTAGTTGAGCAGTAAAATAAACAAGATTCCTAGTTTTGTACATACTGTTTATGTTCTTTAAAAAACAACATCAGGGGGAAAACACTTTTTAACATCCTGTAAAACTAATGTTCTGTTGAACCACAACTGTGTAATTGGTGTATTTAAATATTTTTATTTCCATTTGGTAGCCGAGTTCAGACTGTTTTTTTAGCCAAATCATTTTACATTTCTAGTCATCTGTTCTATATTTTTGTTGATGCATTAAAAGCATAGTGTAATATTTATATACAAACACTTTTTAATGTAGTGACTCTAAAAATGAAAGCAGAAAATGTGGAATATCATCTGTGATATCATTTTTTTTCCATTAAGACACCTCTACCATGACAGACATTGGAAGTGAGGTAAGCGAGTACTTAACAGAGTGACTACGATTGCATCCAGAGTATTTTTGCCAGCACTTGGCTTCTACTTGTTCAAGTCAAGCTAATTTGTCTGTGCAAGTAGCACACCTGGTCACGTCTCATAGACAGCTGTGTTTACAAATCTTGGAAGTAGCTGGCTCAGAAGCAGACCGTCTGTTATCCCTTCTGAAGTTTTTGTTCATTTGATCACATTACCAGATTTGCTTGAATTCATATCGCAAAAAGTATACCACTATATCATTAAGTGTTTTCTGTTGCACAGGAGAAGGCTTGAAAGCGTCCAAAAGTCTAGATGCTAACAGGTTATTTAGTACACGGTAGGCTACATGATGTAATATTTGATTACATCTTAATAATATTACTTACTTATGACCATTAATCGTCTTATCTTGTAAAAAGTGTTTGTTGCAAACACAGACTCCTTCGACTTATGATAAAATTATATTTGGTTTACATCCATGTCTGTTTGGGCAGCCGGCCACACAGATCATTTTCGCAAAGAATTCAACAAAAAGCTATCAACTGTCTGTCTTTTGACCAGGTTTACAGGAGACAATGCGTGTATGCATTGTTGTGACATTAAGGGAGAGTGGGTCATGTTTTGAAGAACAGGAGGTCACGTGGAAAGAGTCAATACAATAGACTTTTTGAAATAGGTAATAAAAATATTGACCTTTTTTCATAATTTTTCTTAAATGTACTTCATACAACCTCATCCACTAACATAACAGGGCAGTCAGTCGAAGAGCAGCTCCTTAGAACTATGCTCTCTAGATGTTTTCCCAAGTTGGATCTACATTTAGAACCTATATAGAAAAAATCATCCGTTATTGTCAACAAAATAAATCGACTGTAAATTCAATCAAGAAGAGTATCAAAAGTTCTCCAATGCCATGACAAACTGTTACCTGAAAGACAATGGCAGGCAGTGTGGTCTGGTAGTATCCATCTTGGTCTGCCTCAGGCTCAGTTTCTTTCAACCAGTCTTTCTTATCCGTTTCCAGGGCCTTCCGCAGCCAACCCGTTATATTAGACTGGAGAGACACACAAACAAAGAAATTTGGACACACTTCATAAAATAAAAAACAACTACTGTAACAATCACTGCTTATTGTAGAGATGTGGGATATAAAGGAGGTAGCAGTTAAAATCAGTCTTAAAGGCTCACTTAACCGATGTCTTTGTTTGTTGTGCTATGACAACAATCTTTGAGTTTGAGCTCTGTTCACAAATACATCTCAGTATGATCACTAATTGCATTTTAGGTTGGCCAATTAAACTAGGCCCCTCTCCCAGATTTTATTAAATCCAAGTTGAAATGCTATCATAGGTGCTGATGTTCTTGGCAGCAAGAGGGACCCTTAAAATCAAATACTGCTCACGGTCTGTACAACCTTGGACCGTCTCTGCAGTCCAGGGTTATCCCATGGAAAGATAGAATATATGTGGCTGTTTAACCTTCCAGCAGGGAAGGTGTATTAAGATTATTTTTAATAATCTCTAGTCTGGACATATAAACCCAAAATAAAGTTGTCTTTAATTTGAGAAGTTTTTTTTTTTTTTTTTTTTTCCCATTTGAAAAGCTCAGTTTTTTGGCTCCAAATGATCAGTTTGCCTGTGAACTGGAATTGTGAACCCTAGAGAATCTCTGTTAGTGTGACAGGTGTGTGTGTGTGCGTGATGCTTACAGTAAACGTCTTCACATATTTGCTAAGCAGGTCATCCACAACTTCCTGTGGCAGCAGCGGTTCAAGCTGATTGATGTCAAACTCTGAACACAGATCTGGATGTCCCATCATTTCCACACTGTATAGCAAGATGTCCATAGTGTAAAATATTATATAATTAGATTTTTTTTTTCATATAATTTTTTTTATTAGGAGCAAGCATTACAATCTCTTCTGTGCACAATTCAACTTCCATAAATTGTACTCCCCCCTCCCCTTTTTTTTTTTTTTTTTTTTTAACAGTAAACAAACTAATATAACACACGAGTGGGGGGGAGGAAACACAACCAAGTGTGTACGTTTGCCAGAATTAAAACAGGGATACATTATATAACATGACAGTAATTTCATGTGACAAGACATTTAATCAATGGGGATTACTGGTTTTACAAAGTGAAATGATCATTTCCATAATGATAATTTCTCTAGAATGTAAATGTGCAGTACAATTTTGACCCAGTCAACTGTAAGTGCTTTAGGTTTTAACCGTTTCCTAGTGATTGTCTTTTTGCTTGCTCCCAGTATTAACACTTTTTAATCTTTCAGAGAGCATCTATCAAATGGAATGGCTCTTAAGTACAGGGCTTCACATTTACACGGGATTCTCTCAAAGATGTTGTACAAGTGATCTCATAACTACTTCCACAATAGTTTCATCACTGGACAACCCCAGAAAATATGACAATGATTTGCCCTAATGGTTCCACAGTCTCCAACAGGTGTCTCCACTGCCCTCATGTTTTTTTCTGAGCTGGGGTTACAAAATATCGAACAGTGTTTTTCCAACAGAATTCTCTCCATGTATTGGCCATACAGTGTAATTTGCGAACCTTTCCCAGCCTTCAGATGAAATGATTACATTTTATTCTTTCACCCAACTGTTGATGTAGTCTTTATCACCTTGTTTAGATGCCAGAATATAGCATAGAAATAAGTTTCATGCATGAACCTGATTTCAGCAAAGACAGAAAAACATTAAAAATAAATATCTTGGGTTGGCTGATTCCTAAACAGGAAAATCTAAGTATTGGTAATTCTCAACTTGTAACCTGATTGTGAACCATATTCTTCAAACATCTCTAGAAGAGTGGTTCGAGTTTGAGCTGGGTTTTTTATAGTCAAAGGGAAATTGTCCGTAAAGAATTACATCTTTTGTCCCAATAGTCCATCTGAACTCCTGTTATGTCTGGTTTCTGCCTTATCCACAGACTTAACGGCTCTATGAGCAGAGCAAAGAGGAGCAAAGAGGAGAAAATAGGAGCAAAGAGGAGAAAATAGGAGCAAAGATGAACAAAGAGGAGCAAAGAGGAGAGGCGAAACACAGCATCACAACCCTGAACCTCTTTCCAAAGTAAAGGGATCAGATAGATCTGCTATTTTTTCTCCTAGCAGATTATTTATTGTACATTGCTGCAACTACATCAATTACAGTTGGGCAGAACCCAAATTTGGACATCACTTTATAAAGAAAGGGCCATCTACCAAGTCAAAAGCCTTCTCCACATCTAAACTCAGTACAAAGTTCTATTTTTTTGTACTAACTAAATATGGAAAGTTTTTTCGATGTCCTGTGTGGTCCTTATCACTGACAAGCTATTGTCCTGTCTGTTTGAAATTATAGCAATAAATAATGTCTCTTCAATATTTACCACACTTACTGTAGTTTCCTTAATTCAACTCATCTTTTCCCTCTTTAGGAATAATTGCATCTCTCCATTAAGAGGGGCTTATTTAATTTTTTTAGCACACAGTTTAAAACTCTTTAAACAGAGACCAACTGATATTGCATTTCTGGGTACCACTCAGAAAAATGCATCTGTTCCCCAGGATTTCCCTCCTTTCAACTTTCTAATAACTGATGTCTCTTCTGCTTCAGTTATGTATGATATTGATTGTTCGTTTAAATAATTTGTAATGTTGGGAAGAGAGAGCTGGGAAAGAAATGTGTCTATCTAGTGTCCATTACTCAACTTGGTCGGGAATATATAGTTTGGAAATTGTGTGTCCGAAAAGCTCGTTTAATCTGCATGTCCGTCCCATTGCCTATCAAACTGAATCGCTCTTGCAATAAAGTCTCCACAAATGTAATCATCAATTCAGAGTCCTTTTCAGGCCCCTCTGGCGTTCTCTCTGCTGGATTGGCTCTCTGGGTCTACCAGCTTATCCTCCAGCTTCATGTGTAATTTTAGTAACTCTGCCATCACTTCGTTCGTGTTTTGGGTTCGCTCTTCTATCTTCTCCAACCGCCACTCTACTTCATTAATTCTTGTGTTCGCTTTCCTTATTTCCTCTTTGATAGTTGAAAGTTGATCTTTGTTTTCCTGGCAGAATCCTATCAGCTAACATTTTCAGACTAGCCATTCTGTCCTTAGTTTCTACTAGCTTACTGCTACGATAAGTTAGATGTACCTTTTCTGTCTATATCTTTTTGTCCTCTTTTCGTCATTGTTTTAATGTTGTTTGGGCTTCATTACAGCCTTACATCACTTAACTGCTCTACTCTTCTTCCTCACCCTTAAGCTGTAAAGATGTAGATAAGTTGGTAGATAATTTTCAGTCTAAAGTTTCATATATCATTGATTCCATTGCCCCAATTAAAGTAAAGGTTGTCACTGGCAGGAATAAATCTCCATGGAGAAATGCACAAATAGTTCGATCTGCAAGATAACTCTGCCGCAGGGCAGAACGAAAATGGCGTAAAACTCAACTTCACGTTCATTGTGACATCTATAAAGAAAGACGACGCAACTATCACTTAACACTAAAACATGCAAGGGAGGCTTTCTTTGCAGATGTCATAAACAAAAACATTAACAATGCTCGAGCTTTATTTGCAACAGTTGACAGGCTCACAAACCCTCCTATAACATTACCACCTGAACTCCAATCTAATGCTGCCTGTAATAAGTTTTCCGACTTCTTTTCAGAGAAAATCCAAAAAAATCAGAGGATTAATCTGCACATCAACTCTACAGCCAGAACCACTGCTGTACTCAAAAAAAACTAATACAGGAAAAATGACCCACTTTCAACCACTTAATTATAAAACCCTAGAAGAAATTATAAGTCAATTAAGTTCAAGCTCCTGCTGTCTGGATGTTCTACCCACACATTTCTTTAAGAAAGTTCTGCCTGTTATTGCTAAAGATCTGATTCAAATAGTTAACTCATCACTCACATCAGGCGTTTTCCCCCAGGCTTTGAAAACAGCAGTTATCAAACCAATGCTAAAAAAGAACAATCTGGACAAATCACTACTGCAGAATTACAGGCCGATCTCCAACCTCCCATTCATCAGCAAAATTATTGAAAAAACTGTGTGTAAACAATTAAATAGTTTCCTCATGATGACCAACTGCTTTGACTCTTTCCAATCTGGTTTTCGTGCTCACCACAGCACGGAGACTGCCCTCGTAAAAGTATTCAATGACATCCATATAAATACGGACTGTGGGAGAACCACGGTGTTGGTTCTGTTGGACCTCAGTGCAGCTTTTGACACTGTCGACCATGACATATTACTGAATCGACTGGAGAGTTGGGTTGGACTCTCTGGTTCGGTGCTCGACTGGTTTGAATCTTACATAAAGAACAGGGATTTCTTTGTTTCAATTGGAAACTTCTCGTCAAAGAGGTCAAAGGTCACATGTGGGGTACCCCAAGGTTCAACCCTAGGACCCCTCTTATTCAATATTTATATGCTCCCACTAGCTCAGGTTATAACAGGAAATGATATTAGCTACCATAACTATGCAGATGACACACAGCTCTACATTACGATGTCACCAGGTGACTCTGAACCCATCCAGTCACTGAATAAATGCTTAGAACAGATAAATGTGTGGATGTGCCAAAACTTTCTCCAACTGAACAAAAACAAAACTGAAGTAATTATTTTTGGACCTAAAGAGGAACGATCTAGAGTCAATGCACAGCTTCAGTTATTACAACTAAAAACTAGCGATCAGGCCCGAAACCTGGGAGTAGTGATGGACTCGCACTTGAACCTCCAGAGCCACATAAAGACAGTAACAAAATCGGCCTTCTATCACCTGAAGAACATCTCCAGGATTAGAGGACTAATGTCTCAGCCAGATCTGGAGAAACTCATCCATGCGTTTATCTTTAGTCGCATTGATTATTGTAACAGCGTCTTCACAGGCCTGTCCAACAAATCAATCAAACAGTTGCAGCTGATCCAAAACGCTGCTGCTCGTGTTCTCACTAGAACCAGGAAGATAGAGCACATAACACCAGTTTTAAAGTCCCTCCACTGGCTCCCTGTAGCTCAAAGAATAGATTTTAAAATACTGTTGTTAGTTTACAAATCACTGAACGGTTTAGCACCACAATACATTAAAGATCTGCTGTTGTTGTATCAACCTGCCAGACCTCTCAGGTCTTCTGGTTCTGGTCTGCTCTGCATCCCCAGAACCAGAACCAAAAGAGGAGAAGCAGCTTTCAGCATCTATGGACCAAAAATTTGGAACAAACTACCAGAAAACTGTAAAACAGCGGAAACCTGACTTCCTTTAAATCTCAACTAAAAACACACCTGTTTAGAACTGTATTTGAAATGTAATATGTATGGATTTGTATTTGGATTTGCATTTGTGGATATGTATGTAAGTTGTAGGTTGAGACCTTTTCCTGTTGTGGGCAACGGGGCCCGACGAATACCCGTGGTTAAACGGACGGCGGAGTCCGGCGGTAACAGGCGCTTAAATTCCGTGTTTTTATTTCATGTTACATGACTTTGTATTTTATGTTTATGATGTAAAGCACTTTGAAATGCCTTGTAGCTGAAATGTGCTATACAAATAAAAATTGATTTGATTTGTAATGCAATATTACTTAGCTGAATAGGAATACTTCTGTAATAATTTCTCCAGTTCTCAAAAGCCTTTCTACCAACCTACCATCTTTACAGTGTACGACCAGAACCTCAACAGGGTTTGATTTTTTTAAACATGTATCATGAGTGTTTTTAACCAAACGTGTTGAGTAACAAACTAACCTCTTATAAGTGTTGAGAACCCAAGTCAGCAGTGACACAATTTCATTAGCTTCCAGATCCTCCAAGGCCAGCTCTTTCACACGAGTGGAAACAGCGTTGTGATAGAGGCTGAAAAATCTAGACCATAAAAACATCCAGAAATTGAACAATATATTACCATTCAGGGTTATTTCATAAGTTGTTTTTATTTCATTTTGATTTTTTGACTTAGAGCATTAAAACATTTATTTGCTTCTAAATGAAAAGACTCTATTGTACAAACAAGTGAGAATTCCAAATGCATCACCTGTTGAAGGTGTTGTAGTGTGGGGGAAAGCACTGCACCATGAGATTTTTAACAACAATAAGGTCGTCCAGAACATATTTCCTGGTTATTTCCAGCAGACGAACGAGCCACATTTTATCAGCCTCTCTGGTCACTGCCTGGGTGCCCTCGATGCGCGTGCTCACCGTACCCTCCAACACCTGATGAGGAGGAGCAGGTCAGATTGAGCAAGAAAGGATGGTGTATGCAAGGAAGAAGAAAATGGTGGAATAGCAAGACCAAGACTCATTTTGGTTTCCACCATTCGAAGTTTCACAAACTCATTCACATTTTGATTTTGTATCTGAGGTAAAGTGTTTGTAGTTGTAGAAGTTTAGATTCTACAATTAGGTTTCTTGCATGCTCTGGTTCTCAATCCCATTGAGACTGTGCAATCCTCATATTTTTGACTATCAGTTCAGGACTCGGGTCGTACATTGACAAAACTGTGTCTTCAGCTTACACATGGTAAGAGATCTCAACAACGGAAAGAAAGGAGATGTTAAAGTGGTCCAAGAACGGACCCTTGTGGATCTCCACAGTTGAGATTTATAATTACGGAATGTCCAAAAGTAATCCATGTCTGCAAAGCACTACATTCCAGTGAGGGATTTGGAAGTATTTGGACCTCGAAGTAGTTCCCTGAGTCTACCGTTTCAGTAATATTCTTAACTTGAAGGCTTTGAGAAGTGTTCATGAGTAAATCCATTTAAGCTCCTCCGACCTGAAACATCTTGTCCTTCCAGTGTTTGGGTCGCCCAGGTGGAATGAAGCCAGTCTGTTTCTTCCGGTCAACCATCCGCCGGTCAAGCTTCTCCTCTCGCTCAATGATACGGACCACAGATACCAACATGGTAGGGTCACGACGAACGGTGACCATGGACCTCTGTAGTACCATCCACAACTGCTTGGCAAGCTCATCTGATAGTCTTTGTACCTTGGAGAAAAATTAGAAAACATTTATAGAGTTAACACTTTGGTTTTTATATCTGGAAATGTCAGAATCATCAGAACACCCAAACTAGTTTTATTAACAATGATGCAACAATAAACATTTCTTCTTCACATAGAGACAACAACAAAACCATTTGAACTGCTTGAGGCTTTTACCTAATGAAAACTCTAAATATTTCCATGGAAATGATTTTACACAGTCTCGAATCCCTTTTTCATCTTTATTTTAACATGTAAAATATTTACATTATCGAATATGAACTGCATAAACTCTTTAGTGAGTATAACATTGTTAAGGTCTCAGCTCTGTTTCTTGATACCAAAGTTGTGAATCATTTCCTGTGCACCCTTGACTTCGTGACATCTCACGGTGTGTATTGATCCCTCCTTACTATAAAGATTTGTGGAAGTTTGTATTGCTTTTGAGAGGGAAGCAGGATTCTTACTGAAGTTGGTAACATCTTATAATTGCACTCAGCTACACTTACATCTTCAAAGTAGTTAGAGATGAGGTTCATGTCACTGGTGTTCTTGCTGTCCATACGATATTGCTCATACATAAGGTCATCACGAGAGCACTCCAGCTCCATCAGCTTCCTGTGAGCCTGCAGCAGCTCCCCCTGCTCAGTCAGCTGCTGGGTCTCCATCACTATCTCTGGAACTGAACCCAGAACAATAGAACAGCACACAGAACATTAACCAGATCCAAAACACTCATATTTTAGATTTAATATGACAAAACCTACCAGAGAAAATGTTTTTCAGGTTTTCCACGGCAGCAGCGAGCTGACTGTGCTGAACAACAGCATCCTTCACATCTTTTAGGTTCTCAATAGTGTTGATGCTCTGCCTCCAGTCTTTGCTCACATTAGCCAGAGAGCTCTGGATATCTTTGACATCCAGCAGGGCGGTATGCAGCTGGGTCAATCCCGTGCGAACACCATCCAGCTGAGACTGGATTGCTGCCTGAACACCATCACAGAAAACAGACCTAGTAATTGGAACTGTTTAAAAGTGAATCAAACCTGCCAAAACATGACAGATTAAACCAAAAATCTGATTAAACCAAACACAACAGGTTCTCCTAATTAGGGCTAATTCAGCCCTAATTCCACAGATCTTTATTTTGCCTCCATTTCAGTCAGCTGGAATTGTAGTCTTGTTACTGCTGTTTTGAAGGTTTGAAATGGCGTAACTGAAGCTTTGATTGAAAGAAAACAAACAAAAAACAATGCTGACTTTTCCTTTCTACTCATTTTTCAAAAGCATTTGTTGTTTGTCACAGTCTTTTCCATTACAAATACTCAAAGAAAAGGTTGTGGGTGGCAGCAAGTGGTTTGTTCTATGACTTTTATTTTTGTGTTTATATGTTGTAAAGCACTTTGAAATGTGCTATAAAAATAAAATTTGATTCCTAGCACATTCCGACTTGATTCTTTGAGAAATATATATTGCTCATTTCTTCCAAAGACATTGACAAAATAATATCTGATAATGTCTTAAAACTTAGACGTAAGAAAAGTTAGATTGATCAGAACCAGCAAATTTAAAAAAAATGGTTAAATATATCATTTTAAGATCTTCACATCATTACACTAGATATTTCACAAAAAACATCTCCACCAGTCCTACACCAAATGATGTTGGTGTGTTCCTAATTTCTTAGTAGTAAGTTTCCAAAGTAGTAATAACATTTCAAATATAAGAATTAACTATAGATTTAATTTCCAAACTAGCACAAGTATATTTTAGCTACTTAAAGAAAAAAAACTAAATTGATAGAACTTATTATTTACAAGAATTTAACATAAATTTACACCTAATGTTATTCAAATGTCTGTCAGCTGTTGGTTTTTCTCAACAAGCAGTTGAGTCGTTCTTAATTAGGGTGTTTTAAAAATATACATTTTTATTGGTTCTAGTTTTTATTCATTTTTTTCTTTTTATTTATTTAATATTAAAGTAGGAAAAACATGATGTGGTGCATTACATTAAAGAAAGGAAAAAGAGAATTAAAGAAAATCACAGAACAAAGAAAAGTTTTGTGTTTTAAAGAATGAATATTATTAACCATATGTGGTTTTAATTTTAAATGCCATGTTTTTCTGACCTGTAAGCACAGAAGAATTTTGAACAGAAATATAGGCTTTTAAACATCTATGTGTGTGTAATAATAATGTTTGAGCATGTTTGAGAAATCTCAAACATGCAAGCCAGAATCAAAGCAACATGTTTTTGATAAGGGAATATCAAAAAAAGACTATTTTACATATTACCATTATTATTTTAAGGTAGCTTTCAATAGCTTGTTTAAGTTTGGCTCTCCCCTTTATGTCATCCCTAATATATTTTTATCTGGCTGAGATCAGAATTGCAAGTCAGAAAAGTTTTTCTTTATTTTTGTATTTTTTTTTTTATTTTTTTTTTTGTAACAAGAGGCTCTGAAAAACAAACAAACAAAAAACATATGTTTGGAGGTTACAAGTTAAAATGCTGTCAGTTTCGGCTTTATGTCCCTCAGCATCCACTGATAATGTTAGAAAGGGCTGGATTGACTGCTTGACTCAATATATTGAACATTAGAATAGACTGTTCACATATTTCCAATTCAGCTACAGTGCTGCTGGTTTGATGTGGTGAAGTACCTTAAGTCTGGCCTCCACCGAAGCCTTCTTCCGGGCTTCTCTCCTCCGGTACTGCTCCACTTTATCCAGCTGGTCGGACCTCTGCAGCATGCCGGCCACACGCTGCACTGCAGTCGCTACAGCCTCCCTGCTGGTCTCCTCCATGACGAATAGCTGGACCTACGGAGGAGGGCTTGAAATCCTAATTTGGGAATTTTGTCTCTTCCACAGGGATCGTTAACAGTTCAATCTGCTGGTAGAAAAGTTTCTTAATCATTGCAGCTATTCCACTGTGAACACTCAGAAGACTCGGTCTATGGGGACTCTGGATCTGATCAGCTGATCACAGCTTTAATGGCGTCAGCAGCTCATCGCTACCAACAGCAGAACATTATACTGACATTAAGAGAAGATGACGTAGATTCCCATAGAAAAATAAACATCAGCCCAATTTGACTTTGTCAGAAAAACGTAACAGCTCAACTGATAAATCAAGAAAGAGCATCTGAAGATGCCATAGCATCGCTAAGCTAATTGGAGACACGAAGTTCTTGGTGTTTCTAAGCGCTTTTCTGCAGGACAAGGAAACAGTCTTACCTCAGCAAGTTACAGAATAAAATTGGTCTTTGTCTCTACAAACCAAACAATGTTTCACATGTAAACTGTCTTTGTTGTATTGTTGCCTCCTCTTCCTCCTGTCAGCTTATAAACAACTTCTTCTTGTAGTCATTCTTCATCTTCTTTTTGTTTAATGGCGGTTGGCAAACAACTTTTAGTAGCATTACCGCCACCTTCTGGACTGGAGTATGGACCAGATGTACAGTCTCTATAACCTCCTCATTAACCCTGTACTTCTAAGAAATCTAAAAATATAACTAAAAACCACATCCCCAGACAATTTTTGTAATAGGTCTTTAATATCTAATTTAACTTTATTTCTATTTAATTCTTTATTTAATTCCTCTCTTTCCAGTTTATACTTGGTACACTCTATAAAGATATGTTGAACTGTTTCCAATTTTCCACAAAAACTACATAACCCCGTGCTGTGCTTATTAATTATTCTCAAGGTGCTATTTAATCCCGTATGTCCAAATCTTAACCTAGAAATAATATCCTCCTCTCTTTTACTCCTATTTTCTTTTCTACATTCCCCAACTTTTCCTTGGATATTATAATAAAATTTTTCCTTTCATTCTCCCACTGTTCTTGCCATTTCTTTTTGTTGTACACTTTACTCATATTTTTTATCTCATTTTTGCTAAATTTAATTTTAAGTTCCACATCATCCCTTCTAGTCGCACTCTTAGCAAATTTATCCGCCAATTCATTTCCTATCACACCGACATGAGCCGGAATCCAAATAAATTTAACACTAGATCCGTTTTTCCCTATTTGATAAATTGACTTATTTATATCCTTCAGTATGTCTTGTCTTGCTTCCGATTCTTGCTCCATAATACTTGTCAATGCACTACTCGAGTCGGAACAAATTAAAATCTTTTTCTTATTCAATTTTTCACTCCACTTTAACGCCATTAAAATAGCTACTAACTCACCCGTATATACATTCAATCGTCCGTTATCTTTTTTTTCCATAATGTCTAATTCAGGAAGTATAAATGCTACCCCTACCCTATCATTTAACATCTTTGATGCATCTGTATGTATTTGTAAGTGTTCACCATACTCCCTACTTATATAACCTTCCACCACTCCCTCTTCCATTTGTCTACCTTTTTCCAATAACTTAAAATCAACTTCAGTCTCCTTATATATCCAAGGCGGAGTATACGGGATACCCATCACAGGACTAACTAAACATCGATTTAATTCCATTTTCTCTATTTCTTTACTTATTATCCAACCAAAACTATTTATATCTTTGTTCCTTGTATTCATTGGCGGTTGGCAAATCACTTTAAATGTGCATTACCGCCACCTATTGGACTAGAGCGTATATAACTGAAGATTAAGCAAGAAAGAAAAATAATTTTCTTTTGATTAATCTGGTTTGTCTTGAAAATGTAAAGACAGATAGTTAATTGTTTATCCTGCGAAGGTGACTAACAAATATAATCTCTTTCATCATTATAATAGTAAAACCTATCCCAATGGTTGATTATGAAACATAATCTGTAATTAAGACTTGTGTGTCTAGTTCTTAATAGAGCATTTTTCTTTACTTACCTCGTTATTTTAACTTATCTTTAAATGTTGTGAAGATAACTTCCAATAGCCTACTGACATTCAAGATCTGATTTCTTGGATATTGAGGTGCTGAATGTGCATGTTTTAGTGAATGAAACATTGTTACAACGTAAATCAACCACTCACACCACAGCAACTAATGCATTTTGACATTCAGTGTGGAAGTATTTTTGGTGCAAAAATATTTGTGCTGTGTAAAGCTGAAGAGAAAAATCTTATAGGAGTTTGTATTTTTTCCAAGTCATCTAGATAATAGTTGCAGCTCTTCAAGCTGTGTGCAGCAGAACTCCTTGCTGTACAGATGTACAGTGATGGAGAAAGTGTTCAAGCACTGCATACAAGAAAAATTACAAATAAGACAAAAATGTACTGTAGGATAATCAACATTGCGTACATTCAAATGCAAGAATGACAATACATACCTCAACTAATTTGAATTGATATATGCCAAATGCCAGATATGATCAGTATGCAGTTAAAATGCATCGCAAGATAAACCAAAATATGGACTTCATGCTGAAATGTCAGAAGCATATTGTACAGCAGAAATGTCCAAAGTGTGGCCCAGGCAATTTACAGCCCCCTAGAGTGGTTTTGTGCAGATCCCAACTGCATTCTGCATGGTAGAAATATAACTCATCAGCACAGACAGTTGATGAAGGTGGAAACAAGTTAAAATCCTTTTACCATTTGGTTAAAAAAAAAAAAAAATTGCCTTTTAATAACCACACCTTGATTTTATTTTTAATTAGATCAAAGCTAGGACTTCATTTGAAACCTAAAATTGTACTCCGTGTTCATCTAGACAACAGACTAGAGTGAAAATGCAACAAAGCCATCTATAATAAGAGCAGCCTATACTTGTTGGGGAAAACTAAGATCGTTCAGTGTTTGTAGCAAGATGCTGCAGATCTTCTAAACCCAAAAAAGCTCAACCTGATAAATATTCTGGTGACAACTGTGAAACCTCTGGAGACAATGATGCAAAGGATTATTCATTTCAACTTTATTCACATAATATATAGGAAAACACACTCATTAGAAAGGTACAAAAACATGTTACATTTCAAGTCTGAACAAGCCATTTTAAAAAATCATCTTGAGGCCGGTCAGTTAATATCGTGAGTTTCTTCCACCTGCAAAAGCAAAACATTAAGTCCTCACTGTCAAGTACAGACGCCAAGAAACATTTCCATGTTAAACAATCCAGAGAAACGCAAACAAAATCCTCACCTTTTGTTTTCCCTCCTCTACAGTATCCACTGTGAGCTTCCTGGTGGTTAAACTGTTGCTCTGTGGGATAAAGTACGGTTCAAAAGAATATCAGGGAGCAAAACCTGTCCGTTTAAAGGAACATAATCCACTTTAAAAAAAAAAAAAAATTAATGTTGAAGTTTTTTTTCCCCACTTGATACAGATTCTCATTAAATAACTTAGTCCCCAAAGTAAAACAAACAAATAAACAATGAGCAATGATATTAAAAAAAAAAAAAAAAGCAATCTCTGCACAGTTTTCTTAATGTCCTTTGTAGTGTTTCAGAAACTCTGTCAACGGTGACCATGTCTCTTCAAATTTTGCTCTTTTTCCTCTGACAATATAAGTGAGTCGCTCCAGAGCCATACACGATGTCATCTCCTTCACCCACCTGTGATTTGATGGTATGTCTATTTTTTTCCAGTATAGAGATATTAATCTCCAGGCCTGCAGGAGTCCAAAGTCGATCAATTTTAACTGTCTGGAATTAAAAACACAGTTCGGGTTTTGGATAAATACCCAAAACACACATTTTGGCCTCAGCAGGTGCATTCACTCCAACGATCTCTGACAAAGTTTGCGTAACCAAGTTCCAATATTGCAGTAACTTTGGACACTCCCATACACAGTGAAAGAGAGCACCCTTTCCAACCAAACATTTACAGCAGATATCTGGGATGTTCGGTGCCCAGTGGATCAATTTGACTGGAGTTATGCAAGCTCTTGTCAACCACTTGTATTGAAGGAGTTTCATGCTTGTATTGATTGACTGCTTTTGGGCCTTTATGCATGCAGTATTCCAGTCTGCTACTTGTATCTCTTCTCGAATATCAGCTCTCCATGCATCCAATTTATCTGCAGTGGATTCCTTATCGTGCCTTAGGAAAGCTACATAAAATAAAGAAATATGACCTCTCCTCTCTAAATTTTCTAGCACAATATTCTCTAGGTATAACAGTAGTGGTTTGGATTCAATCTTTTTTGTTTAGACATAAAATGTTTAATTTGTAAATACTTATGAAAGTGTTTCTTTGAAATGCTATACATTTGGCATAACTGTTCAAATGTAAGAAGCCTGTCATCCTTATAAAGGTCTGCTAGTTTTTGTACACCTTTATTTGCCCAGCTTTTGAAACCTCCATCAGCTGTTCCTGCCTTAAAATATCTGTTCCCCCAGATGGGTGAAAAAGAAGAAATGGAAGGGGTATCGCCAATATATTGATGGGTCTTCTACCAGACATCAATTGAGTTTTTTAGAAAGGGATTTTGTCATTTTTATCAATTGATTTGGCCTTGCGAATACAAATACAGATTTAATCTAAGGTTTGTTATTAATTGTTCAATTTTTATCCAAGCTGGGGGTGTTTCGGCTGAAAAGTAGAACATGGCTGAACGTAGCTGGGCGGACAAATAATACAATTTAAGATTAGGGAGTTGTAACCCCCTCTCTCATATGGCAGGTACAACAGGCAAAGTCTTAATCTAGGTTTTTTATTATTCCAAATAAATCTACGGAAAGTACCATTTAATCCATCAAAAAATTGTTTGGGAAGAGGCAAAGGAATTGTCTGAAAAAGATACAGAAATTTTGGTAATATATTAATTTTGATCATATTTATTCGGCCAACCATTGATATGGGCATTATCATCCAATTATTCAGTGACTCGTTTACTTCACTGACCAGAGGATCATAGTTTGTTGATACAATTGTTTTAATGTCTGAGGTGATTTTAACACCAAGGTACACAGATCCCTCTCTGACATTGATAAAAGGGGTCTGTATAACCGGGTTCAGTCTTTCATCCCCGTTTGGGATGCTAATGGACAAACTTGTCAAAAAAACTATCAGATCATCATAATGTTGAAAGAAAGCTGGCTGTGCTCTGGCTTTCCTGGAGATTAAGCTTCATAAAATGAAGATGAACCTTGAGCATCCTCTTAATGAGAGTGAACTAAGAATATAGTCCTGCTGTACAAACATGGCTCTTCAAAGAGTCATCTACAATACAAATATTTTAGATTGAACTACACCATGACTGATATTTGTAAGATTATGAGGAACATACTACACCTGATGGAACCAAAAGAGAATGCATTACCTTGACCTGTGCCCCTCCATTGTCCATTCTTCTTTCTCTGCATATGTCCAGTTCTGCCATCAATTGCCTTTTTTATTTCTACAAGATAACACTCAAGTTTCAGTAATTGGTATATTTTGGATAAGTCAAAGTAAACCTTCATTACTACATTAAAAAAAAAAAAAAGTAGCACTACCTGAAGATTTAAAATGATGTCTTCTGTTTGATTCAATATTCTTCAGCTCCCCACATAAACAAAGTTGCTCATGGAATTCATTACATTGGACACCACAGTCCACCAAAGTTCCCTTTGATGGAGATACTTCAGCTACGTTTTGAACTATAATCGGAACTAAATCATCTTTGATGTCCGCTGCATTCTGGGAAATCAACTGGATGGCTGATGAGGAAATTTCCTCTGCTGCAGAATCAAGGGACATTTCTTCAGAGGATGAAAGGCTTTTCTGCTGCAGCTCTTTGATCAGGGTGTTCTGGTTTGGGCTTTGACCAGCCTCAGGTTCAGAAGACCTATTTTCAGTCTCATCCCTTTCGGTCAGAGTAGATGCAGCTTTTCTTGGCAGAGTTGAGGAAGGAGACAAGACATTCTGTTTTGAGTGAAGCAAGTCTTGACTTTGTTCTGGTTTTATAGATTCAGATACATCCCCTTTCATTTCTGTTCCCGACTTTCTCACAGGACTATGCTCCTCTTCTTGGATACTGGAACAAAGACAACTTTCTGGTACTTGAACAGAGACACAGGTTGATAAGCTGCATCCTCTCTTTTCTTCATTCATGAGGTTGTCATTTTGGTTGGAGAGTCCAACATTTTCAGCTTCCTTTGTCTCTTCATTAACTTTAAGTTCCATCATGCCATGTTGTAACAGCCACTCTCTAGTAGGGACATAGGCAGGCACAGACTCCACAGACCAAATGGATTCATTGGATATTCTCTTCACCTGACAGCTACTAGCAGACATATGAGGTGCAACATCTGAGATTGTGTGTAGATATGTCCCATTGTAATTTTCTTGCACCTCAATTTTAGAGTTGTTGGAGAAATTTTGCAAATGTTGCACATCATCTATGAAGGTTAATGAATGTCTTTCTGAAAAGCTTTCTTCTACAGGCTCCTCGTGTGTACTTGACTCCAGGAATGCATCAATTGTAGAATAAGGGAGTTGAAGGCTTCTAAAGAGCATTTCACCAACTTTTGGACTTGTCATACCTTCATTAATACCAGTGCCAAGTTCTTTAACAGAACCAGTGTTTATTTCAGTGGAATTGTGGGATAAAGGTTTGTTGAGCTCAACATCATGCTGAGAAGATGTCCAAATATCAGTGTGGGACAACTCCACATCCGTTTTCAGCAGTGCCGTTTGTGGTGTTCCACCGGCCCAGTTCCTCAAAATGTCAGGAACAGAGATGCACCTTTCTTTAAGGACTGTATTGTCTTTCTGAGACGAGCTGGACACTGGAAGTAAGCTCTCTGGAGACCTTATCCTCATATTGTAATCCCCATCTTTAGAAAGCGAGTCAGAGTTAGGCTCCTGGTCAGTATTAATTTGTGTGTCTTGCCTTGTGCTTCCAGATGATTCAACAGCAGTTGATAGAACAGATTGTTTGTTCAACTGCAAACAACAGTTTGCAGTTGTATTTATGAAGGGCTCATTCACTTGCAAGTCTTTTTCTTCTCTGCTGAGTGACTTGCAGACCACCACCTCAGTTGCGGCTTGCTTGGGGGAACTTAAGGCTGGGGAGCATGGAGAATTTGAACGACTTCCCCTCCCAGAATCTGAGCCCATGTCATACCCAGGCATGCCTCTTTGTGCAGGCTCAGTTTGAACTTCAGAATTCACCATTTCTCTTACAGGGACAAAATGATAGGGGCGAATTCTTCGCATCTGATTAGGGTTCTGATGGGATGCACCTTGCGCATGGAACTGTGGGTGGTGCAAGCGCCTGAAATCAACTGGTTGAACATGAGGGTGAGGAAGAATATATCCTGGAGCTTCCATGTAAGGGGGATGGGGTAGTGGTGGAGGTGGTGCAATCATACCATAGCCTAGAAGATAAAAAAATGTTTTGGTTTTTCTTCTTCACAAAAATATTTTGCTCTAAAATAGAAGGAATAAATTAGCTTTTTGAAATTTATGGGTTGGGATCATTTAAATCTGAGACTAAATCTAACTTTTAAACCACACACACTTACTAAAACAAGAACTCATTACTCACCCATGCTTGGGAAGCCAGGAAAGGAGTTATAGGAGAAGGGTATCGGCCACTGGTATTGAAGTAAAGGGGGTGGAGGTGGTGCAGGAATGTAAAAGACAGGACGGGCAAAGATGGGATGTTGGGCATGTGGGGGAAGTCCCAGATCCTGAGCAGCGCTGTGTGGACCTGGATCCTGCTGTGCAAATGATGCCACACTGCTGGAGTTCCTTGTAATAACTGAAGGTTCATGTTCACAATGAGCTGGAAATGGTCTGTTAGTCGCTGCCATATTCAGACTACAGGATTAGGAAAGTGGAGTTAGTTGTGTTCTAGTAAATGAAAACTAAATTTCATCGTCGAGAGCAGGGCTGCCCAAAGTGGGTCCTCAAGGTCCGGCATCCTGCATGTTTCAGTTCTCTCCCTGGTGGTAGCAACAACCTTTGCAGTATGTCAGTGTTCAACTTGGACCTAAGGAGTCATCATTGGATCCAGGTGCGTTAAGCCAGGGAGAAAACTAAAACATACCGGGTGCCAGACCTTGAGGACCCACTTTGGACATCACTGATCTAGAGTAACATTACATATCCAACAAGGTCTCAAAGCAAAGAATACTCCTGGGAGAAAAAAAAAAAAATCATTTTAAAACAACCAAGCTGTCTGTTGAGTCAGGTTTATACCAGCCCATTTAGCAAACATAAACTGACTTCATACATTACAATTTTTAGCATCTCAAAATATTGTACATTTTAATTTGTCAGACATTAAGTTTACCTGTTTAAAGTTAAATAATTCAACATAAAACCTTGAATTCTATCTTCCATACCAGACATGGATATATATTTTTTTTGGTTCATTTTGTATATGATGTAGAGACAAATGTTGCTGCAAAGAAACATGAACTTACAAAATCCCCATTATAGTGTTTTCTGTGAGAATGGGGTATGGTTAAAGAAGAAAACTTCACATTCTGAAGTAAAACCTCAGAGGTCAGAGATTACTAAAAGATACAAACTTAAAAAAAAAGAAAAAAAAAGCAGTAATATGAACAAAAAGAAAAGGTTTCTGTACCTTGCTGAAAGTCGGACAAAGTAAACACTTGCAGTGCAGACAGTCAGTGAAACACCACAGCTGACACACCTGACAATAAGTAGTAATCAGACTCTGCAGTCAGGATCAGCTGAAAATGTTGAAGCCAATCAGAGGGCCTCATCACAGTGATGCATTCTACAATTCTAACACTAGATGGAGAGTTTAGCCGCAATTTAAGGCAAAAGCTTTTCTGATGAGTAGATATTTGTCAAACACGTTTTGCCCCATGGCCAAAAATTTAGAACCCTTAACAGTAAATAACTGAAGAGACTGTCTGATTCTATACACATGCTTTAAAGGAATAATTCAATAAGTATGTCTGATGCCTGTCCTTTAATAGGCTTACATAAAAAGGTAGATATTGGCGTGAATCAAATGACAGATGGTGGAAGAGCCACAGTGCTGGTTATGTTGGACCTCAGTGCGGCTTTTGAAACTGTTGATCATGACATTATTGGAACGACTGGAGAGAATGGAAGGACTCTGGTCCATCACAACGAGTTCAAATCTTTAAGAACAGGGATTTCTTTATTTGAATAGGAAACTTCTCATCGAAGCTGACAGAAGGCATGTGGTGTACCCCAATGCTCAATGCTAGGACCCCTCTTATTCAATATCTATATGTTTCCACTGGCACAGGTTTTAACAGGAAACAATTTTAGCTACCGTGAGTGTGTGGATGATACACCAGGTGACTCAAAACCCATCCAATCACTGAACAGATGCTTAGAACAGACACATGTGTGGGTGTGCCAAAACTTTCTCCAGCTGAACAGAAACAAAACCAAAGTCATTATATTTTAACCTAAAGAGAAGCGATCTAGAGTCAATGCATAGCTTCAGTTATTACAAGTAGAAACTAGACATCAGTGATGGACTCTGACCTGAATCTTTAGAGCCACAAAAAGACAATTACAAAATGTGCTATACAAATAAAATTTGTTTAATGTAGTGACAACTGTCAGAACAGCAATGTCACAAGTTAATCCTTGAAAATGTAGAAGTTTTGTTTCAGGTTCTGTTTTTATGTTATTCTGTAAATTTGACCATGAAATCATATGAATCTTCAGTTGGCAAGATCTGTTTTGAAAATGTTTTCCCTCAGTAAATATATTTCTAGCATTTCTATTGAGATTAAATTTTAATAAAATGTTGGTAACAAACCTACTCCCCTGCATATTCAGATAAATCAAAGTAAAGTAATTAATAAATGAAATTATGTGTGATGAAGTGGAATAATTCTGTTGCCATGTGACTTACGATGGCGACATAATAAGAGAAACACTTTGCCCAAAATCACCAAGGGACTAAATGCAGGCAAAATATCAGAAGTCACTGCATGTACACCAACAATATTTATATCAAAAGGTGTGACTCGATTTAGAGATGAGTGCTATGAATTCTGTCAATGTTTTGAGTTGCCATAACGACGAAATAGGCGACGTTTATGAATGTGTTTATAAGCCACTTGTCATGTAAACTTATACATGAAGTAATGGAGCAGCTTCAGAAAAGCCAGTTATAAAATACATTAAATTAAGCTTACCGTAATCTTTGACAAAATAAAACAAATGAAACAAAACTTCATTTGTTTATCACACCAATATTATGTTGGTGTGTGTATATGTATTGCTACAGAGTAAGATGGATCTTTGGTTGGACAGACAGTCAGAACACTGGCATCATCAGAACATGAGGCTCCCACCGACACGCACACTTTGGCAGCCATCTTTTGAATTTCTTCAGAAATTTTGTAGTTTACATTTTAGTTCTGGGCATATTCTTTTGCTACCTGAAATTCCAGAATGTGTTTCAGCTCTTCTTTTAATACTACTGATTATTCACTTTGGAAGATATAGCACTGTTATGACCTCTCACATGGCACACCTCCCTCGTTCTTGCTGAGGTTCTCCTTGATTGACGCAGCTGGAGATAGGCACCAGCAACTCCCGACCCCTGTTAGGGAGAAGGGTGACCAGAAAATGGATGGATGGATGAATTTAACAAAAGCAGATTTGAATCTGAAGATCTAAAATCTGTAACTGAACAGAAAATAACTGAACTAAACTAAATCTTCCTTGAACTACAGTTTTTTGTTTTTCAGATTTCAAAAACCTTAAATGTACAATTCCTGAATTGCAGAAAAACTGCAGTTTCAAAACTGTTTCGGTTACATAACATGAACCACTGACAGAATATTTTAACCTTAGTTTTTACACAAGCAGCTGACACAAATCTAAAAAAATATCAGTTTTGAATGGTACCCTCTAAATAGTTATTTTGCAGCTTCAAAGTTGACCTATAGCAGATATTAAAAATTAATTTTCCTCTCTATAAGCAATTTCAGTGGTTCTGCACAACATTTAAACATTGTGCATTTTAAAAATGTGTAAGCAAAAGAAAGCAAGTTTTGAAATAGGCAGCAGTATGAGCTTTTTAATCTTATTCAAAGATTTCCAATTTGCATATTCTCCATTTCTGTGGCGTCATTATGATGCCTGTTTTTGACCAAGATGCTGTCCTGATGGGGTATTATTGAGTTCACTTCATAGAATTTTGGAGCCTATTAAGAATCAGATTAATTTATGTTTTGCTAAATTATTAGCAAAACATAAATCTACAATTCACATAATCTACAATTATGTGAATTGTAGATCTGTTGTTGTTTATTTGTTTGTTTGTTTGTTTTGCTGAGCCCCTCCTCCCTGTCAGTCAGCCTCCTGCTGTGATTAACAAGCAGAAGCAGCTGCTGTGGTTGATCTGACTGTTTGGTGAAGAAGTAAGGAGTGATCCAGTTTTTCTACCACAAATTAACGTTTATGTTTACATTTTTTACATGAAGTTAACTCAGAGAACATTTCTCTTATTTTTATAAGTAAAGAAAACACACCTTTTGAAACCAGAAAACTCTCCACTAGTGCTTTTTATTTTGAGTGAGTCTAAAATCTCCTTTTAAAAACTACTGTGTTTTTTTCATTTTTGGACCTTATTATGTTGCAAGACTAGCCATAATATAGAGTTATCTAAAATCATGTGAAGATGAGGCTTGGTTTGGGCTGAACACAAAAGATTGTGTGCGTGCATGCGTGTGTGTGTGTGTAGGTGCGTGTGCGTGCGTCTGTGATCTACAGTATTATGTCCTTTTGTGTTTGCTGATAAAGAGATGTCTAATCTTTGTTTAGACTGTTAACATCTGAATCCTCTTAAAGAAATCATAGATGTTGGTTTCTTTGTTCTAAAAATTGAAGGCAGTCTCTGCTAAAGCCTTGTCACCTGCATGCTTTAGTCAGAACCTTTTGCTGCTGTTTGATACATAGGTCAATAAATAGAGTGGATGAGGATCATCTAACACTCTAAAGGTAAGAGAGAAATCTTTAGAAAACTCATCTGACTCTCCATATTAAAAACATCTGAAAAAAAGGGCTGCATAACTACATGCCATAAAAAAAATCTTCTAGAAATATGACCTTGAACCAACAAAAATTCTCAACAAAACTAATTTAAACTAACAAGGTCAAACTGAATATTGATTTATAGCTGACACATGGTCAAATTATGTCATTTCAGCAGCCATGCCCCTGTGCATGATTCCCATGCAGAGCAAATTTTCAGCATGGAAAATGTTTTTAAAATATTTGAACCACTTTCCAAAAAAACAAAAGAAAGACAGAAAAAAGTATCAGTTTATGATTCATAACACTGGCATGACAGATGAAACTCACCCCCCAAAAAGTTGATTGAAAATTATTGTTTGTAACCATGGAAAGAATCTTTTTATTGTTTTTGTTGAGCAGAAAGTTAAAAAAAAACATGAAAATTTGAAAACATTGACACCTCTTTAGGATTTGTAATATTAGGACATTATGTATATCTGCTCTTGTTTGCTCATGATCATTTTTTTCTGGCTGATTTGCAGATTTTTTGGGAGGATCATCTAAGAATATTAGTTTGGGGGTCAGGCCTATTAACTGATGAGTTTGATCTAATTCGTTGTAATCACACAAACAAACTAACCAATTAGCTTTTGGATTATCTGTAATTAAAGACATTGTTAATATACATAGATTTTGTGTAATAAGTCCAAAATATGAAATGACCAACATTAAAAATAGAAGAAGGTGGAGAAAAGAAACATTGAAGACAGATGTATTTTTACTAGTAATGTGTTCCAAATGATATGGATGTCTGTGTTAAAGAGTGAAATAGTGTCTGATAACAGCTGCATGCAGGCTCTGAGACTCCAGAATGATAACAGACCGTACCCACCCATCAGTGGGTGGGGTCAGCACAACTGACATGAAGCATGGTGGTCACCTTAGCCAAGGGCATTAAATCTACTGATTCACAGCTTTAAGTTAAATCTTTTCCTGTTTTCATTTGATTTATTTGATGAACCTTTGAAACAGGTAAATTGGTCAAGTTCTGAGTTGCACTGGATTGTTACGTTGCACAGTCCTAAAATAAAATAAATTTTAAAAAAAAGCCTGTGCAATGTTTTTGGTTTTGCTATGCTGTTTTTTCTTATGTTGCCTTTCCTGTACAGTCTCATTCTTTTTTAAAGGTGTTATTGGCTCCAGTGGCTTTTATTTGATGGTGAATTGGCAGGAAAATGGGTAAAGAGAGAAGGGGGAAGACATGTGTTAAAGGTCACCAGGCCAGGAATCGAGCCTGTGACAGGCTCCATATGTGGCTTGTGCTTAACCCTGGTGCCACCACAGCAGCCCTCCTTCTCATTCTTGGTTTTGTATTTTTGCATTTGTGTGAATCTGGAGAATTCCATTTCCGTGTCACTTTACTGCTCGTACAGATGCTTTTCTATTCTATTTTATTCTATTCTCTATACAATGATCCATTTATATTGTGGGTATAAAAAATAAAACATGTGTTACAGATTAAAGAAAAACTGGAAGCTTTTCCTAACATGTTCTTTAAGTCTTCAGCTGATGATGTGACACAGCCAGCTCAGCAGTGATCAGCATGAAGAAAGGTCTGAACTTTCTTGGATGTAAACTGTACTAAGCAGCACTATTACTTTAGGGCTCATTTGGTGTGCTTTTTAAATCTTTGTTTTGTTCATTTTTTCTGCATCTTTCCTCTGGGTTTTATAATATGGAGTTTTTGTAGGAATAAAGTCTCACCAACTCACAAAGGAAGTTTCCAATACCGGCTTTTAATTAGCAATTTAATGAACGGAATACAATCCAAGAAAACACTCGAGCATGGAAAAGATTTCATAAAACACACAGGCTTTTATTAACAAATAAATCTGAAATAACTCCACATACTTCACAAACAGGCATAATATAATTATAAGTTAAAGATTAACAAAATATTCAGTAATTCATTTTGTCATTTTTTAGACCTCAATAAATCTTAGTATAAAGATAGCCAAAATTTTAAAGATTATATTTTTAAAATAACAACCACACCCATAAATTTAATGGGTGTGTTTATTCATGCATTAGTTTGATATTCTAATGTTTCAGAGATTACAAATAAGATTTAACAAAAATGTTGGCATTTATTCATCCTCAGATGAAAAAAAAGGCAAAACATTCAAGAGATAAAAAGAAGCAGAAGGTTTAAGTTTCAAGTAGCTGGAGACAAGCAGGAAATTAAAAATCTGTCTGTGTATTAATAGTTCAAAGAATGAACATGAAATGGAAAGCTATTGTATAAAGACACTTTGGAATACAGCTGTATTGAACACATCACAATTTGTCAGAGTAAATATGACTTTTTAACCAGGTGTTTGTAACAGTTGAAGTAATCCATATATAGAAAAAACCAAAACAAACAAGTTCAGACATTAAGTTATGTGCAGTAATAAGAGTAAAAAGTAATGAACACTCAGAAAGGGAAATGGAAAAAGACATGGAAAGCCAAGACACCAGTTAAAATCCATCAGTGATCAGAAAGACCTCCTGCAAATGAATATCAGCTTTTAAGTGCAAATGAATATCAGCTGGTTCAGTCCAAATTAATGGCCTAAAGAAACCAAATTGCTGAAAACAGTTCTAGTTGTTGCAGTTGCTTGACAAAAATCGCTTTATTTTGTTCTCTTCCTTATGCCATTCGCCCCACTTCTTGCCCCTTCTCTGAAAGATTGTGTGATTGGTCTGAATTTCATGGTGTGTTTATTCATTCAGGAAACTGCCACACAATTTCTATGGGGTGCTGATCTGACTAATATCTATGCAAGGTAGGACAGATAGTCGGGTAGCACAGATAATCAGAGCACTGTTTTTTCAGTCAGAGAGAAATTGTTGAAGTATATACTGAGATATTACTCTGGCCATTCTCTCAGTCAAAGCAGGAGAATGACTCATTAATGCCTAGCGTTTGTCTTTTTGTTTTCTTAATGACATGGGAAAAAATTGATTTTCCAGACTGTCAAATATTATTCCCTTCTCCTCTGAACTTCTCAACTCATAATAGTTTTTTCTCTGCCATGATTGCTATGATTGTAAATTATATACATGGCAAAAAACACATCATGATGTATTCTGCAGTGGGAGGGAAGCTCACCTCAGTCTGTTTTGTAGACCGTAAAAGGTCTTTGCACAAATGAAAATCTGAAAACCACATGACCATATATTGACAGTTCGACTTTAGTTGAACTACGCTGGGCCCTTCAGAAAGATATGGAGTTGGCAAATAGAATTGTTTCAGAAAACAATAAGCCGTGGCCTGTATGTACGCTCACCATGCAAAACAGCAATATCGAACTCTTTGGATGCCATAACAAACCCATATTAGAAGGACAAAATGAACTGCCCCAAAACACCAGGCAGACAGTGAAGTTTGGAGGTGGGAACATCAATATCTAATTCTGCATATGGTACTGGCAGAAACCATGTAATTGATGGAAAGATGAATGGTAAAATGTACAGACATCAGAGAGAAAAGCCTTCTGCCAGATGAAAAAAGGATGGACATTTCAGCAGGACAATGATCCTAAAAACAGAGACAAGGAAGCTCTCAACCAGCTGCAGAGGCAGAACATAAAACTGCTAGAATAGCACAATTAATTTTATATTATTACTCATAATTTAATTTCTGAACTGATTTGTTTAATTTTTTATATGTATGGATTACATGGATTGTTACCAACACCTAGCATCAGTAACACCAGGTGTTCCATGTCAATAGCAAAAATGTGCTTACTACGAAAAATAATGATGTGTTCAATAACTTGCATACCCACTGTATAACTAAGATTTACTTAAAGGAAGCACGGACTTGACGGCCTTTGAGGAGCTGTGGAGGACGGAAGTTGTCCACCATGCAGCACGCTGCCTCTCCTTCTCCAGTGAACAGGAGGCTTCGAAACTTTCCCATCTAATAGAATACAGGAGCACAAAAACAGTTATGAAGTTCCTTAACACAATATATGTTGCTTTATGTCACAACATCACATTAATTCCCAACAATAACCATTTTCACCCTCCCAGTATGCTTCACCTACTTTGAATAATAATCTCCATTACTCATCAATTTTGATAGAAGCAAGTCCTTGCATGTATTAGGCTGATGAACCCATAGCATATAATTTTAATAAAACATTATTTTAACTGGCTGAGTATTTTGTAATGGTAAAAATTGCTTTATCAAGTCCACAGGACCCCAAAGTGCTTCACACTACATTAAGTCATTCACTGATTCACCACACATTCACACCCTGATGGTGATAAGCTACTGGATAGCAGCCACAGCTGCCCTGGGCAGTCTGACAAACCAGAGTTGCTGTACACTGGGGCCACTGGTCCTGACCTTCACCAGTAGGCAAGGTGGGTGAAGTGTCTTGTCCCAATACACAGCGACCGAGTGGGGATCAAACCGGCAACCCATTAATGAAGTTAATGAGTTGCCGTTGATGGGGTGTCAATACCTGTTTTTGCTACTTAAGCCTTTTTTAAACAACATTAGAAATATACACTAAGAGGCAAATAAACAAATAATTGTGTTTATTGTATAAGCCCTTAACTGTCACAGCAAAAACACTTACATGCAGGCATAATTTCCAATAACTTCATTATTATAGGGACAATCCATGTGACACTTTCAAGGCATCATCAGGATGGCACACCTTTTGGTGACAAGTAGCAAAGGATGCTAAAAAAACAATGGCCTTTTTCGAGTCTGTATACTACAGTAAATGACTGATTACTCAGTTATCGACAGAGATGGTGTAGATACTTTGAAATAGTTACTTTAATCGGATTATTGATTACTCCTTGGAAAAGTAACTTAGATTACTGACTAGTTGATTTGGAAAGTAACTAAGTTACATTAAAAGTAACTTTTTTAGTTCCTTTCAGCAGCTGCTAACAACAACAACACTCTGCGACCTGTGAAAATGACATTGATCTTTGCCAATATTTAATTGCAAGTTATTTTATAATGGTAACATCAACAATGTGTCTCCACTTATAAGGATGAACTGAGGGGGAGATTGTTTAATGGTTACAACAGTACAAAAAAACTTTAGTAATTTGTACGTGTTCTGCGTTACAGCCCTGTGTTTGGTGTCAAAGCGCAGCTCACAGAGCTCCTCCTGCCGCTCCACAACTCAGATGTCCTGGTAAACAGATTTGTGACACCTATCTTAATATTAATAATTATAATTCCGTTTAGTTGCATGACTTTAGGGACTCGTTCATTCGTGGCCGTTTTCACATTCATTGCGCTGTTCATATTAGTCTCGATGTTTGCAGTTTTGGGTAGTATATTTACTGTAGTATACAGACTTGACATTAACAAAGACACAGCGGGATGGATCATCCGGGAAATGATGGACAGGGACAGTCTGACTAAAACTAAATGGATGTCAGACAAATTCTGGGGTTTATGTCTGCTTATTTCCAAGCCCAAAAACTGCAACCTGCGACTCATAAAATCTGCAAGCAACTTTAGAAAAAAAACAAGCCCACAGCCACTTACAATAATCAGACTTTGCGAGCGAAACTCAAAATAGTTCCTGTTTTTTCAGCAACAAAATGCGCATCTCCGTCTTCCCTCCATTGTTTATGTTTCTGTTGCTGCTGATACTGTTGCATAGAAATTCCAAAAGAAAAGAGTAATGCAAAGTGATTTCAATAAGTAACTGTAATCTGACTACTGGATTTGAAATAGCAACATGTTAGATTACTCGTTACTGAAAAAAGTGGTCCATTACTGACATCACTGGTTATTGATTGATCCAGTTAATTGTTTCATTCCTAGTTTACAGTTATCTGTTCAATTCCAATATCAATGATCTCAGTTATGTAGTGAACTGTCATAATAATAATAAGTCTGAAATCCATTCACCCATCACATGCTTATCCCCAGTGGGGTTGTGAGGGAGTCTCCAGGAATCAACGGGCGAGAGGCGGGGTCATCCTGGAGAGGTCACCAGTCCATCGCAGGGCAAAACAGAGACAAACAGAATAACCATGCACACACACACATACACGCACACACGCACGCAGGCACACAAATGCATGCCCGCGCACACAAACACACCTAAGCAGGATTTAGACAAACTAGTTAACCTGTCATGTTTCCGGCAGGAAGCCGGAGTACCCAGAGAGAACCCACTCAAGCAGAGGGATACATGCAAACTCCAGGTAGCGAGACCTTCTGCCAGGCAACAGTGCTACCAACTGTGGTAGAATGCAGTTTGAAATAAATCCTGGCAAACCTAGTGTTGATTTCACTGACTTGTGAACTATTCTTAGCCAGAAACAACATCAAGCTGAGAATATAACAGAGACTAACTATATGTTGACTATGCTTTTCCCCACCTGTCAGCCACCTATACATAATATAGAGGTCTAATAAATGTTACATTAACATCATATGAAAGTTAACTTTTTTTCCTCTCAAACGAGAGCTTCAGTGTTTCAGTTTTAGGTCTACAAGAAGCATAATTTAAAATTGAAAATCAAAGAAACAGTTTTCTATCCTTCCAGTGTTTTAAGTGGACCAAGCTACCCACCTGAGCAGGGCTGACACTTATGGGCTCCCTGAGGACAATCCAGGTGACACTCTCCAAAAGGGGTGGAGTTGTCAAAGATCCATCATAAGTCCAATAATCCAGAGAACCAGGAAGAAGAGTTCTTGCATCAAAGTTAGAGAAAGTTGTCTGTTTTCCCTATAGGATTCACACAGAAGAGATAGAAACATAAAGCTGGAAGAACAAAGCTATTGATATGAGCACATTTGAACAAAACAAGTTCAGTTCCACCTCAGGTGATTTATTTATTTTTTTTACCTTTGTCTTAATAGAGTCCAAAGCATCCAGAACTTTCTGAAGCCGGGGGTTGGCTGCACCAATCTGAATGAAAACATCACCTTTAATGTAGTTTTTTTCAAATACAAAGTTATTGGTAGACATTTTCTCCAACACATCTCTATTGGAGATGGTGGGAAAGATCACTGATTAGTTACTTTGAGAAAGATTCCAACCACAGCCAGTCCATCAGGCTTGTCAGCAGCCTCTCCAAAGCTGGGATATTTGGTATTCCAGTGCACCAGGTGAAGCTAACGAGAAAAGATGTATGCTGTATGTTATCTGTAGTAGAAGGAACCTTTAAAAGTCAAGTAAACTGTGTCCACTTCATCAAGATATTGGGTCGACATGCAGTACAACTCCACACACACGCGCACACACAGATATATATATAACTATACCTGAACCTTTAAACTAAGGGGACAAAGTTGCCTTGTATTTGATGTGAGGAGTTTAAGGTTATTGCTAATATTCACATTATTAGTTTTCTATGCATGTGTTGCAATACAAACATAACTCAGCAAACTGTTGAATTCATTACCTCACAAGGGAATCTGATGCTGTTAATAGTGTGCTCAGAGCCTCTATCATCACTGCTTCCCCAGTGGAAATGAAACTGCTTCAGTCGGTATGTTCCAGAGATGGGGCCTCCAGTCAGGGCTGAGAAATACAAACAATAGATTCATTAAAACAGACAAAAAAAACAACAACAAATAAATAATTTTTGTATTTCATCAGCCAATGACAAAGCTTTTTCAATAAAGCATGCTAAAATGTTCCTGCTAGCTATGACTTTTGTAAGCTACTGCTGATCAGCTTTAAAAGGAAATAGTTGAACAATATACCATAAAAAACTGAAAATGATACATTCAGACTTCCATCCATCCATTTTCTAACACCCTTGTCCCTAGCTGGGTTGGAAGGGCTGCTGGTGCCTATCTCCAGCAAGACATTTTGGGCGAGAGGTGGGGTCACCCTGGACAGGTCACCAGTCTGTTGCAGGGTAACACAGAGATAAACAGGACAAACAACCATGCACACACAGGCACTCACACCTTGGGAGAATTTAGAGAGACCAATCATGCTTTTGGACTGTGGGTGGAAGCTGGAGTACCTGGAGAGAACCAGGTGTACAGGGAGAACAACTCCATGCAAAAAGACCCCGGGCCAGGAATTGAACCCAGAACCTTGCAAGGCAACAGTGTTACCAAGCTTTATCTGAGCCAGCATCAACTGTGCCTAAGAGTGTCTCCTTTATAAAAAACTTAAATAAATAAAATTGTTGACTACACATTAAGGGTAAATTCTTGTATATTTTTCAATTTTTTTTCATCTGTTTATGTTGATCATTTGATATTTGAAGTTGCCTGCATGTTCAAAAAAAAAAAAAAGACAGATATCCAGTAGTTATCTGTGACAACTACAGAAGCACAGAGTAAAACTGAAGAGTCACGATGATGGGCTGAACATGCATGTTGACCTTGAGATAAAGAACCATTGCTGCTGAGAGATAACGGAGCACTTACATCATCAGACATGCTTATCTGTAGGTACATACAGCATGGGTGGAGGAAACAAACAGGAGAGATAAAATTCAAAGGTAAAATAATTATATGTCTTGCAAGCACTTAAAATAAAAGTCAGAAACCAGGTTTTAGGAGTTTAGGATGTCATGTTTGTTATACCAAGAATACGTCTGAGTGATACAGGACTTGAAACAAAACTAAAAACCATTTCCAGAATGAGTATAAAATAATGAAGTGTGTGTTTGTGGTCCTTCAGAACTTTAGTCTCAAACTTAGAAGTTAGCTTAGCTTACTGGAGTTGTCTGTGTCATCCACAAAGTCCACCTGGAAGGAGTGTCCATTGTTGAGAATGCCCCTGGCACTGGACGGGTCATACTGGAGCTTCAGACGCTTCAGAGAAGGATCATATTGAGCCTCCTTAGTAACTATGTTGATGGGAGACTGCCTGGGTCCATTAGCAAGCGGAAAGTGTTCTGCCCACTTGTCAGGTCCTGTAAGTATAAAAATGAGGAGCTATTCAAGTTCAAAGTCTTTACCGTGACCATTCAGTGCATGTTGAAGAAAAGCAGCACTGCTCCCATAGAAACAAATGCAGTGTGATCATTCATAATGAATACTTACAGTAAGTAATTGCAGAATGGTTCATTTAACAAGGCATCACTAATTTATTCCTTATGTAACATCTCTATTAAGTTTTGAAAAAATAGAAAGTTATGAGTGAACTACAAATACATGTCAAAATTTATTGCCAGCATCAATATGAACAGAACAAAATGTAAAATCTAGTAAGAATTTATGACTTTTAATAGGTTTACTGACCGCACAATACGATATTTCAGATATTTCAGATATCTGAAATATTTCAGATATTTCTAACATATTTTTCAACTGTAAAAGTCAATGCATTCAGAAAACTTAGCAGACTGAAACGAACAACCTTTACTTTTGTTGATCCTCCTCATCAGGACCTTCAGAGTTGGGAACATGAGAGCAGCGCATCATAAAGCGCATCATAAAGCTGATGATCTATTTTAACCGCAGTTGTTGCCATAAAGTCCTCAGGCTGTCCTGCTACAGTCATTACTGCAGAAAAGTGTGATGATTGTTCACTTTCAATGGCAACAAAGTGACAATTAAAACAGTTGAATAGATTTAAGACCTTTCAACTTTAAGTAAAAAACTACTGATTTAATGAAGTTTGTGTCGCACAGTTCCTGGGGCGGCTGTGACCGGCAATTAAAACCAAAAGTTCCCATTGGGTGGGTTTTATTTGGTGATTCAATATTGTTTACCTTAATGTTAAACTACAATTCAATTCTACTTAATAATTTTGAGCTGCAAGGGTATAGAAGGAAATAAGTAAAATGTCATTTAAATAATTTTTAAAAAATGTAATTAAACACGCACTCATTTTTATTTATTTTATATTTTTATCAATACCTGCTGGCATTTCTTTTGTAAATATTAATGTAACCCAGTCACAGTGCCATAAGGACTGGGACTTCCCGTTGGCATGCTGGAGGCTGCAGGGTTCTTACCGTCGCTCAGTCCGTATCCCCATCCGTGAGACATGGCTGCTGCTGAACGCTGCACCGATCAGGCAGTGATCAGTCTGAGGCAGAGGATGCTCGGGAGACCAATATAGAGGCGCTTTATGAAGGACTTGGTAATGCTTGCAGTGAGGGGCTTGGCTTGCATGATTACGTCATTTCTCCCCTCCTGTTTAGTTGTTGAGTGTGCAAAGCTGTGAGAGATGAGATGTGTTGGGAAGAAGAGACAACTGCTGGTTCCGATCCAACAGGAACCGGAACAGGTCAGGATCCAAGCTCTTAGGACTGATTTCAACTTTTGAAGGTATTTCCAATTGCCCTGAAGAGTTGATGGCAGCATGCTGGTGTGTGTTGCTCAAGAGTTAAAGAAATTTCAAATTCTTGCGAGTTTTATGATGAAAATCATCAGTGGCTCATTGGGCGAAACAAAACTAAATCATGAATATTTTACCATCATCTAGACTACCTGTATGGAAAACTCAGAAGTTAACTTCAGAAGTTAACTTCAGAATGTGAAAAATATATCTATGTACTGGTTCTGCCACATAAGTCATTAGCTACATTTACATTTATTGATGTAATTACAATTTGTCTAAATTGTCTTTTAAGTTCTTTAGAAAACCTGAACTTTTACTTTTATTTGAATTTGTTTTGAATAGTTACTCAGTTACATTTGAAATTATTTCCATTTCAAATCAAACAGCAGAAAAAAAAACAGCATTTATCTGTCAACTGGGTTTGTATTGAGATCTCATGGTGTTGCATCAACTGGAAGACAGAGGAGGAAGAAAAAAACATAAAGTTTAGTTCAAGTTAAAAGAAAACCCCTTGCTGAATTTAATGCATCAAGTTAAAGTATCATACATTGGAAAATATAATATTTTAGCAACAAATGTAAATGTCAATTTTATCATGTTCTTGTATTGACTAAACAAAAAATCAGATGCTTTTGAGACATTTATTTAACGATTGTGTAACAGACAAACAACTGATATAAGATATTAGAAAATATCATATGCCATCTTATGCCACTAAAAATATACATAATAGTTACTTTTTATTGATAATTGCTCCTTAAAAGCAGTTTGAGACCAATATGTTCTCATTTCCTTTGTATATATAAATATATTAGAAATAATAAGAATGAATAAGAATTCTAATAAGAATTAGAAATAATGAGAATAAAAATTAGAAATAATAATTTCTAATGTAAACTCAGTTTCTTTTATATCTAATGTGTTTTTTTTTTATTGATAAAAAATAAATAAATGTTGTTCCTGGGGGCCCCCTGGTGGCCGCGGTAAGTACCGCACGCTTCACCAGTATCATGAGCTGCTGTGCAGTGTGCAGAGCATCCAAAGGTCCAAAGATCCGCTCAGAAGTTCAGTAAGCAAAACGATGTCTCAAAAAAGAACTTATCCTTCAGGGGGGGAAAGAAAGAGAAGAGACAGAAAAAAGGCAAGATAAAAGTTTGTTTTAATCTGTCTTTGTAATGTAATGTAATGTAAAAGATTTTAAAACTGCTCAAAGAAAATCCAGTCCAACAGCCAAACATTTATGCTAAACTATTTGTATTTATTTGAAACTGAGTTTAAATTTTAAATGAGTTGATCCTCATGGTTGGCTCTGAATATTTCTCAGGTATTTTTGGCGTCAGAACGCGGTGCTTAATAACGTTTCATAGCAATAATTAAAACTTGTCAATGATTGTCTAGCAAAATGTTTTTATGTCAGGCTGCATGGCTGCTGCATGGAAGAGCTACTCTATGCTGTCGTTGGGGATTTATTGTTAGCTGCTTAGCGTAATCATTTTGTAGCTAAAACAAACATTATTTTTACATCAACTTCTAAGTTGTGTGAAACTTCTGTTAGTTCTGCATGTTCAGTCCACATGCCAGGGGAGAAAGACTCACCAGGTATAAATGACATTTTTTGTTATTGGAGTAATGCTTAAGAGAAATGTATTTAATCTAAGCATGTCATGAATATGTGTGTATAGGGCTGCACCGATTGCAGTTGTCTAGCCAATCCCTCGTTACTGATCTTTAAAAAGCCTGACCTGCCAATTTTTATTTTGGCTGATATGAGTTTTTTTAATGTCTGAAATGTTGCTAAATGTAGCAAGAAAGTCACTGAATTGGCAACAGTGGATTGAATGTTGTTAACTGTAAATGTGCAGACCTGACCTGGTGGGCTGGTCTGTCAGTCAAACCTCTCACTGTAGAGCAGAAGAGGACAGACCGACTTTTAAACCTTTGCTGATGAAGATCAGAGCAGGGATAAGATCAGCTTCACATGTCAGTATCGGCCATGTACTTACATATGAATGTGAACCAATCGATGAATCAGTTTCCAATAAATGTATCCTATTATACATGTATATGATGTAGACAGCACTGCCAGAGATGCAATGAGTTTATAGCAAGTGTGTGAATGAGCTAATGATTGGACTGTCGATTGCAGCCAGTTCACATTGTTAGCAGAACAATCTGAACTGTGAACTGTGGCTCTAAGCCACATTTTGCTTAGGAATACAGCAATTCAGCAATACATTGGACATGTATGAATGTTATCAAATAATACATATGACAACAGTGAAATGTTACCACTACAAAGAGAAAAAAAAAAAAGAAAAGAAAACAGAGAAATTAAAAGAAAAATTCTAAATGTTAATTATGTTATGTTTAGCATAACATAAATAAATGTCATGTTATTTAAATAACTGTTATGTCATTTATGTACATAACACTACATAAAATGAACTGTTATGCTCATTTTCTAGATATGGACATGTTGCTTTCTTCTCCGTGTCACAGGAGAAAACGAGAGGCCCCTCGATGCCTGTAAGGGTGGTCCCTGGCAGGAGCTGGCTAAAGGGCGGCTAGCTCAAGACTTGGGCAGAGTTTGTTCAAAGTTTCAGGCCATGTCCACAGTTTCGGAAAAGTTACATACTGCAGCTTTAAGTCCACACTTAAACCAAATTCATAGTTAATGCATCAACTGATTTTATGATATTCTGACTATTTTTTCTACTTCTAACATAAACAGATAAAGAAGTCACTCAGAAATGTCAGTTTGTCTGCAGTAATACTGCAGACAAACTATGACATTGTATAAAACAATACTCTGTCTTTGGTGAAATATTTTTTACATTTTCTCTAAAGTGTACCTATTGTTTTCATTTTCATAAGCACGTTGTCTGAAAACTGTTAATATATTGACAATTTGTACAATTCTCTGATACACTGTAACAAATTGCTGTATAAAAACAGCCAAAACTGAACAGTATCATACTGTTTCTATTGAAAACGGTACTGCACCGTGAAAAACAATGCATTCTGGGCAATTATTACTGTTTTTAATAAAATACTGTAATATACTGTGAGTAGCATTGCATTTTGGGAATGATGTTAGATTCAATGGCAAGGAGGCTCTCTTTAAACAGAACGCTACTGTATTTCTCAAGAAGACACGTCGTTGTGACATGTGGAAGCAACCTCTAGAATTTTCTTTACAAGGACTATCCATTTGAATCCTGCATTTTATGAGCCAATCCTAAGGTAAGTTGGAGCATAATTTATTTGTCAGATGATGTTGTCATACAGTTGTCATTTTTAAGCAGACTGTAGCTGTTTGAAAGTTAGCTTAGTTAATCTGTCATGCTGTAATAAGGAAGTCAGCATAACATTATTTGATATATATGATACAATAACATGCAGATGAGACAAGGTTTTGATTTATTTGTATTGCATGAAACACAATATCTTTAAATGAATGTTGTTTTAGAAATAATGGTAAAGGTAATTTGTAGAAGTCACAATACTTGTCACAATTTTTTAAATTTTATTTTTCAGGTGGAAAAGACCATGTGACTACTGGGCACTGGATGATCAGTCTTGAGAGCCAAATTGTATGTGAGGGCATTCAACCAACCTTTGTGACAGGGCTTGCTGCACTGTTTTCAATGTACTACATCTTTAATCTACGATATCAAGAAGAGGCTGCATGTACACTTGAATTCATCCAGAGATAAGGTTTGTGTCCACCTGTCCGTCCCCCCCCTTTTCCCACCTATCACACCTTAAACCCTGACTCCTTAAGCATCATATGCTAATCTGAAATTACTGCATTTTCAGGCGTTTTCTTGATATCAGCCCTGAAAGAGAGACCAAGGCCAGCTATGGCAAGGTCGTCTCCAAGAGGACAAGAAAATCTGTTCAAAAGAAGCCGGTCACTGTCAACCCCCGTGTTTCAACTCTGCTAAAAAACCTCATGGACTTTGAATGGAATTTCATATAGGTTAGTGAGAACTAAAACCTTCTTCTTTATTATGTGGCCCACTAAAAACTGTGTATGAGTCAATGTTTGAGTTGGTTCTTTTTTTTCCTTAAATAAATGTTGGTTGACATGATGGAACTTACATTTTCTAAGTGTTTTTTTTTATGTTTCTATTTTATATTGGAAATTTGCAGTAGTAAGCTGTATGTGAATTCAACAGTAATGATACCATAGAAAAACTGTAATATACTGGCAACACAGCTGCCAGTAGTCTACTGTAAATCTGATAAAAACAGCAATGTGCTGTAATCAAAAGATTTCTTTTGTGACAGTAATATACTGTAAAGTTGATTACAGTAAGGGTACTGTATAATTAACAGTAAAATGCTGGCAACCCTGCTGCCAGCATTTTACTGTAAAAATACAGGGCAATTTGTTACAGTGTAGTATATTGGCAATGTACTCTTGATAAATGTGAATATATTGAATACACAATGTAATTTGTATCAACTGGAAAGTGTGTTGTAATTGATCCTTCTGTCTTCTGGTAGACTGATGTGTTTTCAGTACTGTATCATGTATGAAGCATGAAAAGTACAAAGTGGCAAAGCTGAATAATAAAAGACATCAAGTAACTGAAAAGTGTATTTCATTAGCAATTATAATAAACTAAAAGTGTAATTGTAGCATACTGTGATCACACCGCTAATATATAAAATATGTAATGCCACTTAAAATACAATTTAAATATATTTTAAATGTAATGCATGCACAAAAATGGTACAATTATGATGTACTAATTAAGCATGTTTATATTACATAAAATGCCATTTACTTAAAGTATACTCAGTATAACATTGATTGTTCCAAAAAAGTATTTGATAGCACATTTGATACATTTTAAATTGTGATTTTCTACAATTTAGTTACTATTTAAATACATTAAGCAAGGAATTAGTAGTTTCACAGTATGTTTCAAGTTAAATAATCCTTAAAAAACCTGAAGTACACTGATGATTAGTCTGGCTCCAAGTATATTTATTTTCACAGGGTCTGCCTCCCTCCAGTCACATTTTTTATTTCTTTTTTGCAAACAATTGATTTATCTAACTTTTAATTTGTTATTGTTTTTTCTACCAGCAATTATTTCATTTGATAATTTCATTGTGTGTCTTTAGTGGTTAAATGTCCGATTTTCTGTTCTGAACCTTCATTGGCTGAAAAGTGTTATATAGTTTTTCTGCCAGCTCAGTCATTTTTGGATGCTATCTTGTATAACTCACATCCTCGCCATATGAATTCATTTCCATTATCGGATCTTACAAGAAACGTTCCTTCGTCTGAATTTGAGTAAATCTTAACACGTTACCAAGATGCTGCTTCTGTTGATCTTCCACAATAAAAGTGAAATGTTAATTAAAACATCACTTAACAACAGGATTAATTAGATGAAGATCTCTGGGGTTTTGGACGTTACAGGTTCTTGTGCTTTTCAGCAGAGGGTTGGGTTTGGTCTGGAGTCTAGTAAATGAAGTTCTATTTTAAAAACAATTTATGTACAATTTTGACTAATGCATTACTAAAAAAAAAAAAATCTTAGATATTGTTTTGATGCAAAGCCAAAGGTACCAGCTGCCTACAGCAAAGCGGCGATATGACGTATGTTTAAATGTTCTTTCTTTCTCTCCTCCTGCCTCTTGTCGGTCTTTTATTTTTGGAGCCCATCCTTCTGTCTTCCGGTGCAGTTCTGGCTGTGAGCGCTTGATATGCTGCCGCAGATGACGGACCGCAGGCTTGCGCCTCCTGTGCGCGCACATCCCCGCTCACTCTGACACACACGCACGCACACGAACCGACTGTGGCTGTTTTCGCCTCCTGGTCTCCGGAATCAGAGGAGCTTTTGGATTTAGCAGCCGGTGTTCTCTCGTTCAGGCGGCGGTGTGTGAGGAGCTGCGGAGGTAAGCTGGAAGCTCTCTTTGACACATGAGGTGCGGTGCGGTGCGGTGCGGTTCTCCAGCCTGTCTCGGCGCCCCCTGACTCGCATTGCTCTCACGGAGCTCCGCTGATGGAATGTGACAGCCATCATTAACGGCCTTATGCTTCCGATTCACCTGCGCTGGCGTTCATGGAAGCTCCGGACTCTGCTCTCCACAGTGCGCCTCCACAGCTGTCTGTTTCTGCGCCTCTCTTTCTCATCTGCTCATTAATGGTTCACACTGAAATGACGAGAAAGATCCTTAAGCGAATCCTCAAGAAAAAAAAAAAGAAAAAAAAGAAAAAATCTATGTTTAGCTGTGCGCCCACGCAGTGCGTCGTTCCCCATGATGGGAGGGAAAGTTTAATCGCTCATCTGCAGACTGATTTTTCAGTGGAGGTGATGATGATCACAGATGGAGTGAGGGGGCTGGTTAGGATCCGGAAGAATTTTCAATAATCTCTGCAGTTATAACTCATGGGTTATTGTTTTCATCTTCTTGAAGGAGCAAACAGCCTATGGATTGAAATGTGTGGGTGAAGTGACAGATTTCCACTGGAGGGGATCCTCCAGTGGAAATCATGGCACCTTAAACAGCGCACCTGCGCAGCTGGATGGAGAGGTGGAACCTGGTCCTGCTCCTGATGCTGCTGCTGCTGCTGCTGCCTCCTCCAGCTGACAGGCTGCTGTGATGTCATCAGAGCTGCCTGCATGTACAAGTATACAGAGGAACAAGCATCTTCTGCTCCACTGACAAGTTGTGAGCTCATAGAGGAGAGCGTGGCTCAGAAGGAAGTGTGAGCGTAATGTCTTTCTCATTTCCCACTCTTATATCAGCAGACACGAGCTGTGAGTAGTTTCCCTGTGAAGATTTTTATTCATATGTTCACTTGTTCCTCCTTATCCTTTTCCCTAATCGGTACCTGCTCCCCTCTAACCACCTCTACTCATTGAAAATGGATTGCAACTATTTGCATTTATTCAGTCACATTTACTTGAGTAAGGTTTTGGAAACAAAATGAGTGATCATTGAAATCATTCAACTTATTCAGTAATTGATTAATAGTTGACTGGAGTACACAAAGTCAAAAAGGTCATTTGCAGAAAAAAAGTCCTTCTCTGTCTGAAAATATGTTCTCCCCAGAATTTCTCAAGTGACACAGTTTAAGCTTCAGTTGATTCACATTCTGTAAAAAATGTTTTAAAAATCTGTAAAACACCTGCTAATTGCTATTTCATTATTAATCAGTTAATCTAAAATTTACCTCCTGCTATAATCTTACTTGATTGTTCTTTTGCATGTTTGAGAATGAATAGCCCAGCTTTTCTTTGGAATCTGATTATTTTTAATCAGCCAAATAAGACAAAAAATGTTAATTTGACAGATATTAAGTATACATAAGCAACTCAGAAGTGAAGATTCTAAGTACAGCACCTTCAAATTAATTGTCTGATGTTTTTATTATTGATTATAAATATCTTATTAATATTAAAAATAGTAATTTACCACCTCATATTACTTTTTCAGATTGTTACCAGTACAATCTGGTCTAATGTTTACCCCCTTTGTCACGCTATATTTACTGTCTGAACTGACAAATAATAATAGGTAGGAAAAGTTATTATTATTTCATATTTAAGTTATTACCAATTTAATAACTTTGGTCAGAGTTGTTTACACAATTGGATGATTTTTTTACAATAACTGCTAAACATTGCTTATTTTATCACTATCATCAGGTAACATCAATTATCTACAGCATAGAAAGAGACATGTTTTTTTTGTAAAAATGAATTTTCAGAATAACAAAAATCTACAGAGCGCGGAAGGGGACAAGGAGGGAAAAAAGTAATCCCCACTTACTTTCTTAGATCCGGAGAAACTTTTAGAAGATTTTGCATTCTTTTTGGGTGAAAAGGCTCTTTATACACATTCTGAAAAGCTGGTAGTGGTGGTGGAGTCTAAACGAGAGACACAGAGGACGATTTGCATAATTTCTTTTGGTCCACAGATGTGCCAGATGAGGATGTTATGCTAAGAGACACAAAGCTGAAGTTGGCTTATGAGTGCAGCTTCCAATTGGGGAAAAACTATTTTCACCAGCTTCAGTGTCTTTCATCTACTCTAGTTAAAAAACTGCAACATCTTTAATAGATTAGTTTGTGATTTGTGAAACTTCAAGATAAGGTGATTTAAGTAGTATATTTACATCTGGTCCACATGAGAACTGAAGTCCACCTTCTCAGCATTATTTCCCTGTTTTCCCCTTTTAGTTTTCTATTTTCTCTCTTTTTTATATTCAGTGCAGCAAGATTTGATGTTAGTTATCAAATAATATAGCTCAGCTAGTTGTTTGAAAAGTGTATTTCTAAGGAAACCCAGCAGATTGCATTAAGCCATTGACTTGCAAGATTCACTCCTGGACCAGCAGGCAGTGACAGTAGAAAATGGCAGCATGCATTCAGGGACGGAAAAAACATTCAGAAAGGCAGCTTAGATGTAGAGTATGTGCACCATATGAGAAGCCTACAGTTAGTCAGTTGTGGATGTAACACAGGCGTCCATAAATGCACTGGAAAACACACAAGGCCTAGAAGGGGCTGAGGCAGTGGAACAAACTGAGCATGAGGTAAGAGAATTAAAGTGACTGAAGCAATATGAGAATCCAGCAATAATCATGGATAAAAACAGAAAAATATTTCAAGTGATTTATAACTGTCTTTTTTGCAGTAAGAGAGAAGAGCTTCTCATTAAAAAGAAAATCAACTAAAAATAAAACCTGAAATCAAATAAAAATTGTAAAATAAAAATGTTGAATTTTTATTATATTCAAAAGTTTGCAAACATTTATAAGTCCTGCCCTTATTAGCTATGGCATCCTTTGAACAAAACATTGAAAACTACATATACCATTATTTCAAAACTAAATATAAACAACCAATGGTGTTAATCAAAACAAACAAACATCTAAAAAGAATCTGCACAATCTGGAAATTTCTTTTAAATAATTTACAGTCAGCTATACCATAATTATTTTTAGAAAAAGGAGATGAGGAAGAGAATGTCAGGACATGAAGTTGAAGAGAATCTCTGCAAGCTTTTGGAAAGCTCTTTTTCTGCTCTGCAGACCTCCCTGAATCAAGCAACCTGTCAGTGGAGCTTCGCTGCTCCAAAAACTCTAAATCACATTTTAAAGTACGAACATCCTGGATGAAATGAGTGGATAGATGAAGCTATGAAGTCTACTTTCTTGCCTAAAGACATCTTAAAACTACTTTTTGTGTGACAAATTAATAGTGTAAAAGAGTGCTGCATTTCCTACTCACTCTCTCTACATATTGCTGCTGGTGGTGCAATACGTTGTGGGATATCTTGCTGGGTCAAGTCTACAGAAAGATGCATTGGTGCTTCATCAATGAAATGGACGGAAGAATAACACATGCAGGTTTTGCCTACTTAAATAGTACTTGTGCCACCATTGATGATGTTTCACAAATACACAATCATGGACATGTACACATATTAAAAAAACACCAATGCAGTCATTTTTAGCAACTTTTCAGACTCTTCTAGTGACTGTGTTCCAAAAATAAAATCTTCTACTATTCAGAACTTCACTCTGCAGAAACTGTCTGCAGGCAGTGAGTGCTGTCGTGAGCCCTAACCCCATTCAAAGCACTAGAAAAGGTCTCACAGTCATCCTTCAGTAATCCCCACCTGCAGCCAGAGCAGAGAGGAGACGCTGAGGAACATTGATCGATGTAGATTACCAGCTCTGCACATCTGTGCAATGTGGATACAGAGAGGAGACACAATCTACTCTGTGCCACATTGTAAATAAATCATGCACGTGCAGAGCTGAAAATCCTTATCAATCAATACTCACAATGCAATATAGACATCAGCCAACTATAGTAGGAAAATTCAACTGCAGCAAAGATTGTTGTAGGCCAAATATTGTAGAATTAAACAAATTCACATAAAAATGTCACAATTTGCACACTAGCAAAAGATAGTGAGCAATTTACAGAGTTTACTTGCAAAATAAGATTATTCAGATTTTAGTAAAGAGTAACTAGATAAACTAACAGACCTTTAAGAGCCGGACTTCTTGTCAGCTTCTAGGTAATGCAATACATATTTCATTCAATAAAATGTAAGTTAAGTATTTATAACTTGTAAAATGTGGTTTTCTGCATTATTTTTTACATTATGTCTTTCGTAGTTGAAGTGTACCCACAATAAAAATTGCAAACCTTTCCATTCTTTGTAAGTGGGATAACTTTAAAAATCAGTGATACATCAAACACTTGTTTCTCAATATTTTCTAAGTTTGTTTGGTTTAAGTGTTATCCGTTGAGATACTAAAATCATCTTCACTGTTCAATTAATTGAGTTAAGAAAAGTAGTAAAACTGACACAATGAGCTGTTTGAAGTCTGCTCAGTTAAATAATGGGTAACACATGGGCCCAGATTCTGGTCTAAAAGTTTCTTCCAACATTTATTCAGAGAAAATTTCAGCAGAAGGAAGATGTTTGCGCAGAACTTGTACACTTTGTTTTTTCTACTTATGATTAGCCTTTGATTCTCATGCATCTCTCTGTGCTTCTGTAAAACCAACAAAGCCGAGAGCATCACTCTGTTTCTCAACATCTGACTCAAAGTCTTTTCAGTTTTATTTTTTCCATAGATGACAAAACTGATAAAATCACCCTTCTGGCTTTGCCACTGAGGAGCTCTTTAATCAGCTTGGCGACCTCATCACCAGAGATTGGAAAGCCTGACCCAGAGTCCCCATTCTCCACTTCCTTAATGGGATTTTGGTGGGATTGCGGTATCTCAAAGACGCCTGCTGCTTGGACTGCCGGTACCCATTAGCTGCTTCTGAGGTCCCAAAAAGACCCAAAGGACTCCTTCTTCAGTCTGACAGCATCCCTCACCAAAGGTGTCCATCACTGGCTTTGAGGGTTGCCGCTGTGACAGGCACCGACAACCTTGCAGCCACATCGCAGATAAGCCGCCTCAACAATGTAGGGGTGGAACATGGTCCACTCAATGTCCCCCTTACTTCCCTGAATGTACTCAAAGTGCTCCCAAAGGTGAGAATTAAAGCTCTGTCTCATGGGAGACTGCCATTTTAGCAGCAGCAGATCCTCACAATACATTTGGGTCTACCACGTCTGACCGGCAGCTTTCATCACCACCGGAGCCAACTCACCAACAGGTAGTGGTCAGTGGACAGCTGTGCACCTGCCTTTGCCCTAGTGTCCAAGACATGCAGTCCCAAATCCAATGTAACAACAACAAAGTTTATTATCAAACTACAGTCCATAAGTGCACATATGGACACCCTTATGCCTGAACATGGTGTTTGTTATGGACAATCCATGACGAGCACAGAAGTCCATTAACAGAACACCACTCAGGTTCAGATCATGGGGGCCATTTCTCCTCACCATACCACTCCAGGTCTTACTGTCATTGCCCATGTGAGCATTGAAGTGCCCCAGCAGAACAAGGCTGTCCCCAGAAAGGGTTACTCTCCAGTACTCTAAAAAGTCCTTGGACGATGGTCATTTAAACTGCTGCTTGGCGCGCAAGCACAAGCAACAGTCAGAACCCCACAAATAGGAGGAGGGAGGCTATCCTCTCGTTCATCTGGGTGAACCCCAATGTACAGGCACCAACTCCAGAGTGTAAGAGTCTCCAACCCCTTGAGACATTTTCTAGCTGAGAATATTAAACAGCTGAGCAATCTAAATTAACTCAAATTATTTGGTGAAAAAAAAAAAAAGGTTTCACAATGTAAAACAGCTCAGAACAGTGGACCTCCAGTATCTACAGGGCAGGGGGCCACAGCCATCTGTAAATAGCTATTCAACTTCCTTCTGGAGTCTGGCATGCTGCAGACACCTGTTTGGTGCTCAGATGGTGAGTTCTCCAAAAGCACCTGAGGAGACTGATTAGCCAGGCTTAGGTTGGTTTCTAATCTGACTCCCTGTCAGTAAATTTTGTTAGGTGCTGAGACTGAACACTGTTAAAGGATTCTGAAGGAGTATGGTCTGCCTGACCTACATATTGTTCCATGATATTTTCAGTGAAAACAAGGAAATGTATTGCTGATTAATGAATTCTCTTTTTAAGAAGCAGAAGTTTTATTTGCATATCAATTTTTCAGCAACAAAGCAATTCAAACTGTCAAAAATAGATCAAGTAGCTCTAAATCTTCTACATTAACTTACATTGATTAAAATACATCTTTTACTATGGCATGCTGTTAAAAAACTTGGTGATAAACTGATCAAATATTCCACTGAAGTGACATGATTAAATTAATATGAGTTTTTTCTTCACTGTTTGAAAAGCTTTCTTATACTCTGTCGTGAACTCTTAAGTACATCTTAATACAGAAATGTAAAACAGCACTATTATTTAACTCCAATTTACACATAAAATATCATATCCAGCTTAGTATGTCCCATTATGTGTTGTATTCACAGTGACATACCATAAAGACAAAGGTGGTTTTGGTGAATTATTTAATAGCAAGGGATGGAAAGAAGTATGGAGTAGTATGGAAAGAAAACACTCAATAGCAAGAATAATCAAAATGTATAAGAATGAACAAGGAGGGGGGTTGTATTGCTATAAAATGTAAAGGTCTTTATTCACCAATGTTTAATTAAAATATGTGCAGTTAAGTGTGAGACACACAGAACACACTCTGCTGATGAATATATGGATCCAGATAATATCTTACTGATCTTTATTGAGTCGTAAATAGCTTACACCACATGTGTCAAACTCAAGGCCCGGGGGCCAAATCCGGCCCTCCATAGCTTTTTATGTGGCCCTCCACAGACTAGACTAAAAACTAAGTGTGATTAAATATTATATTATCAATCATATCAATGCAGTTTTTATCTGTTTACTGCCAATTTATTTCAATCAATCCCAGTTTCTTGAGAATTTAGTTGATGTATGATTATAGGCAATGATTTATACAGCGAGTAAATAAAAAGTCGCATTTATTATTAGTCCCTGAAGGGACTGAAAAGATGTTCAATAATATTATGTAATTTTAAGAATTCATTGACATATTAACAGTTTGTGAACAGGTTTTATTAACACATTCTGGAACAACTGGCCCTTTAAGAGTCTTCATGATCTTGATTTGGCACAAAACGAAAATGAGTTTGAGACACCTGGCTTACACGGTGATTCCTATTAAAATAAATTATTTGAGCAATACTATGACCGGTTGCCTTGTGAACAGTTCACAATATAGGTAATTCTTGTTATACTCTACCTTGCATAACATTTACATTCCAGTGTATTTATGAAACAAAAATGTGAAATATTTGACTTCTGGCTTTAAGTATTTGTAAAGTATTCTTTGAAGCTTTCTTATTTTTTCAGGGAGTTTATTTTAGACAGGGCCATCTGATTCCTAAAATATCATAGCTCATCTTATGGCTGACTCTGTGGATGGTGTTGCTACTGGGTGAGAAACTGCTTCATCTGCAACTCATTTTAGCCATCATTTAGGCATCAGAGGGTGTATATATTTCTCTCCATCATTTCAGCTCAGCAGTGTCAGTAGTTAGCTCTGATACAACAGGGAAAGAGTTAGGTGGTGGTATGCTGTTATTTGGGAACTGCAGGCTGCCGGTTCTGGACCTCATGTGTGACAGAATGGAGAAGCATGAATGAGCAACTTATGATCATTTTTACAATGAAACCAACTAAATAAATGCAATGTTAGGCTTTAGGAGTGTCTTTTTTTTTTTTACAATCTTCACAGGAGTTAACAGGTGCATAGGTTGCACGTCATGGTGGACTGGGCCACTTTATGAAGTGTATGACATCATGTGCCAACGATCAATATGGCAACAATTTAAGGTGGGCTGCTATGAGGTTAGGATGGAATGGAAATAGCTTACACTGCCTTTCCAATATTCCTGTACAGGTTATATGCCCAAAGTATTACACACAACCCATAATTTCTGAAACACTCTAGTCTTGTACAGGGCAACTAGGGCCTTTGTAGCCTCCAACATCATTGAAGACCATTGTTCCGATGAGGTTTGGACCACAAGATGACAGAGGCTTGGGGATGTGTTGCCTCATGATGCCATGTTCCTCGTGATTATCTTCATTTAGCACTCAAATTAAAGGCAGCATATGTGCTGTTATTTTGGTTGCACAATGGTCTGAGAAAGAGAGCAGTTAGAAATTACAGAATACATTAAGGTTCGTTCCTCTGCTTGTCTGTGCTGCAAAGCCTCAGCTGGTCTCACCCCCTTGTGGGATCCAGGTTGTTGCCGGCAGCACAACAGCAGAAGTAGGGTGCAGGTTTCAGAGTTTTATAGTTAGGTGATGAGCTTTCAGCTTCTATTGCTACATTTAAAGTAAGGAGAGAGGTATGCATTACCAGTCAAGGCTGAACTGAGACAGATGTCATGTTTTGCTTTGAAATGTTTGGATACTGATAGCAGTTACAAAATTATGCTGTTTTGAAGGAAAATGTTGCATCTCTTTTGCTTTATCGACATCTTACTGGAATACTATAGGATCAATTAGATGAAGAAAGTCAAGACTAACAACAAATGGCAGAGCAATTTAATAATAACTTATAAAGTTACATAATGTTTTGATAATTTATGAAGTTTGATCATTAATACCTGTAATCTCATATTTATGACATATTATGATTTCTTGGTTAATGTCAAGTTGTCATAAGAAAGACTTTTTAAATCATGTCAACCTTTCATTAAAGTGACATTACTGAATGACACTTAATGACAACGATCATAAACATTCATGATGACGTCTTCATGTTCATGACAGGAGTTATGTCATGTTTATAACAGCTTCATGTCAGTCTTATGTGTTACAGAGAATGGCAGCAAGGAGCGATGGAGAGCAAATAAGGGAATTAAGAAAAATAAATCCAAGAGTAACAATTAAAATCGTTAAGAAGAACTGAACTAAAGTAAAACAGAAACAAGGCTGAGCTAATAATGAAAGATATCTAAGGAAAGAGATCTAATAAAAACTATCTGACAATAGCTTTAATTTCTACAATCAGTGCAATTGGGAGTATAACATCCATAATAAATAAACTGAAAATGACAAAAAAACAATGACTACCTTGGTCAAACATCTAAAAAAAAACTGGAAAAAACTTTTCAAATAGGTATAGGAAGTTCAATGAATCCTACATATAATGTAAAATAAATAATAAAGCTTGACATTGCTCAGAGCACAAAGCATAGAATTAGACTAAATAAAAAAATCTACCCTAATTGATCAAACACATTGTCACTGATAACCAGTCTAGAATTTTTTTCTAATATCACGACTGATGTGTTTGTCTCTTTTCATCCTGTGTATGTAGATATCTGGTTCCTACTGTTTGAAACTAGGGCTGCAGCAATTGCAGTTTTCTGGTTGATCGCCGATTACTGATCTTTTAAAAAGCTTAACCTGCCAATTCCGATTTTGGTCAATACCAAAATTTTTTGTCTGAAATGTTGCTCAATATAGGAAGTAAATTGGTAAGTCGGCAACAGTGGGGTGACTATTGTTAACTGTAAATGTGCAGACATAACTTGGAGAATGACAAACCGTGAAAGAGGTTTGTCAGTCAAACCTCATTCACGGGAGAAAAGACAAGCACCGTGTTTGATTTTTAGACCTTTGCTGAGGTTAATAACATTGGTGGATAAGATCGGCTTCACATATAATCGGCCAATCACCGATCTCCCAAAATTAAGGAAATCGGCAACGATAAATCAGCTGGCCAATTTTTGAAACCTAATATTATTCTATTCTATTCCACTTAGATATGGATGGGATGTGCAGCATTTGGAGTGAGGTGTGTGTTTAGTCAGACAGGATTAGATTATTCTCCACAGATGCTCCAGTTTTCCAGATTAATACTGATTTTGAGGTATTTTGAAATTAAACATTTCTGCTTCCCAGATTTTAAACATATGTTTTATCTTCCTATTTTCTACAATTTTTTTCCCACCAATTCAGAGGATAGCTGGCCTTACACTAATACGAGTATAGATTTGGATATTGATTTGCAAATTGTCTTTTGATGCCATTTGTTGTGAGTTGGCACCATATACTGTAAATAAATTGAACTGAAGTGAATTCAGTTTATTTTCAATACCTGAATCCAAAGTGTTGATCTGCTTTGGTGGCCTCAGGATCAGTTTTCTGTTTTCTGCACATGGTATGTTTTTGTTGGCTTTTGCCTGGAGCAGTTTGTACCAGAGTGTGAAGTGATAAGAATCAGCACCCCCAAATCTGACACCATGCTCTGGAAAAGGAACAAGATCATGGTGGGGAGTTTAAGTATCTCTTGATTTACTGGCCGGTCTCGGTTCATACCCTCAAATTCAGGGACAGGTATTGTTAAGAATCTCACAAATCAATTCAATTTTCATTATCTGGGTCACAATTTGATTCAATTTCAATTCAATGTTGCTATAAACACTTTGACATAGAATTGATCTGATTTTGCATCTTATTGAATAGACAGTATTGTTGTAAATATATTTGATTTCATTTCCATTTGTAGTCCCATCAAACGAACAGCACCACATACAAAAGTAGGACACAATAAGATACAATTTTATAAATAAAAATAAGAAATACAATAAAAATAAATTAGCACTATATGGGTCCAGAAAACCCATTTCAATGGTGGTGAGGATGAACATGGTCAGACCCAGAGTTACGTGTAGAAATGAGAATTTAATGATGAGAATTATAACTTAATTCCTCCACTCATCAAGAAGGTGAGTGGTGAGGAGACAGACTCAGGTAGAAGACGAGGAAACAATCATGACAAGGTTCCTATGGGAGCAAGAGACAAAGGAGAGTTTTGATTCACGAGGGATATTCAGGAGAACAGGACACAGCTGGGTCCAATCAGGGGTGGGCTGGACAACACAGGGACTAACTTAACTGAAAAATATACGCAAAATCCAAATGCTCACAAATACTCTATTAGCATAGAATCAACTCTGCTTTTGCACAAAGTATACTAACATAGAAACATTGAACATTTTTGAATTTGCTAATTTGCTATGTATTGTTCCCAAAAAATACAAAAGCCCAAATAGTGTACATTTAAAAAGTCCTTCTAACTCTAATTGATGTCTCATATTTTACAACAAGATCAACTGAAACCAGATCCAAAGAGTTCCAACATAAATTTGTATGTTTACTGAGTCATTGAAAGAGAAAAGCCTACAAACTGGGCTTGTGTTGGCAATTTACTAAAAACAACTTTACATTAGCACAACCAGCTAATATAGCTCCTCAAAATTCTCACAATCATCATATGCAATAATGATGAATATTTTTAATAGTCACCCTATTTCAGTAACAGAATGTACTAATAGAGACACATTATAGAGATTAATTTAAAAAAGTAATCAATTCTGCTTACGGTTTATGAAAACATAACATATAGGACTAGAATGTTACATCGGACCAATAAAAGCAGTTTTTAATACAGTTATGTGGGCTTAATAAAAAGTATACTTAATACCTGCTCCAAGGTTATTCTCAAATGAGGTTAATAAGAACACATATTCTAATTTCTTTAAACGGTGTGTGCAGACAATTGTAGGACTTTTGAAAATAACATTTATGCTGAATTTAAATGTTCATTATGTGTTTTCCAGGGTCAAGTTGTTTCTTGTCTCAACAGTTTCAAACAGAAGTAATAAAAATAAATTGTTGCTTTGTGTATATATATACCGGTCTAGGAAGTTTTGATTCGTAGCTACAAGTTTACTTTAGTATGGAGTTATGTCTTAGAAAATTATTTGAGATTGACATGTGAGCTCATATTCATTATGAAAAGTGAATAATATGAAGAAATTGGAAATTTGAATTTCGCACGTGATTTTCATGGGATTTTTTTTGTAAGAGGAACAGAACTGGTCTTGTCTAACATTTCCACCTCTTGTGAAACAGCACTGGAAATTAAATCATAAAAATTTGATAACTGAAAATGGCATGTTAATAAAAGTAATTAATTCTTTACTAGATTAAATTTGATCGTGACTGATCAAAAATCAAACCCCATTTCTTTTTCACCGATGTTACAAATATATTAGTAGGAAATAAACACGAGATATCTTAAAGCTACAATAAGCTACAAGATTTTTTAACTTTTGTTCAAAAATCTTTGTTTTTACATATTTGCTGACTTTCACTATGTCGTGAAAGTATGTTTTGAGACAGATAACGTGTTTTATACTTCTTCCCTGAGCTAGTACAGCAATCGGCAAAACTGCACCACTCATGGTCAAAAATAACCAATCAGAGCCAAAAGAAGGTCTTAGTGTTGTTAATCATTCTTGAACTCAGTGTACTAATGGCGAAGAAACAGGAAAACTGCCTGGCTGGTTGACTCTCTGGCTGACTTGATAGATGAATGGATGGATGGATGCAGTCAAGAATCTCCTGAGAAAAATCATTTAATGATTTGACTACTAATTCAATCTAACGTCAGTTTCTTTTCTATCTTGTCTGTGTTTTCCTAGATAATTGGTGGTAATATGAGACCTGTTATAGGGAATTGTCAGTCCCTTCCACCTTGTATCCGATCTATAATGATGTGGATTTAAACACGGTGAGTGAACATGGACTACATTTACTCATACACTGACATGAAACAACCTCGTCACTGATTTTCAGCAAGCATTAACATTTACTTTAGCCACACATTTTATGATGTTGTGCAAATGATATTACTTAACTGAAGAATGAAAAGTAATGAAGCTTGTTTTCAGGTATTGTAAAATTCTCCCCTAAATTGATGCATGTATTTATTGTGAAATAAATGGCAACAAACACATAAACTGTCATTTGTGTAGCATGTACACCTCTCTGGGTGCCTAAGTTTTCATGGATTTACTGGTTTCAAGACTTTTTATGTGGAACATTACTCCAAAGCATTTTGTGGACAATTGTTAAAGTATGTCTAAAATATTATTATTATATTATTATATTCCCTTCTCACCCACCGCGGGTGGTTCTTATCCTCTGAGCTCGGGTCCTCTACCAGAGGCCTGGGAGCTTGAGGGTCCTGTGCAGTATCTTGGCTGTGCCAAGGACTGCACATTTCTGGACTGAGATGTCTGATGTTGTTCCTGGGATCTGTTGTAGCCATTGCTCCAATTTGGGGGTGACTGCCCCGAGGGCCCCGATGACCACAGGCACCACTGTGGTCTTCACCTTCCAGGCCCTCTCCAGTTCCTCCCTGAGGCCCTGGTATTTCTTCAGTTTCTCGTGCTCCTTTTTCCTGATGTTGCAATCGCTTGGTATTGCTACATCTACCACAACGGCTTTCCTCTGTTGTTTATCCACTACGACAATGTCTGGTTGGTTTGCCATTACCATTCTGTCTGTCTGGATTTGGAAGTCCCACAGGATCTTAGCTCTGGCATTCTCCACCACCTTTGGGGGTGTTTCCCACTTTGATCTCGGGGTTTCCAGTCCATATTCTGCACAGATGTTTCTGTACACTATGCCTGCCACTTGGTTATGTCGTTCCATGTACACTTTCCCTGCCAGTATCTTGCATCCTGCTGTTATGTGCTGGACTGTCTCAGGGGCCTCCTTGCACAACCGACACATTGGGTCTTGTCTGGTGTGGTAGATCTGGGCCTCTATTGCTCTGGTGTTTAGGCTGAGGGCCTCTGTGCTGTCCTTGAGTCCAGCTTTTTCCAGCCATTGGTAGGATTTACTGATATCAGCCACTTGGGTTATTTGCTGGTGGTACAGCCCACGTAGGGGCTTGTCCTCCCATGATGGCATCTCTGGCACCTCAACCTCTGTTCCCTGTTGTCTGAGACATTCACTGATCACATTGTCTGTTGAGGCTTTGTCCCTGATGTATTTATGGATCTTAGTTGTTTCGTCCTGGACAGTGGTTCTCACACTCACTAGTCCTCTGCCTCCTTCCTTGCGGCTCGTGTACAGTCTCAGGGTGCTGGATTTGGGATGGAATCCTCCATGCATTGTTAGTAGCTTTCTAGTCTTAATATCTGTGGCTTTTATCTCCTCCTTTGGCCAGCTAATTATTCCAGCAGGGTATCTGATTACTGGCAGAGCATAGCTGTTTATCGCACAGATTTTGTTCTTGCCATTGAGCTGGCTTCTCAGGATTCGCCTTATTCGTTGGAGGTATTTAGCTGTGGCTCCTTTCCTTGTGACCTCATCGAGGTTGCCATTTGCTTGTGGTATACCTAGGAACTTGTAACTGTCCGCTATCTGCTATTGTTCCTTCTGGGAGTGAGACCCCTTCTGTGCGGATCACCTTCCCCCTCTTTGTAATCAGCCGACCACACTTCTCTAGTCCGAATGACATCCCAATGTCCGTGCTGTAGATCCTGGTGGTGTGGATCAGTGAGTCGATGTCTCGCTCACTCTTGGCGTACAGTTTGATGTCATCCATGTAGAGAAGGTGACTGATGTTGGCCCCATTTTTGAGTTGGTATCCGTAGCCAGTCTTGTTCACATTTGATGGACACTTGTGCAAGTGGTTTGCAGTTGGCTTCCAGGGTGGTTTTCCACAGCCTCATTGAGTTTGCAATGAAGGCTCTCAGAGTCCTGTTGATGTTATACATCTCTAAGCATTCAATGATCCAAGTATGCGGCATTGAGTCATAGGCTTTCTTGTAATCAATCCAAGCCATGCACAGGTTGGTGTGTCGGGTTTTGCAGTCTCAGGCAACTGTGCGGTCTACGAGGAGTTGGTGTTTGGCTCCTCTACTATTTACACCGATACCTTTCTGTGCCATGCTCATGTGTTTATATATATATATATATTGGGAAGTTGAAATACATAGGTGCAATGCTACTTAACTCTATTGGCTGCATGCCTGAATATGTTGGAGGCAAGTCTTTCCTAGACTCTTCCCTCTGTTTCCTCTGCCTACATCCACCAAAATCCTGTGCAGTTTGGGATCAGAGTGAGTGAATATAATTTCATAATTTCGATCAAATGTCTATTACGACAGAGTTCATTATGGTTTTTCACCCGGCTCTAATCTGCAGGGCATGAATGGAACCTGCATCTGACTGGATATCAAACTGTATCAGCAGATCTCTTCCTGTCTGCAACATGATCTAATAACTCACTGGGATTCTGTTGTTTGAGCACCACTAAGAGTTGGTTTGGCTGATCATATCAAACGTAATGTACAGTGCATGTTGTTCCAATCTTTAATATCTCGCTTTATTGACTGATTAATGAGGAAACACACCGGATGAGTACACCACTCCTCCATCTTCAGCCTATAGAACAATGTAGGATCTCTTTCATTCATCCATGTATAATTACGTTATCAGTGGTGAAGCCACAGGGCAACATTCCAAGGGGAAACTTCAGACATCCCTCTCCATAACCACACTCCCCAGTTCATTATCAGAGATTATTTTAAAAAAGTAACTGATGATAATATTAGCATTCATAAGCAACATTGCTTTAGCAAGCTTGTCTCCTGTGGGGTGTTTTATCCACCAGAGACTGCTGAACACATGACTCACAGTAAGATTGTGCCTACAAAAAGGAACAGTAATAACTGCCTGTGGTTGAACCGCCAACTAGAGAAATGACATTTACAGTGGGCATTTCTGGCCTTTCTCCTGATTAAAATAAAATCCTCCCTGTTAAGTGCTTCTGTGCTGTCTCTCTGCCTGATGTCTCCTCCTCAATGATTGTACACAAATTATGTTTTGTGTTAAGAAAGGCTTGTGAGGTATCAGAGCATTTAGAAAATTTAAGAAAAAAAAATAGGCAATAGAAGGGGAAAATAGACCTGCATTACCTGTATTGGAACAATATGAATCATGAATTTATTTCCTCTAATAGGCAGAATTTCAATGCAACAAGAAAGCATTGAAATTCCACCTATTAAAGTTGACATCTTGAAGTTAAGTTGAGAAAAGTATTTATCATAGATTGGCTCTACCAGCAGAAATTGACAACAGATCAATTACACCACTGCAACATAGCACTTATGGCATTATCACCATTATATTAGCCACATCTAAATTAATTTTGTGGTGTATTTTTTCTCAATTTTACACGAATTGATATATGCACATCCATTCACTTACAGTATGCAGCTTCACACCTCGATTCTTTCTCACTCTTATACAGAGAAGTGCATGAGAGAGTGTTTTATTGTCTAAGACACTCAGTCTAAAATAATCAGGCTACACAATTTGTGGGGACCATGACGAGGAGATGAGTGCTGAAAATATGATTCATCCTTCTTTCACAGTCAGCTGGTTGTTTCCGTCCCCACCTCCTTCACACATCCCACTACTGAGCTGTTCCTTTCTGTCTGTCTATTGTAGGCTTTACAGGCATGCACAAACCCTGGCTCTTTTTTTTCAAGAAAAGGAGAACTGCAGAGCTGATGTCCCCTCAGATATGAAGACAGGGAGGTTAAGCCTACGCTCTGCTCCTCTCGTCTCAGTTTTTCCTCCTCATCTCTTCTCTTACTGGCTCCAAGGGCTGTGTTGAATCATAATAGTCAGTGGGCGAACAGTCAGGAGCAAAAAAATACTTTCCACATAGTTTGTGACGTACATCTTTGATGGAATTGGGGTTTTATTGGATGGAGAGATGAGAGAGAAGGAGAGAGGGACTGTGACATCCATCAGTATTTTCTCAGCTCTCCATTTTACTCTGAGATTCTGTTTTGTCTTTTTGCCTGGATGAAATGATCTTCACTGTCTTCAGAGGATGAGTTACATAACTCATGCTCATAATCAGAGCCGTTCATAGTGGATGGTTTAATCTTGACACTAAACTTAATAATTCAATAAATGTACAAAGTTAAATAATGAACTAGACAGGCTGAAGTCAAATGATAAATTGACTTCAGCCTTTCAATTTATTGTTGACCAAAATCAATGTATATAATAACAAGCCAAAGGTTCACACACAGGAAATAAGTCAGGAATGGAAGAGGTATCCAAATCAGAAGGCAGAGGCAAAGTAAAAGCAAAAACGGTGTCAACATGACACTAGAGGCAAAAATACCACGGCAACGGTCTGAAACGCTTTCAGACAGAAATTAAGGCTCCGGTCACAAAGCAAGCAAATGCAACCTAAATTTGACATTTTCACTGCACTCTCAACTACTCAATTCTGATCTTTTCACCAAAAAAAAAAAAAAAAAAAAAAGAAATCTGTCTTGTGCCACTTCCATATAAGGAACTAGTGTTGGGAAGTTCAGCTCTTTTCTGTTTGTGTTCTATGTTCCCTATATGAGAAGTTGTTCTGCCGCAAAAGCAGGAATTCATACTTTTGTGTAATATTTTGATCAAATTTTTAAATTTTTATTCAACACAAAAACAGATTAACGAAACACTGCAAGCAAATTTACCAAACAGACCCTTAGTAATAATAAATTACTGCCTTATACAGTAAATTGTATAATATCTTTAAACACTGCTGTAAGAAGATTCTTTTGCTTACAAGTGTCAGTTATATTTATGTGTATAATGTGCTCACTGTGCATTGTGTTTGTGGGGTTTGTGAAGACAGAGCAGAATACACAAGAAAAAACAGATTCACTGATATAGGATTACTGATGTAGAAGAAGAAAATGAGGAAAATGGAGTTGGTTTGTCCTCCAGAATAGCCTAAGCCTACAGCATCATAACAACAGAAATAGCTCAGGATAACCTAAGCCAGTCTAACTATCAGCCTAATCAGAAAGTAAGGTTTTAAGCCTGGTCCTGAAAGTAGACAGGATGTCTACCTCACATACTGAAACTGGGAGTTGGTTCCACAGTAGAGGAGCCTGAGAACTAAAGGATCTGCCCCCCATTCTGCATTTAGAACCTGATTCTAAATGTTTGAGCGCAAAATGCTCAGTTGGGAACATCAGGTCTCTGATGCATGATGGAGTTGGATAATTCAGGACTTTATTTGTGAGAAGGAGATTCTTAAGTTCTATTCTGTATTTAACAGGGATCTAATGAAAGAAAGCTGAAATAGGAGAAATATGAGCACTCTTTTTATTTTTCATCAGAACTCTTGCAGCAGCAGTTTGAATCAGCTGAAGTTTTTCAACTGCATTTTGTGAACTTCCTAATAGTAACGAATTACAGCAGAGTATCCTTGAAGTAAAAAATGCATGGAATAGTTCGTACTATTTCAAATGTCGACAATATTCCAGAGATGAAAAAAGAAAATCTTGAAACCTTGTTTAATATGGGACTTAGATGACATATCCTGATCAAAAATAACAGATTACTTTATCACTGGAGGCCAATTTGAGTCAAGTGATTGACAAAGCAGTTTCTATTTCTAAGGTACAGATCCAAAAACAACAACTCAGAATTTAAAATAGTTGAGTATCATCAACTTCACTGGAAATTTATCATGTGCTGCCTATTGAGTTTTCCAAATGGAAATAATAAAATGAATTGGATTAAGTACTGAGCCCTGTCGTACCAGTATCTGACCTTTCTGAAATATGCAATTTAAGGTTTTCTACTCAATCAAGTTTGCAGGCAATCTCACTTCCACACTTTTTTAGATCTACACACAACATCATAGATTTGTAGTGGCCACTCCTAAAGATTGACTGTTGTCCTTAAGCCACTTTGACTGGAGGTTTAGGGTTACATCAATCTGTATCTGCACTATTATTTCCTGGCTGATGGCTTTAGATGTTGCTTCAATATTTCCAGATAATGTTCTTTCCTTATGACCTTCAATTTTATTTTATGAAGTGCACTTGTTCATCCTGCAGCAAAACAAACCCACAGCATGATGCTGCCACTTCCATTCTTCACAGTTAGGATGGCACAAGCTTCCCAGTTTTTCCTCCAAATGTAACAATAGTCATCATGTCCAAAACGTTTTCCTTTAGTTTCAACAGACCAGAGCTCATGTCTCCATAAATGAAGACCTGCATCATTGCATTTGCAAACTACATTCTGTCTTTTTATGTTTCAAGTGAAGTCAAGATGTCTTCCTCACAGAGTGAGGAAGAAATCCTGTTTTGTTATTCACAAACAGGACAGTTTATGAATAATGACACAACGTCTTACCAGCTTCAGCAGCATCTGGGGTCAATCTGCACAATTTGGACCAAAGCACATTCATATTTGGGACACAAAACCCATCTCCTTCCTGAGTAATTTGACAGCTGGGCATTCTCATGTCTCTACAGTTGTTTCAACAAATGAATGCAGCATCTTGAAGCATCAGTAAATTGTTTCCAAGGATGAACCAGGCCCGTTCTGCTGCACAGTTCTCTTCCTCATGTCTTGACTGATTTCTTTTGATTTCCCCATCATGTCAGACCAGAAAACAGTGTGGCCTTAAAATTCAGGTTGTTGCAAAGAATTATTTTAGTAATTATGTATTCTATTGATTATTCTTACAATTAATTGAGTAATTGAACAAAGAAATAAAGTAAAATATTGGTCAATTCTACCATAACTGGTAGAATTTGACAGTTATGGTAATATTTATAACTGAAGTATAAATATTGAACATCATCATTAGCCCAATATTTCATATTTGTGCATCCCAAACAATTACCTTTCTGTAGTACAGAAACTTGACCTGAACAATAATATTTATTTACAAGTTAACCTGGCAAAAATTACACAAAAATATGAAATTATATTAAATTTAATAATAATAATAATTAAATTTGTAATAACCTCACAAAGACACTTATAAAAATGTTTGATACACCAGTTTTTAGTTTATGTATTAATCTTAAGTCAATAGATGAACTCTCACTTTGTCCAGATAAGCAACCAGATTTGACCTTTCTTGATAAAAACATAAAGGACAAATCAGTGGCTGTCACAAAGCCCTGAACTTAGTCCTCTGCAAAATCTGTGGACAATCCTGAAAGGGGCAAGACACACAAAACTGACTCAGAACTCCAGTTCATTCAGGAGGAACAAGCCAAACTTCTAGCAAGTTCTTAAAAATTTATAAAATCAACTCAAACTGTTTGACCCAATCAGACAGTTTAAAATGCAGTTCTACTCACGACAAACGTTTATTTTAAAATATGAAAAATGTTTCTTTATAATCCAGAAAAGTTTTAGTATGATTAACAATCTGGCAATGAAAAACATAGAATGAGACTCCAAGCTGACTGGCATTGATAAGCCCCTGAGTCAGCAGCAGTTGTCACATAGCAAAATTAGTGTGTAAGTGAGGCACACTGGTCTTAGGAACAATGCTGTTGTCACTCTGCTGATTAAGCAAAAGAAACTTGCTGTATGCAGACAGTGACATGATGCTGAGTAGGCTTTGTTGTGTCTGAGTGAATTATTAAGAGAAAAGGAATGGCTGAAAAATGATTTAGAACTAAACTAGGAAAAATGAAAGAAAATAATAAGAAAGGAAATCTTATATAGATCCCCGTTCAGGTTGGGGAATCTGTTGAAACTGAATTTAAAGGAATGTTATGTTGTGTGTTTGTTGATGGATCCAAATACAACAGCCTAAGGCATAAAATAGTGTAGAAGACTTAATGAAAGAAAGATAGACAAAAAACATTCAAAAATCACAGGGAAATAAGAAGGCCAGAGAAAAACAAAAACCACAAATCCGAGGTGGTTTTGTTCCATTGATGGAACAATGAACCGGTCTAATTGACTAACAGGTTGCAGGTGTGATAGGACAGAGCAGACAGCAAGCTGAGGAGAGTCAGAGAGTGGCACAGTGAGGGTAATGAAGTACAATATACAAGAATAACTAGACACAAAAATAGAGTCACTAAGAACTGAAATACAGTTAAACAGAAACACGTTTGATCTGATCAAAAGAAGCAAGGGAATACAAAATAAAACAAACCTAAAAACAACTCAAATAACCTAGGATCCAAGCAGGATCTTTTTTTTTCCTATTACTGTTGTCACCTTTCAGAAATAAAAATGAGGGACGCCCACCGGGGGGTGGGGGGGGGCTGCTCGCAGAAGTGGTGCACATTATTTTGTGGCTGTTTTTTATAAAAACAGCCACAAAAGGTATTGGCCGTCTTATACACTGACGTGGGTTAGAGTACCAAAAAACTGTAATCTAGTCAAAGTAGTATAACTTCTTAGTAGTATAGCTTCATTTCAATCTGGAGATACTCAGGCGGAGAGAGGGGAAGACAATTAGAAGAGTTTATTGACATACAATATTAAAGTATTTGGCGCTCGGGTCCCGGCTGAGGACATCGGTTATTGCACATTTTTTTGTGATAAGCTTGGATGGGCGTTCCCGATGATGATAGCAATGTCATAAGCCACACAACTATGGCTTTTAGCCATAGTTGTGTGGATCATGTGGATCATGTTCAACATGATCCACATGTAGAACATGATCCACACTTCCATGATACACACTGAGTACTCTGTCTGCATCTAGTTCTGGTATCCACCCTCGGAGACTGACTCAAAAGGCTTTTGTTTGACAGCTTCCATTTAGCTTAAAATAACTTGATCTCAACCCTATTTTCATTTCTCCTTCTGCCTACACACACAGCATCAACTCAGCATGCCTGGCACATATGGCTCTGAAAATGCACAAGGGGGTGGTGGAAAAACACTGGTGGGGGGGATTCAGCTGTCAGTCTCCATTCTCTTTTTTACTCCTATATAATCTTGTGCAGCTTGTTTCCGTACACTGGTTGACAGTAGTTTCTCTTTTACTTTGCTGAGAGCATTTTTATGTTACTCAACTTTTTTGAAATTATCTAGTTGTTGCTAAAAAAATCTATCAGAAATGACATTAGCATCTACTGAACCACTTTCCAAACTGTATCAACTGTGTTTGGCAGGATTGAGTTATGTGTGGGTGCGTGTGTATGTATTTTCAGAACACTGGCTGTTACTTGAGGATGTTAGAAGCATTTCTACCAGTGGTGCTGTCACAATGGTTTATGCAGTTGTGTCTTGGCCCAAGCAGGAATATGAAAGGACACATTCATACCACAACATGAAAGGCAAACATTGATAGTCTTGTATGGAGCATACATAATGACACAACTGATGTCTAAAAACATTCTCCATTGAAAGTAATCATTTATATATGTATATATTTTTATATATTTATATGTATATATATATATATATATAAATATTCCTTCTCACCCACACCGCGGGTGGGTTCTTATCCTCTGAGCTCGGGTCCTCTACCAGAGGCCTGGGAGCTTGAGGGTCCTGCGCAGTATCTTGGCTGTGCCAAGGACTGCACATTTCTGGACTGAGATGTCTGATGTTGTTCCTGGGATCTGTTGTAGCCACTGCTCCAGTTTGGGGGGTGACTGCCCCGAGGGCCCGATGACCACAGGCACCACTGTGGTCTTCACCTTCCAGGCCCTCTCCAGTTCCTCCCTGAGGCCCTGGTATTTCTCCAGTTTCTCGTGCTCCTTTTTCCTGATGTTGCAATCGCTTGGTATTGCTACATCTACCACAACAGCTTTCCTCTGTTGTTTATCCACTATGACAATGTCTGGTTGGTTCGCCATTACCATTCTGTCTGTCTGGATCTGGAAGTCCCACAGGATCTTAGCTCTGGCATTCTCCACCACCTTTGGGGGAGTTTCCCACTTTGTTCTCGGGGTTTCCAGTCCATATTCTGCACAGATGTTTCTGTACACTATGCCTGCCACTTGGTTATGTCGTTCCATGTATGCTTTCCCTGCCAGTATCTTGCACCCTGCTGTTATGTGCTGGACTGTCTCAGGGGCCTCCTTACACAACCTACACCTTGGGTCTTGTCTGGTGTGGTAGATCTGGGCCTCTATTGCTCTGGTGTTTAGGGCCTGTTCCTGGGCGGCCATGATGAGGGCCTCTGTGCTGTCCTTGAGCCCAGCTTTTTCCAGCCATTGGTAGGATTTACTGATATCAGCCACTTCGGTTATTTGCTGGTGGTACATCCCATGTAGGGGCTTGTCCTCCCATGATGGTATCTCTGGCACTTCAACCTCCGTTGTTGTTTGAGACATTCACTGAGCACATTGTCTGTTGAGGCTTTGTCCCTGATGTATTTATGGATCTTAGTTGTTTCGTCCTGGACAGTGGTTCTCACACTCACTAGTCCTCTGCCTCCTTCCTTGCGGCTCGTGTACAGTCTCAGGGTGCTGGATTTGGGATGGAACCCTCCATGCATTGTTAGTAGCTTTCTAGTCTTAATATCTGTGGCTTTTATCTCCTCCTTTGGCCAGCTAATTATTCCAGCAGGGTATCTGATTACTGGCAGGGCATAGCTGTTTATCGCACGGATTTTGTTCTTGCCATTGAGCTGGCTTCTCAGGACTTGCCTTATTCGTTGGAGGTATTTAGCTGTTGCTCCTTTCCTTGTGGCCTCATCGAGGTTGCCATTTTGCTTGTGGTATACCTAGGTACTTGTAACTGTCCTCTATGTCTGCTATTGTTCCTTCTGGGAGTAGAGACCCCTTCTGTGCGGATCACCTTCCCCCCCTCTTTGTAATCAGCCGACCACACTTCTCTAGTCCGAATGACATCCCAATGTCCGTGCTGTAGATCCTGGTGGTGTGGATCAGTGAGTCGATGTCTCGCTCACTCTTGGCATACAACTTGATGTCATCCATGTAGAAGGTGACTGATGTTGGCCCCATTTTTGAGTCGGTATCCGTAGCCAGTCTTGTTGATAATTTGGCTGAGGGGGTTCAGGCCTATGCAGAACAGTAGGGGGGACAGAGCATCTCCTTGGTATATGCCACATTTGATGGACACTTGTGCAAGTGGTTTGCAGTTGGCTTCAAGGGTGGTTTTCCACAGCCTCATTGAGTTTGCAATGAAGGCTCTCAGAGTCCTGTTGATGTTATACATCTCTAAGCATTCAATGATCCAAGTATGCGGCATTGAGTCATAGGCTTTCTTGTAATCAATCCAAGCCATGCACAGGTTGGTGTGTCGGGTTTTGCAGTCTCGGGCAACTGTGCGGTCTACGAGGAGTTGGTGTTTGGCTCCTCTGCTATTTACACCGATACCTTTCTGTGCCATGCTCATGTGCTTATCCATGTGTTTGCTTATCTTGGCCGCTATGATGCCTGACATGAGCTTCCAGGTTGTGGAGAGGCAGGTTATTGGTCGGTAGTTGGGTGGGACTGGACCCTTTGATGGATCCTTCTGGATTAGGATTGTCCGCCCTTCAGTTAACCATTCAGGGTGAGTCCCACTTTGTAGCAGCTGGTTCATTTGGCCTGCCAGTCGCTCATGGAGGGCAGTGAGTTTCTTTAGCCAGTAGGCATGGATCATGTCAGGCCCTGGTGCTGTCCAGTTTTTCATACCTGAGACTCTTTCTTGGACATCTGTCACAGTGATGGTTACCGGGGCTTGCTCAGGGAGGTTGCTATGGTCCTCTCGTAGAGAGATCAACCACTGTGCATTGCTGTTGTGGGACGCCTCCCTTTCCCATATGCCTTTCCAGTATTGTTCAGTCTCCAGCCTTGGTGGGTCTGCTCTGTTGTTATTACCCTGCCATTGAGAGTACACCTTAGCTGGTTGAGTGGAGAAGAGCCGGTTAATCCTTCTGGATTCATTCTCCCTTGTGTATCTCTTTAGGCGGCTGGCCAAGGCTTGGAGCCTCTGTTTGGCAGTTTCGAGTGCTTCAGGTATGGGCATCTGCCTGTACTTTCTGGGTACTTGTCTTTTCATTGTACCCTTGTGGAGCTCTGATAGTTGGCTCACTTCTCTCCTTGTTACCTTGATTTTTAGCCTCTAACCGTCTTTTCCATGGTGGGTATTGGGTCTCATGGTTGCTCTTATAGCCAAGCATCTCAAGGATCACTGATGCTGAGTTGTAGATCAGCTCATTGGTTTCTGTTATGGTATTGGTAGGGATCGTTCTCAATGCTGCATTCACATTCTCAATGAGACTTTCTGATGGTACTTCACTCAGCCGTTGTAATTGGCGCCGGGGAGGCCTGGTTGTCATTCGGGTCATGATTCTCTCTCTCAGGTCAGCAGCTGTCTCGTTCAGCTCTGATTCGCTCACTGGGGCCGTGTATCCCCTCACTGGGTGGGGACTTGTAGTTAAGTCCCCACAGTTCTGACATCCGGGTTCCTCCCTTTTGCCGTAGCATTTGTGTTGTATCTCGTCAACCTCAAGTTGTGATAGCAGTTGCCGTTTGCGGATGTTGGAACACTGAGCTACTAGTTGTTTAGCACTTAGTGTTGACTGGGGATGTCGAAGTAACCATTCCTTCCCCAGTCTTTGCATGTAACCTCTCTGACTAGGGTTACTTGAGTAGTAGCATTCCAACAGATCCACATTTTCATCTCTCGCCCATTTCCGTCTTGTTCCAGTAGCCCATTTGTCATCAAGGTGCTCTGGTTCCCCAACACCTGACGCAGACCTTGTTTGGCCGGGCGACGTCTGAGCCGGCATGTTATGCAACTTAGTATCTCTCATGGTATGAGGTAGGCAGTTTTTATATACCTCATGTATATATATATATATATATATATATATATATATATATATATATATATATAAAAATTAAAAAAAAATTCCCTTGTCACCCAAAGCGTGTGAGATAGGCATGGGAGGACAAGCCCCTACATGGGATGTACCACCAGCAAATAACCCAAGTGGCTGATATCAGTAAATCCTACCAATGGCTGGAAAAAGCTGGACTCAAGGACAGCATAGAGGCCCTCATCATGGCCGCCCTGGAACAGGCCCTAAACACCAGAGCAATAGAGGCCCAGATCTACCACACCAGACAAGACCCAAGGTGTAGGTTGTGCAAGGAGGCCCCTGAGACAGTCCAGCACATAACAGCAGGGTGCAAGATACTGGCAGGGAAAGCGTACATGGAACGACATAACCAAGTGGCAGGCATAGTGTACAGAAACATTTGTGCAGAATATGGACTGGAAACCCTGAGATCAAAGTGGGAAACACCCCCAAAGGTGGTGGAGAATGCCAGAGCTAAGATCCTGTGGGATTTCCAGATCCAGACAGACAGAATGGTAATGGCGAACCAATCAGACATTGTCGTAGTGGATAAACAACAGAGGAAAGCCGTTGTGGTAGATGTAGCAATACCAAGCGATTGCAACATCAGGAAAAAGGAGCACGAGAAACTGGAGAAATACCAGGGCCTCAGGGAGGGACTTTAGAGGGCCTGGAAGTTGAAGACCACAGTGGTGCCTGTGATCATTGGGGCCCTCGGGGCAGTCACCCCCAAACTGGATCAATGGCTACAACAGATCCCAGGAACAACATCAGACATCTCAGTCCAGAAATGTGCAGTCCTTGGCACAGCCAAGATACTGCGCAGGGTCCTCAAGCTCCCAGGCCTCTGGTAGAGGACCCGAGCTCAGAGGATAAGAACCACCCGCGGTGGGTGAGAAGGGAATTTTTATATATACTGCTCAAAAATATAAAGGGAACACTCAAACAACACAATATAACTCCAAGTACATCAAACTTCTGTGAAATCAAACTGTCCACTTAGGAAGCAACACTGATTGACAATCAACAATGATTTTGTTGTCAGCACATTCAACTTTGTACAGGACAAAGTATTCAATGAGAGTATTTCATTCATTCAGATCTAGGATGTGTTATTTGAGTGTTCCCTTTATTTTTTTGAGCAGTGTATATACAAAGTATTGCAATATGGTTAATATTGCTCTTGGGCCCCAAGAGCAGTTTTTTTTTTCTTTTCATCTATAAAATAATAATTTCTACAAACATTATAAAATATATATTATTGTAAAAACAAATCACTTCATGATGAAACTGTGTGTTTTAATGATAATGATGATAATTTTAATGATAATTATAATGATCTAGGAATTATTACTAAAAACATAACAAAAATTCAGCTCCACTGAGGGGCCCCCGCTAAGGCGGCTGCTTAGTTTGGCTCTGCCCTGCACAGATACACAAAATTTGTATGTGGTATACATCAAGCAAGCACAGGTTTCCATTAGAGACGTGCGATATGGCATAAAATTCACATCGCGACATACATTGTGATGTGTGGCACCAACAATATATATCGCGATATGATTGGTATAAATCTTACATATAAACAAAAAAATCACATAGTAATTGAATGGAATATATATAAGACCGAGGGAGGATTAAAAAACTGGGACTCAGTGAGTTTTACCCCAGGGGTCCTGGCAGGGGTTGCACGGGCTAAAGTGTGAGCAGTAAAAGCCGTACGCTTTTACTGCTTGCTTTCCTGCTGCCTGACCATGACATCTACCACTCTCCTCCTGAGCATCACAGTATGTTGTCAACGCGGTTAGATAGTAGTGTGGAGGTTTCTATGGTTGGCCAAATTTCTATTGCTTCTACTGTATGCCAGTTATATTGCGCATTCTTACTCCCAATCAATTAAAACATTTTTTAATTTGCTGTTGGGAACCAAAATGTTCATCATCTAAGTCTGAGAATTTATTAACAAAATAGATCAACTTTACAGCTGAAATCATCTGAATACAATTCCTACCTCTAACTACTAAAATGTGAGCTAACTATGAAGGAAAAGCTTGAATAATTGGTAAAGGATCAAATTGAACTAATAAATGAAAATTTGAGGTGTATATGGAGTGTCAAACTTCAAAAGAAATGTTTGGATGTTACAGATGAAATGAGGTCTCTGTGACTTGCAGCCATGCCATGATGAATGCAGAGGTTGTAAACATTATGAATCAACATCTGAAGGCTCTCGGATTGATTAACAGAAACTCATCGTCAAGCAGGAGCTGAGCTGATGGAAGGAGCTTCTGAAATCCCAGTTTTCATTGGAACAATCTTGGGGCAATGAATGGAGAGAAGCAAATACATTCAGATGAAGAAAATATTCTGTATACGCAGCACCAATCAAGCACAAGGCAATTAGAGGGGCATTACACAAACAAGGAGCCTATTAAAATAGCAAATGCTTTATGAAAAGAAACAAAACAAATATTACTTAAAATTCACAAACTTTCAAACAATCATCAGTGATTGGCCAAACCATTATATTTTTAGTCCAGAAACATTTGTAGGAATGGGTGACATGAACTTTATCACAATATCCTTTGCTATTTATAGAGATGTATAAAATTGATGCTCCTGAATTTTGTTGCTGTGGGACAATAAATTTATATTATCCCATAGAAATATATATAGTTCTAAAAACATTCAAAATTGTGTCCACCTTACTGGCCTTACATCTGTCCTGGTATGAAGTCAAAGGCTCAAAAAACAAGCACTCCACAAAAATCCAAATTTCCATAATGAACTAGATAAAGTGCACAAAATACTTTGAAGAGACAGTATTATTTTCAGGCACATGGTGCCGTTTTAAAGCACAATCGAGGAACTATGTTACACTCTGTGTAACATAATTACTTAAAAATGTTAGTGTTAAATTTGACATGTTGGGCTCTGTCTCTTTAAAGGACGGAGCGAAGTGAGGAGATGAACAGAGGAGAGGAGGCGAGGAGGAGAGGACCATGGAACCAGTTTCTGTTCTATGGTTCCATGCTTTTACACCCGAAGTGACAAAGTTGTACCTAGCCGTACCGCTGCAACCGCAGCTGCCTTAGAACAATTTGACCTGAGGCCAGTAATGAGACAGTTTTTGGCAAAAATAATGCTGAACTAAACTAATTGCACAAAAGTGTCTAAATTGCACAGAAATGTCGAGATGGAACCCTAAATAACCTATTTATACAGTTTATCAGCTAAAATGTTGATTTGGGGTGAGTTTCACCACTTAAGAAGACAAGTTTTCCTACAGCACGCCAGCACAACAATCTTCAGAACTGTTATTAGGACTTTGAAATGGTTGTCCAAGGTGTCCAGGCTGCTTCCACTAGTCTGGTGGAGCTGAATGGGATAGGGAGCTGCTTCCTGTGAGGAGGAAGCAGCTGTTGGCAGCAGAAGCTCAGCAGGCGCAAAGAGAATGCCAGACCAGGTGGGAGCTACCTTGAAGAGAAAAGACACAGAAAACAAAAAGTTAAACTTTGAAAAAACAGCAAATAATTCAAACATGTGGAGTAGAAAGACATGCAGCAGTATGAAGGAAAGTGGACATTAATTACTGTTCTTCCCACTGACCAATAGTTGCCACACATATTGCTTGCTCTGTTGGAACCAAAGGCACTCAAAAGAAGCAGTGTGACCTGAAGAGCATCTTAAACCTATTAGATGCATGTACGTCTGCCCACCAGTGGTACCTTTGTGGTTGACATGTGATGAATTGATGACTAAATGTCTCATCTTACTATATAATTTATTTATATAGTAACCATAGTTTACAGACAATAGTGGTTGGAAATATTCAATTCTATCTGCTCTCTCCAGCTAAATCCTAAATGTTTAAGTTATTTGTCAACTGCTTTAGTTACACAAACACACGTGTGTGTTTGTTCTACTCAGATAATTAAGATGAATGCAACATCTTCATCTATGCTTTGTTAAATCATCTCATTTAGCAAAGCACAATTCTGTTCACGTAGGTTCTCTTCTCACCACCATCTCCATAGGATCCCGGGCATATTGTTCACAATAAGCTGAATAAACTCTACAGTGAACCTTTAAGCTAATACACAAGGTAGAGTCTGTTTAAATGAAAAATGAGAGGTTAGGTCACATCCATCTTGCAGTGAACATGTTCTGCTGGATAGTCAAGAACAGCAATAAATTGTTTGCTTCTATGGATCTGTTGTACTGGGCTTAATTTTGTTATAAGTTAAACCCTTTGCAGCAAAAAAACAAAACAACAACAACAGAGGCAAATGTTGACATTGCAGTTTTGGGAAAGTCACAGTACCGAAGGAAGAATAAAAATGTGGCATTTTTTAATTTATTTTTGAAGGAATATAAAGTTCTTTTAGAGCAGGGGTGTCAAGCTCCAGTCCTCGAGGGCCACTGTCCTGCAGTTTTTTGATGTGCCACAAGTACAAAACACAGGAATGAAATGGATTAATTACCTCCTCCTTGTGTAGATCAGTTCTCCAGAGCCTTGCTAATGACCTAATTATTCTATTCAGGTGTGGTGCAGCAGAGGCACATCTAAAAGTTGCAGGACACCAGCCCTCGAGGACTGGATGTTGACACCCCTGTTTTAGAGTCCTATGAGAGTACAGCAATTAAGTCTATACCAGGACTTTGGGCCATTTCAGGTCTTTTCTTTTTCAAACATTTCAACATGTCTGCTGGTATGATTTGTTGTTCTATTGAATGACCCATTTTAGATTTATTTGAGCACCAAAGAACCTCATGTTTGACCCATCCATCCATCCATCCATCCATTTTCCGTCACCCTTCTCCCTAACGGGGTCGGGAGTTGCTGGTTCCTCTCCAGCTGCGTTCCGGGCGAGAGGCGGGGTACACCCTGGACAGGTCGCCAGTCTGTCGCAGATGTTTGACCCAAGGATCCATTAGAATACAGAGGAGTTCATGCTTGACTGTTAGGTGGTTCTTCAGAAAAATCCTAAGCCTTTGGTTGTGCTTGACTGAAGGCACAAGAGGGTTGTGATAATTTTGTCTTTTAAATTGAAATGTAGCTTGATGTAGTTTGAGACCCAGCATGCATTCCTTATTGAATGTTATTCTAATCGCATTGTCATAAAGTAATGGATTTGACATGGTAGCCAAAGTCTGAAGTGTGACTTTGGCTACCATTGCTGGGTCTAACCTTTCAAACAACCTTCTTCTAAATCCTAATATGTCAGTCTACCAGTTTCAAGCCTGTCTTCAATGTTCTGGATCATTTCAAAGTAATTTTGCTCAGAATGAGGGAGCTCAGTGTGTTTAAAATACCCTAAAACCAGTCTTCTATATGATCTGTTCTTAGTTTCCTTAGTGCTGATAAAGGTAAGCTTTAGGTCTGAGTTGCAGACTAAATATTGTGGGTTTGATTGGTTTTGCTTTCATTAAATTCTTAGAAATCTCAGAAAATGCCTGAGAAGTGAAAATAACTTAATTATAACAAATATATTGCTCTTCTACAGAATGCCTTGATACAAGAGCATTTCTCTTAGACAAAGTGAAAAGTTCTGATTGCAAAAATGTGTGTCCTATTAAATCTGGTTCTTAGCATAGTAAAAGCTCAAAGTGTCAAGATTTTAAAGATTCCTACAACACAAACATACATTTCTTTCAATACAAAGATGAACATTGTTTGCAATTAACTGGCTCTGTAAATAGAAACTAAACAAACATTATGAATGTACATCCATTACCTGATGCTGTATTTTCTTTCTTCTTGTTTTCTAGAGTCTTCGCCTCTCCTCCCAGAGACAGTCCTCTGCAGCCATTCTCTGATCACAGGCCTGGCATCTTTCATCCATTCATCCCTCTCTCCATTCATTTTTGCCCTGTCATGAAAGGCCTGTCCAGTAGTCGGAGTCACCATCATATGGTCTCCTATGAGCCATCATACGATCCATTGGGTCACCATGTTGATCGTAAGCCATATTTGTTCGGCCAGATGGATATGCCATTGCCCATTCCTATGCCACACCCATCTGAGTTGCCCTATTACAATGCTCAGCGTGTTTCATACCCTTCTGAAAGCAACAGCATTGTCCCATATGGAACCTTCCCACGAAGGTGTCACTCCACCTCCTCAGCTCACCATCCTGAGGTAAAGGATGAGTGTATGGCCATGGTGCCATATGTAGGTGGAGGAGGAAGAGGGGGAGGAGGGGTAGGAGGGGGAGGGGGCTATGGGGGTAAATCTCAGTCTTGGGTACCAGTAAATTTTGCGGACCCATATGAGCAACAGCCGATATTTTCCAGAGATGGCTACCACACACTGCAGTACAAACGAGGAGTGTTGTCCCACTCTGGGGGCATAGGAGCCAATGACAACAATGACAGTCCTGGGCGAATTCGCCATCTGGTCCACTCAGTCCAGAAACTGTTTACCAAGTCACATTCATTGGAAGGGCCCCAACACACTCAGTCATCAAAAGGGCCAACTAATGGGAGTGTGTATGGAAGTGGTGGAGGAGGTAGCAGTGGCGGTGGTGCAAGGGCCAGCCCAGAGGGTGCAGCTCCTCCTGGGGCAGTGCGCCACCGGAAGCGCAGCAAGAGCCGTGAGCGTTGTCGATCAGCAGAGCCCAAACATCGAAGCTACCACCACCACCACCATCCCCAGCTTCATGGCTCTGCATCTGCTCCGGGGTCTGGATACTGGAGCTCAGATGACAATCTGGAACGGGAGCTATGTCTATACCACCCTCATCATCACCAACCTCCACCCTCACCCTCCCTCTCTATTTCCCCCTCACCTATTGCTATGACAACAGGCCAGTGCCCTGGCAACAACCCCGATAAGTATCCCCAGACTCCTCTCCCAAATCTCTCCTCCTCGCTGTCCCAACACTACTTCATCATGGACCCCTATGGGACAGTTAATGAGCATGCACACACCCATGCACGCCACGGCCACACCCACCACCACTCTGCACTCAAAGCCTCTCAGAGCAACAGCGATGTGAAATATACAGCTTCATCTGCTTGTATGCCAGTTAGTGGTAACAGCAATAAGAGCGATGGCTGTATCGGTGGAGGAAGTGGCCCCTTGCTGCCACTGGGTCTTGTGGACGGGCCTATTGAGAAGAAAGGGGCATGGTCATCAAGCCTAACGGTGAGCAGGGCCCGAGAGGTCTACACCAACACCAGCAGCCACAACCAGCTACGAACCAGCGCAGGATCCGGTAACCTAAACCTAGATAGAGCTCTAGTCAAATCTAAGGGCAGTCAGCAGCAGGACCCTTCTTGCCAATTCTTACAGGTAAATAATTACTCCCTGATTTAAGCCAAAAATAGTTCAATCACTCCCCTCTCTCCCCTGATGCCTCTTTTTCTCCACCACCTACTTTTCTTAGCAATGTTACCTCTAAGTCAGTGCCGTCCAGTCCTGTAAAGCTTTGGTTTTCCTAACTTTTCAAATAGTCATCTTTGAAATGACTCATGCAATGTTTTCAGTCTGAGAGAGGAAAAACATTCAGAAAGTTTCTCAACTGGGCATAAGCAACTGGCCCATCTAAAATTTAGCCAACGTTTATGCTTTGTTCAGTGTGTTATTACCTTTTTTTTAATGCCCTAATGCCAAACCGAACTTTGAGTTGAATTTAATTTTTTCTTCAATTTGTATTCATGCCAATTAAGTAAATTAAATTATTACTGAAAAGTTGGTTTATTCCGTAGAAGCAGAAAGTTACTAATCAAACATCAAAATCGAATGAACAATCGAAATGAGACTATCAGATTATCAGGTGTGAAAACACCCTAAGCCTCAGATTAACTCAGTGTCAAACCTCAGTGCTGCTGCTGCCATGATTGCTACTCAAGATTTTTCTTCAATTAAATTACCTGTATAGGTAAAGCTTGAGAACTACTTATTTGCCAATGCAGGCTCCGATCACAGTCTGCTGATGTCTCTATTCAAGTTCCTTGGACCTTTAGGTATGATCTGATTTAAGCTCCAGCTTCGAAGGATTCCTGCTGCACGCATTTCCTCCTGTCTTCAAAGAGTCTCACTGTACATATCTCTTTATCTCATCAAACAGACCAGAGTCTGTTGTCTGTTGTCTGTTGGTAGTGCTGGTCAAACCTCCAGCTACATTGCGTGGCTCTTCCAACACCTGAATAACCACTTTTCTGAATGTTTTAGATGTTTCCTTGGCTCAATGTTTCCTTGGCTAAATGACATGAATGGCTTATTAGCCATTCATGTCAGTTAGCAGAGCTTAACAGAGCCTGATGACATATTGAGGAGGTGATTCAGCCAATGTGTGTTTGCCTTTCCACTTTGAAATCTAGGAACTTGATCTCATCAAACCAAATACCTTTTATGAATTTATTGCACACATAAACATGTCCTTCAGTCTCACCATCAGAGCGCTATGGCCTTCCTGGACAGGCAACCCTCAAGGGCTGACGTCCTGCTACTTGTAGAAGCATCTGTGCCTCAACACACTTCGGTCAAATAATGAGGTCCTCCACAGGATTCTGGAGAACTTGACTGCACTGATTCACATATATACTTCAATATACTGAACCAGGGAGATGTCGAAGCATTGCAAAACACCAACCCTCGAAGACTGGAGTTCCCCACCCCTGCTCTAAATTATTCAATTGCTCTTTTTTATTATTATATGAATGTATTATTTACAATATATTCCTGTCTAAACAAAAGATGTAATCTTTTAATTTTATTTAATATTGGACATTTCACAAAAAATAGGAAATTTTGTGTTGCTTCTCCTGCTGTTTATCACCCTGATTTGATATTAATTTGTTTATTTGCAAAACCTCTACAAAATCTGAAGTGTGACCTTTTTGCTGAGATGACATGGAAATGTCTTGATGTGTTCTCTCAAATGGTGCTCACATATGCAAATTGCCGTTTATCAAATTTTAATGTGGCTGAAAAGTTGCATGACTGGATATCACTGACTCAGACTGGGGACACACTAAAACTTAAATTAATCAGATCACAAACAATATTATTCAGCCAATTAAAAAATACTATCATATGTTCAGTTGTTTACATTAGTATCTACAGAACTAGGAGTTTGGCAAATTAATAATTGATAATGTGTATGGACTGTATTTACCCAAACTTTTCGATGCTGGAAATTATTCTCTGGACCCTTTAGCATCTTTGTAGTTTGGGAGTAATATGGTGAAATTTAATACTAACACAGATTAAAAATGTACAAGGCACAAGGGAAACATGATGGGAACCAGCGGGGAATAAAAAAAAATCAAAAAGCTGAGAAAAGGCTGGAGAATGACATTGGGACTGGGAGACATAATCAGAGACATTCCTGAGCAGGGAGGCTGAGGGAAGATGAAACAATGAAGCGGAAGGATCTACAAACCAGGGAGAGACAGTCTAATGCTGATGTAAGAGAATAAACCCAAATACACAAAACAATAAATGACCAAGAAACTAAACATGATGAATAAACTGATATGAAAAGACTCTGGAGGCAATTTGAAAAAAACAAATAGACCAAGAACTTAGTAATGATAATAAACAACAACAAAAAACTCAAACACATGGATCATAACAGCCAAGACTCTCCAGGGACGGAAAGTGTTGCACGAAACACATAAACTGCAAGTAAAAATTAATCATGACCTAAAATTTTAGGAAAAAAGGTCTGCTGTAATTTACTTTTAATGTCAAAATTATTCATAACTGGAAGCATTAATTTAAGCATTTATCCCAATTTTTCCTTTTCTTTGAGTTGACAAACCAGGACATTATAACCCCATACTAGGCTGTAGTTAGAACTGTACATGGTTGGCTTGTCATTGAACAGCTGAGCCAAAATGTATATATAAAATACATTCTTAAAAATGACAAGCATATCATTTACAGATGCAGTGAAGTATGTTTCGGCCAGTACTTCTGAGATAGTAGTACTGGCCTACTCCCACGCTGGGGGGCATGGTGGGGTGTAGTGAGAAGCAGGAGGACTTAAATATTGACTTTATTCATGGTTCACTGACAAACAAGAACATTATTTGACATTCAAAACAATAAATTTCTCTTCACAAAGGCATGTGGCTGCTGATCAGACAAAATGAATATACTGTCAACCATTGAACTGTGTCATGATTAATAGCCATCTTATCAATAGATCTGAGCTGTTGGTCTTGGCAGCTCCTCCAGAGCTACCATGGGTCTCTTGGATGCTTCTCTAATTCAGTGTTTCTCAGTTCTGGTCCTCAGGGATCCCTGCCCTGCATGTTTTAGGTATTTCCCTTCTGCCACACACCTGACTTGAAAAAGTGAGTGATTAACAGGCTTCTGTAGTACTTAATGACAAGCAGAGGATGTCCTGCAAATATTAGAATCAGGTGTTCTGAAACAGAGACACATCTGAAGCATACAGGACAGTGATCCCTGAGGACTGAAATAAAAACTGATCCAACTAATACTCTCTCCCCTTTCCTGGTCAGCTTAGGTGGATGTTCATGTTTTGGTCAGTCTGCAGCAGTTTCATCCATGTTCAGATGATGGATAGAACAACCTTGTAAGGGACTGAGTGGAAGCTTTGAAGGCTCAGTGAGGATGAACATCCACCAACGCAAATGATTGCAATAAAACTGTTTTGGCAGAACTAAAATTTTTTTAAAACATTTTGTAAAGAAAAAAAAACAACTAAAAATATATATATATATATATATATATATATATCAGTGTGCAGAGCAAAATCTATTAAAATGCAATCAACTTCAAAGCATTTCAGGATAAAGTTATAGTGTGTCCACAACACTGTAAGGTACATTGGTGCATTGTTCTCCAGAACTAGTCTTGATCACTCTGCTTTTCCTGCACTTACCTAACTCACCCTCAAACTTTTTACCCACCCAGCATCCTCCCACCCACCAACCCAATCCTTTACTTTCCTCTTGGTTTCGAGAGCCATCGTCTTTCATCTCCTCTTCCTCCTCTTCCCTTTTTTTGAGTTGAAAAGAGAAGTAAGTGCAGACCCAGTAGTAGCCTTACTCTCTAAATACTAGGTAATGACATTACCTTACAAAGAACAGCATTCACTGTTTGTAGAGCTCATTTTTAATTTAGAAGGCCTCTTTTATTGCCTTTGTGTCAGTTATTTTGTGTGTCTTTCACGGTTTTATCTTCAACAACTTTTTCTTGTACAAAATTCTGGAATGCATCATGTTGGATTTAGTGTTTAAAGTAAAATTTCAGAATTATTTGCTTTGATAAAGTGACTTTAGTTGGGTGAGTTGTGCTTTAATAGCTGAAAACTTTATTCTTTCTATACCTCATACACATGAGGTAAAGAAAAAATAAGCTATTGTTTATTTCACTCCAGCAGACTTATGTCTTAGAGAATGGTTCAATTTGTTTGGCTATCTACACTTGGGTGAAAAAGTGGGGTGAAAAAGTATTTGCCTCCTTAGAGATTTCTTCTGTTTTTGAAGTTTTGTCCCACTTCAGTTTTCAATTTATCAGGCTACTTTTAATATTGGCTAAGGATCACCAGGGTGAAAATAGAATGATTTCAAATGACTCATTCCTTAAATAAAAAGGCATCAAACCCTAGCTGTCAATATCTGAAAGAAAAGCCTTCATGACTGACCATTGAGCAAAACTTGACAACTTGGAACCTCTCTTTGGGCAATCCTCTTTCAGCTCCCATGCCACTGTCGTATTGTAAAGGAGAACACCTGACCTTCTTCAACTCAGAAAAATATGGTTGTTCATTTGTAATTTTTGCAAACTTCCAAAACCTTTAGTGCACGCTCCCATTTACTTTCTTCATTTACAGATGCAGTTTTTAGGGAATGAAGTTGGAGGGGAATTATGTCTCTAAAAGACCTATAGATTAATAACCATCTGTGTTCATTTGAACAGTTACAACTAAAATATGCATTTATAGGTACCTGCAGGCTGTAGCTGAGGAATTATATCAGACAAAATATTCTCACGTTTGAATGTCCTGTTTAAGACAGACTGGGGAGAAAGAGAGAGAGACAGAAAGTGGATTAAGAAATAAACATAACAACGAATAATTACACAATGATGCATTGTTGCAAAGCCTTTAAAAAATGAAGTTTTTGAGTGGCCTAGCTAAAGTGTGGACTTAAAATCAATTCAGATATTATGGCATGACCTTAAACACGTTAATAATAGAAATCATTCAACATGGCTGAATTAAAACATTAACCATTAAAACATCTGTCATCATTCAGTGATGACTTAGGAAACTTATCACTTCTTCACTAAAACTCAGTTGTGGTTCCTAAGGTTGTCACAACCAGCTATATAATAAATTCAGGGGCAATTACTTTTTCACATACTATTCTCTGTAAGTACTCGTGTTAAACTTATCCGATACCAACATTTGTGTTATGATCTGAAACATAAAAAATTAGGACAAAACAACAATAACAAAATAAATTCTTCAGGGGGCAAATAGTTTTTCTTAACACTGTCTTCCAGAGTCACTATTAGTTTAACTTGTCCATGTGTTCGGCTCTCTTGCTTTATTGACCATCATTATAGAAATATAGAATATGTTTTGAGCCTTCCATTAAGTGAGACATCAAGAAATTAAAATGAGAGTTTAGAAGAGTGGCAGAAACAACAGCGAGAACTTTGTCTTCTCACAGAATAGGGCAGAATAGGGATACTGACAGAACCATAGTGCAGGACATTTAGCTGTCATTACATTTTAATGCATGTATTACATTTTAAATGGGTGATTATAGAGCAGATTGTTTTTCTTGACTTACTTTGAACTGATTAAAATGTTTTGTACCTTCAGACTTTACACACTTTACTGCTCTCCAGTGTTATTTATTATGTTGTCTACAAATTCTCTTCTGCATCTCAGCTGCGGAGCTCCCAGTTTCACCTTCATTTACTTTAAATGCTGCTACTTTAGACCATAAAAACAGGGTTGCCAAGGGAACATCAACATTCTGTGGCTTATATCACACAGCTGATTGGTAGAACTACACACCAACTCAGTGGTAACATCCTACGTTCAAGTAATTATTTATAGAAATGCAGATAATTGTCGATGGAAAAGATAACCAGAATCTCTCATGCAGCAGTAGAGAGTTACTAACAGCAGCCCTGTTTCTCAGCAATACAGTAGACTGAGTGTCAAGCTACTGTGGATGTAAAGCCAGTGCGTGGGTGAGAGGCACTGCTGATAATACTGCAGCTGGTCCTTTCTCTTTTTATAGCCAAACTGCTCATTTGTCTCTCTTTGACGTCACATACATGCACAGAGAAAGAGATAGATATTTAACTCAACAGATCTGTTCAGCCTTTCCGTCAATGAATCAAACCCATTTTCTGTAATTCATCAGAATAACATTTAGTCTTCACTCATATGCAACATAAAAGAAAAAAGAAACAATTATATCTTGTTGTGGGGAAATACTATAACAATAGTAAAGATATAATGAAAGACTTTGATCTTCTCAACAATATGCAACGCTAAATCATAAAAGTTTTGAGTTTTAAGTTCAAATACATACAGTACACACTCAGTAGTGCTTAAAGGCTTTCTTAGACAACAAAATTAACTTCAGTGAAGCAGATGTTTGAATTAGCCAGAGAGAAATTTCCAAACGACCGCTGCACATACTGTTCTATGCTAATTAGCCAGCAGTTTCACTGCGCTGCAGACAATCTGTCAAGCCATGTCCGTGAGAGAATCAAGAATGCAGGAAAATGTGTTTAGTTCAGGTTTTTTTGGATGCTGGATCATTCTATTATTTTTTTGCCTTTAATAGTTAGTGCATGGTTGTGTTTCAGTGTACAGCAAGGACAGCTTAGTGTGCCAGTTTGGTGGCTGGAAGTCAGAGAGCAGAGGACATCTTCCAGACAACACTTATGTATTTTCTTTCTTGCTATCAGGTACCTCAAGATGAGTGGAGTGGTTTTTCTCCTCTGGGGAAAGAGGATGACATTCCCTGTCGAAGGATGAGGAGTGGCAGCTATGTAAAAGCCATGGCCGAGGATGACAGCGGAGACTCTGATGGAAGTCCCAAACCTTCACCGAAGATGCAGGCACGTCGCGCCAGCTACCTTAAAGCTACACAACCGTCACTTACTGAGTTGACCACACTACAGTAAGATTTCTACATTTCCTCCTTTCCAAGTAGATCATTTGAAATAAATGTCTGTTTCATTCAAAGTGATTATTCATAATCATTTCTGTTTAGTCTATTGATGTTCAAAGGATCCTCATGATCTACGCTGGTCTGGTTCACTAGAGCGAATGACATAATGAGACATTAAAGTGTTGCAAATATTAAATATTAATATCCATTTAAGCATATTAACTTATGCTTAAATGGACTACTTCTCTGCATCCTATATTTTGTTTTTTAGACAATGTCATCTTTTCACAGAGAGCCTCCTTACAATGACGTTTGTAATTTCCATTCAAGAGTTTTTGTCATCTGTAGTCTTTGAAGTTTATTTGTCTCGTGAACAGTCTTAAAAAATGTACATAGTTCCTCATTGCTCTGGGTAAATGCTTCAGATTCATGTCGTTTCTAGTGAAAACAAACTAGCTGAAGAAAGATTTCAAAATCCCATTTCTGCTTAAAAAACTGCCATAAGCACCTGACCAATCACAAAACAACGCAGAGTTCTGTACTGGATGGTACATTGTACCTGGGCTCAGCAGCCAAACTGCTGCTGAGCCCATGCATTTGTGGTGTTCCTTGAAGTGAAGTTCATGTCGAGCTTGATTTTCTCAGAAATTCAGTAAAAAACATCCATCCATCCATCCATCCATCTTCTGCCGCTTATCCGGGGTCGGGTCACGGGGGTAGCAGCTTTAGAAGGGAGGCCCAGACTTCCCTCTCCCCAGCCACTTCCTCCAGCTCCTCCGGGGGAATCCCGAGGCGTTCCCAAGCCAGCTGAGAGACGTAGTCCCTCCAGCATGTCCTGGGTCTTCCCCGGGGTCTCCTCCCGGTGGGACGTGCCCGAAACACCTCACGAGGGAGGCGTCCAGGAGGCATCCTAATCAGATGCCCGAGCCACCTCAACTGGCTCCTCTCGATGTGGAGGAGCAGCGGCTCTACTCTGAGTCCCTCCCGGATGACCGGAGCTTCTCACCCTATCTCAAAGGGAGAGCCCAGCCACCCCTACGGAGAAAACTCATTTCGGCCGCTTAGGTTCGCGATCTCGCTCTTTCGGTCATTACCCAAAGTTCATGACCATAGATGAGGGTAGGAACTAGATAGATCGGGTAAATTGAGAGCTTCAGCTTTTGACTCCAGCTCTCTCTTCACCACGACGGACCGGTACAGTGCCCGTTTCACAGCGGACGCTGCACCAATCCGCCTGTCGATCTCACACTCCCTTCTTCCCTCATTCGTGAACAAGATCCGGAGATACTTGAACTCCTCCACTTGGGGCAGGACATCTCCCTCGACCCGGAGAAGGCACTCTACCCTTTTCGGGCTCAGGACCATGGTCTCAGACTTGGAGGCACTGATCCTCATCCCGGCCGCTTCACACTCGGCTGCGAACCGCTCCAGCGAGAGCTGCAGATCACGTCCCGATGAAGCCAATAGGACCACATCATCCGCAAAAAGCAGAGATGCAATCCTAAGGTCACCAAAACGGATCCCCTCAACACCTTGGCTGCAGCCTAGAAATTCTGTCCATAAAGTAATGACACAGAATCGGTGACAAAGGGCAGCCCTGGCGTGAGTCCAACCCTCACTGGGAACGAGCCCGACTTATTGCCGGCAATGCGGACCAGACTCTGACACCGGTCATACAGGGACCTGACAGCCCTGTATCAAAGGGCCCGGCACCCCATACTCCCGGAGAACCCCCACAGGGCACCCCGAGGGACACGGTCGAACGCCTTCTCCAAGTCCACAAAGCACATGTAGATTGGTTGGGCGAACTCCCATGCACCCTCCAGGACCCTGCTGAGGGTGTAGAGCTGGTCCAGTGTTCCACGACCAGGACGAAAACCACACTGCTCTTCCAAAATCCGAGGTTCGACTATCCGACGGACCCTCCTCTCCAGTACCCCCGAATAGACCTTGCCAGGGAGGCTTAAGAGTGTGATCCCTCTATAATTGGAGCACACTCTCCGATCCCCCTTTTTAAACAGGGGGACCACCACCCCAGTCTGCCAATCCAGGGGAACTGCCCCTGATGTCCATGCGATACTGCAGAGTAAAAAACAGTAAGTCCAAATGTTTGCCTTCATTGAAGAATGGTCAAATCCCTCTCTCTGTCATGTTTGTAGTTTCCTATTTTATGGAGGTTCTGCTCTGGAACTTCTCCAGATGACTGTAAAGAGAAAAATTCTTCATAAAATGAAGAACATTATTTAAAACCCTGAACATTTTCTTCATCAGACCGCCATACAACATCAAATCTCTTTTGGTCAAAACCGTAATACTGACTGCTACAGGAGATCCTTCGAGCTCACAGCCATCTGCATCTACAATAACTGTTTCATCAAACTTTGAACATATGAGTTCTAACAACATATAACTTCCCTTTTGGATTAAGTATGTCTTTTGAAATTTGACTTTTGTGGGCAAGTTAAAACTGTCTTTCTGAATGTTGGTGAGTGAAATCTGTCCATGTATGATTTGTCGCTCCTGCAGTTTTATTGACCACCGCACACTGTGTGACTGACATGTTCTTTGATTTATTGAACCTAAAATTAAAGTGTAAAAGAACATCATAAAATACAGAACGTCACATTTCAAACATCAATATGTGAAGGAAGGTGATAAAAACAGAAAACTAGTCTGCTACCTGGTCATCTTCAGTTTCATTAGTGTTTGACGATAAACTTTGTTTGTTAAACTAAATAAAGCTTTTAAGAGAATTTGACCTTCTTTTAGTCTTTTAATGCTGTATTAACACACAGATTAGTGAATCTCAGTTGAAGCCTTTCATTAAAGGACAGAATGTTAAAACAAGGGAATAATAACAGTACAGATGAAAGACATTGAATTTATTGTCCTAGGTAAATGGCTATGTTAAACATATTGGTTATATTAAAGCAAAATAATTATGTAGGATTATATCATTTTAATAAAGCACACCTGAGCAAAATAGGATGTCTTGATTAAATAAAACATAAAGTATGTAAGTAACCATCTTACAATCTCTGAGGTGCAGATCAATATTCCCCTCTTCCAGGCACTTATTCTCAAGTTGCCTTTGATCAATGTTTGAGTATTCTTGGCTAATTGTGGCTCTAGTGCACAATATAAATTGAGCTTGTTCATCATTTACTTTATTTGAATGATTAGCAGAAGTTTTGATTAACGACAAAGCAATACATGAAAGCCTTCAGTGTTAAGGGGTTATTTTAATGTGATCACTTTCTCTGTAACCAAAATCAATAGAAAGTAGCTCAGCTGGTAATGAACCCTGAAATTGAACTCAACCCCATTCTCCATCACATCAGGTGTGGTCTGACTGCCAAGACCTTCCTTTCTGGATAGTCAGAATATTCATATTATAAACTGAAGTGCTTTTTCCTCCCCTACTTATCTAACATGTTTGTTCACAAAAAAGGAATTATTAGCATACACTTAAGAAGGTAGTAAAAGCAATTATTGTTGGTAGATGAAGATGAATCGGACAGTTTCTGAGATAACCTGATGTCCCTCTGTCAGAATTTCTACAGAGCATTCCCCCAAACTGCAGATCAGGAGTCACAGTTATTTGCGTGCTGTGAGTGAAGTTTCAATCAACAGAAGCCTGGATACACTGGACCCTAAAACTCTCCTTGACCCCAAGTCACTGCTGTCTTCACCACAATACCGGTCACGCAATGAAAGCTACATGAGAGCCATGAGCACCATCAGTCAGGTTGGTTTCCAAGCATCTGTTACTTTCACTTTATCAATCTAGTTATGCTAGTGTGTACATACAAACTTGAGGGAAGCTAACATCTTTGATTTAATTTTCATAATCTCTGATTTGAAAAATGTTAGTAGTGGAATCTGACTGATATCATTTTACCACATCTTTATATTCTATCCTGTAAATAAAGATGATGTGAGAATTCTTTTGTTTCCAACAAATTGTTATCTTTATCAATATAGTGGCTAAAAAAGCCACTATATTGTTCTGACAATGTGTCACTTAAAATGCGGATAGCTGTGGCATTAGTTTCTAAAGATATATCTGACTGTACAAACAGCTTCAGTTCTTAATGAGCTAGCTCCAGAGCAGATTATTAAACAGGTAGGCTAACATCAGTAACTTACCACTTTTAACCCATCATACTCCACTGATCATTTAGGTCGATAGCTCATATAGTTAACTGTATGTGGACAAAGTTTCTTTAAAAGGGAATTATTCTCCCTGTTCAGGACCAGCAAAAGCAAGTGATGCAGATAGCAGTGCTTGCTATCAACTGATGGTATTGCCTAGGATGTGTTACTCTGAAATAGTATCTCTGCACTTGGAAACTCTGGCAATAGCATGAAATTGCAATCATGAGTCTGTCATACAGCCATGGTCTTCAGTCTGAGGCCTTTTAAGATTTTTTACAAGTAAATGGAGATCCTTCCTGCCTCCCGTATCACCCCCCACAACAACTCTTTGAGGATACATGGATGATATGACAACGCTTAATTTACCCCTGGGATCAATAAAAATATTTTTGCATTTAAATTAACTCAAGTGAGTGCACAGTGGTTGCACTATTCGTTGCAGCAGGAAACTCCTGATTTTAAGTCCCGGCCGGAGGTGTATCTGCATGGAGTTGGCAGAGAATATGCCAACTCCATGGACTTTCTAGGTCACTTACATGACTATTTTTTGTCTCTCTAAATTCTAGGTGTGAGTGTCTGTGTACATGGTTGTTTTTCGTGTCTGTCTCTGTGTTGTCTTGTGATGGACTGGCGACCTGTCCTGGATGTACCCGTCCATTTACTGCTGGAAAAAGGCACCAGCCCCCCTCACTATCATAGAAGAATAAAAGTTTATACAATGGATGGATGATTACAATGAATGCTTTGTTTTGGGTTCAATAGGATTTAAGCTGCATCAGCCGGAAAGCTCTCTATGTGAGGTCAGCGACCCTGACACAGCCAAACAGCCAGATTTGATCAATAAGACAAAAAGGAGGAACTTTATTACAGTTTTGTAAGATAGAACATGGTTGTTGTAATTAGTAGCTGGGCATGAAAGATGTAATGTCACACCTTAAAGGAGGTTGTGGCTGATATGATCACAGACAGCAGACCTACAGCAGGTATCAAGATCTGGGGTTAGCATGGACTTTCTATGTTAATCTTTTAAAATCAGTGTGACAGATGACTCAGGTGACACCTGGGATGCAATCGAGACATCTCTATCTTTAACGTGTGGACTATTGAAAGTAAAGATATAGCATAGAGTATTATTATGCAGGAATTCCATTTATTCAAAAGATTTCATTTTAGTATTATTTATTAAACAGAAAATTTCTGATCTGTTGGTTCCGACATAATATTATAGAAATGTTTCTGTGTGGGAGTAATTTCTAAAAAAGCCACATGGATTTTGCCATGTAAGACATATTGGCTGGAGTTTTACTGGTCTTGCCCTCTTTCTTTCTTTTCTATAGCTGAGTGAGGTTGAAGTAAATGGGAAGATTGAGCAAGTGTGTGAGCAAGTCTATAGCGAGATGCAATCTCAAGCAATGGACGCAGGCATGGATAGCTTGGAAACTATGGACACCTTGCCTATGCCAGGTTGCTTCCGTATGCGTAGCCCCAGTTATGTGAGGGCAATTGACCAAGGATGTGCCTCAGAGGACGAAGGACCAGGAGGAAGACCTCTGCTGCTACTTCCATCCTCACCACCACGCACAACTGCCACAACTGTCAGGACCATCCAAAGCAGCACAGGTGAGTGGCGATATAAAATAATAATAATAATAATAATAATAATAATATTGACTTACATGTAATCGTTTTGATGGGGACAGTTAAGGGAAGACAGATGAGAAGAAAAAGACACAAGATGCACTGGGCGTTGCAAACGAAACAGAACATCCATGATTCCAGCCATCATAAAGGGAAAAGTGAGATCTCTTCCCATCAAAGTGGATGAGCTGGCAGTAACATTCCATCAAAGGAGCTACTAGATGTTCTGCTTCATTTACCTGACTGAGAAACATGCAACTCACATATAAACATGGACAGCTTTCAGACAGAACCAGGGAGAGCAGTAAGAAGAAAGAAGGGGATCTGGCTGTGTTGGTGAACGACAGGTGGTGTAATGCTCTGAAGTAAGGATATCGAATTGCTTGCTGCAAATATGAGGCTGCATTATCTTCCTCTGGAATTTTCACATTACCATGATAACTGTGTATTTCTCACCCTCTGCTAACTCTGCTGCGTCTTGGGATGTCCTGCACACTTCCACCAGCAGACTCCAAAACACAGGTCCCCTTTTTGATCACTGGGGACACCAGAAACACCAGCACACTGGATCTGCTTCATGTCAACACCAACAAGGCATCGAGTTCATCGCCTCTCTCTCCCCTGGGGAGCTCAGAAGCTCTAATTTGTTTAGCCTCCACACAGTAGGAAGAGCAAAGAGCTCTTCTGTGTGGGAAGAGGTCTGTCTTCCTCTTGGGGAGAGCTTCAAAGGCATCATGGACTGCATCAACTTCTGTTTGGACAACATTGTCCCTATCAGGAAGTTATGGTGTTTCTCCAATTACAAGCCCTTGATCAACAGAGGCTCATGCTCTGTTGATTATGACCTCACCATATGCCTCATGGTGAGGTTTTTAGTGGATCCAATGCAACTACATCTAGCCAGGACTTCAGAGGGACAAGCTGGAGCTGTCAGGAGTAGACCACCACATGTGCCAGTGGATACCAGACTAGCTCCCTGGCCTCCCACAGTATGTGAGCACACAGGGCTGTGCTGGCACCACTCCTCTTCATCATCTAGACTGCATAGTTCTCCATCAAATCTCCACACTGATATCTGCAAAACCTCTCTGATGACTGCCATAGTCGGCCTCATCACAAGTGAGGACGACTCAGAGTACAGACAATGGACTAGTGCCAGCAGAACCACCTCTTGATCATCATGGGGAAAATCAAGGAGCTAGTGGTGGATTTCTGCAGGTGCACCCCCTAACAGATGCAGCTGAAAATCCAGGCACTGGACAATGAGACACTGAGATAATGAACTCTTGTAATACCCGGGTGTTCCCTGAACAATAACGACTGGACTCATGACACTGAGGCTCTTTACAGGAACCCTACTATGCAAGTTGTGCACTTTGTTATTCAAGAGGCCCAAGCTGTCAGAAGAGCTTTTTAAATTTCTGAACTATTTTCTGTCATAATCAGTAAGGCTAAATTTCATAAGAAAAAAAAACCCCTAAAACCAAAACACTGGAAAGTTTTTTTTCTCTTTCAGATTTAATGACTTCTCAGTATGGAACATGGCCTTGTGAAGAGAGCATCTGCCATGTATTGACTTCAGACACATTCATCCACATCTTGGCCATAAGTCATGAGCTGCATGTCAGTGTCAGATCAATGTCAGCTTCCATGCAGCTCTGAGTACACGCAAGAAAATGTATTAAAAGCACAACTCAGTCAACTACAACATATTGTAGCCACACACAACTCACTTCATCTAAATGTTGTATAGTTGAAGTGAGCTATGACTTAGATGTCAAGTTTGAACTTTCCATCTATGTCATGTTTCTACCATGAGATTAGAAATTGACATATTCATTATTCATGCTATCATAATAATGATATTATTGTTATTGTTGGAAAAGAGGTGAAGTGTTAAGAGAAGCTAAAATGAACATAAATAAGGTGCAAGAGAAGAAACATTTCCTTCTGGTATTGTTTGTGCTAATGTCTCTGGTTGATGGGAAATTCTCCCATCTTCCCTGAAAAGATGCAGAAACTTTGTGGATGTTGTTCACTGAGTGTGCTTGCTGTACTTATTCCAATATCTTTGCTTTTTGACTACATCTGTTAGCATACAATATTTATTAGTCACACTTTTAGATCCAGTGTGCAGAATATCTTGTTTATCTGGTGAAAAAAAGATAATCTGCTGGTTAAGTGGAAAAAATGGGTTGTTGGGAATTTGAACATTATGGAAAAAAAATATTTTTTGGTCACAACATACAATTTACATAACTAATTTATTCTCTTTTTGTTCTCTCCCACCTTCTATTTTTTTACAGTATCGTCTTGCATTACTACCTACAAGAAAACCCCTCCACCAGTGCCACCACGAACCTCCACCTGCTCTACAGCATCCAAGCCATATATCTCTATCACAGCCCAAAGCAGCACAGAGTCCGCACAGGTACTGGGCACTGCAACAGTAGCGATCTACTATACAGAGACTGATTTCAGACAATCACCTTCTTCCTACTTCCTCTGTGTTAGTGTGGGAGTATTGTTTACCATCATCTTAGTGTTGTGGTACAAAACATTTTCACAAATCAAAACAAGCAACCCAATATCTGCCACATTTATCATATATTTATGTTGTCTCTTTAGATTTTTGCTCTGTTATTCATTATTTCCCTGTAATAAATAACATTACTGTTTTTTTTTCCCTCCCACTCTGAATAAGCAGATTCCTGAAGACCTGAGGGATCTACACAGTTCAAACCTGACCAGTAATTTTACAGAACAATATCAGAAATTAAAAATGTGAAAAATTGTCATTTAACAAACAGAACCAGAGCAGTAATCTAAGATCTTGTGTAATGTGATTCAAGTCCCTGTTGGTCAAATGAGCTGGAGCTGCCTTATTGTTTTTTTAAGAGACCATTAAAGACACCATTGCAAAATGACTTCTTTTAAACCTTCATGATTATGAAAACCTGAATACATCATGGTAAAAATCTGCTCTGGCAAATAAAGGCATTCACTTTTCCTATCAAAATATGTCAAAATTTGCATAGTGGACAGCAGTACACTTTTGACATGCCAGTGTTAAAAACAGAAGGCTATTCTATATCCAAGATAATACTTGCCAGTGACAAAAATTGTCTTTTTGTACTTAAACCAACCAGGATGCCTATATGGAAGATGAAGGGCCCAGAGGAGACATGACAATCCAGTCAGGTCTCAGCAACTCAACGGAAAGTATTGACAGCATGAAGGCCTTGACAGCTGCCATTGAAGCTGCTAATGCTCAGGTTTGTGATTTTATGTTATGACTGTAAAGTAAGATGGGAGAATGATTCACAGCCCATTTATAAGTTTTGGACATAACTACTTGGATCATAATTTAAAGTCTTGAAAATCTGTACTACTTGGAAAAAGAAGAAACAGGGGTTCAGAGAAATTATGAATACTGTGTTTTCACTATCTGGTTGGTTCTGCGACTTATACTCAGGTGTGACTTCCATACGCTGTATTGCCAAAAGTATTTGCTCACCAAAATACATAATCAGAATTAGGTGTTCTAATCACTTCCATGGCCACAGGTGTATAAAGTGAAGCGCCTCGGCATGCAGACTGTTTTTGTAAACACTTTGAAAGAACGGCTCGCTGTCATCGCTTATTGTGTGTCAGTGTTGAATTGTGATACGATGCCACCTGTGCAACAAATCCAGTCTTGAAATTGCTCCTAAATATTCCACAGTCAACTGTCAGCTGTATTATAAGAAAATGAACATTTTTGAGAATGACAGCTACTCAGCCAAAAAGTGGTTGGCCACGTAAACTGACGGAACGGGGTCAGAGAATGTTGAAGGTCATAGTGAGAAGAGGTCACCAATTTTCTGCAGAGTCCATCTCTACAGACTCCAAACTTCATGCTGCCTTCAGATTAGTTCAAGAACAGTGTAAAGCACACTGCAGTGGAAGTGCATTCGCTGGCATGACAAATCGTGCTTTCCCGTCTGGTGGAGTGAAAGGAATGCTTCAATATACCAACACATCTTGGACAATTTCATACTCCCAACTTTGTGGGGACAAAGTCCCACAAAGTTTGGAGCTGGCCCCTTCCTCTTCCAACATGAATATGGACCTTGCTGTGTGCACTAGTGCACAAAGACATGGATGGCAGAGTCTGGTGTGGATGAACTTGACTGGGCTGCACAGAGTCCTTGCCTCAACCCGACAGAACTCCTATGGGATGAATTAGAGCGGAGACTGTGAGCCAGGCCTTCTTGTCCAACATCAGTATGTGACCTCACAAATGCTCTTCTCGAAGAAAGGTCAAAAATCCCCATAAACACTCTCCTAAGCTTGTGGACATCCTTAACAGAAGAGTTGAAGCTGTTCTAGCTGCAAAGGGTGAAGCTATGTTTAACCTACATGCAAAACACTCGTAGAAGAAGAATATAAGGATGTTTAGTAAATTGAGAATTGAGAAGAGATGCGCTCCAGAAGAACAGTCCCTAGGCGGGAACCGGTACCAGCATCCGTGTGATCGTACTGTGGGAGTACAGACAGGGTTTGAGGAAGCAGGTGGATTGGAGAAGGCCAGCTGTTGAGTCTTGAAACTCAACAGCTGGCCAACTCATCACCTTTCCTCACATGAGGAAAGGTGATGAGGAAACACTTAGAAATCAGAGGGCTTGGAGTTTTACCACTACTGGTTAGCACTCAGGCACCGACATGCTGGCTTCCAGGTCCTTAAGTAGTCCACCTGATGCAGTGGATACAAGCTGTAGGTGTGCAGAAATCCCTGCAGCAGAACAGAACTGCTGCTACTTGATGCCCTCATGAGATGGATCACATAAACTGCAGAAAAGAACTAAAGGAATAAGTGAACACATCTTCTGCAACCCGTCAGTATGTGAGTCCAGGCAGGTGAACAAATACTTTAATCAATATAGTCTATTTGTTTTTCCTCTTCATTATGTATGTTTGACTGACACATTAAATGTGAAATCATATTGATGGGCATGAGCCAAGGACCTTTACTGACAAAAGTTAAACACTGTCTGACAGCAAGATGACCAGAGCTGGAGGAACAAGTTCACTGTTGGATGCTGCTGGGAGGAAGGAGTTGTGTTTCCATGCCCTGGTATTTGCCAATGAAAGTCATCAATAAAAATGATTTTGCAACTTTCTTTAGTGACTGAGGTGTTCCATAGTCTCAATTTAAGAAAGACTTGAGTCTTGGTCATTGCAAAATAATTCAACTAAAGTATTTACTTTTGAGATTGACAGTTTGGGTTTTGCTGTGAAACTTTGACACAATTGAGTGTGCCAGTGAGTTTAGTGATCCCAAACACATGGGATATGGGTAATGGACAAAGCAGGCTGACATTAGACTTATTAAAACACCTTTCAAAAATTCCAACCTTAATCCAGTTAACTATTTGTGAACTAGGGTTAAAAGTCAAGAAGTCAAATGATTGAAACTAACTATGCTAATATTCCAGACATTTGTCAGATGTCCATAGCTGTCTCGAATGGCAGTCCTTTTTATTTGTATCCTTTGTCCTATGCACATGAATTAAATGTCAAAACTGCTAATGAGCTAATATTGGAGCCAGGAGTGCTAAAGCACAGAGATATAGAAAAGACTGAGGAAAGACCCTTTATCTACAATTTTGACAAAAGCTTATTGATGAGTAAATTAGAGAGGTCAAGGTTCATTTCCCATGAAAGTTCAAAGTGATTTTGACATTCTTTCCCATAAACACTACATCTAACCTCTGACTGGAACTGTCTCTACTTAGGTGCATGGACCAGCCAGTCAACATGTCAGCAACAGCACGATGACAGTCAGCACTGGCAGTTCCCCACACCTCAGCAGGGGGCAAGTTGTAGAAGAGCATCGGGATGAATACAGAAAAGAAGCACTCAGGAAGGGGAAATGTCTCTCCATAGGCATCCAGGTACAGGATTTGTACCTAATTTACTTTTCACATAACAGAAAAATGAAGTGCATTAGAGGAAGGTATGCTGAAGTATGGAAGAATTGTGTAGTTTAGTATTCTTTTGTGTTCTGTAGGTTGATGGACCAGAAGAGATTCCAGATCCAGAAGACCCCTCCAAGTTCACGTCTGTTGGGGTACAAGTGGAGGATGATCGAGGGTGAGGGTTATCATTGCAGTGAAAAAAATCAAAATATTTTTCGATTTCTATTATATTCTTTCATAGAATAGAATATTCTTTATTGATCCCCAAGGGGAAATTGCTTATAAGTTGACAAGCTACTTCATCCAATCAAAAAAATGTTAGCATAAGAGAGAAACTTTTAAAATATATATATATAGACCTGAAAGTGATGTACGGAATTCAATATGACGAAATATAAATTAATAAATAACAAGCATGCACATGCAAATATGTTGATCTCTAGATAATCTGCATATGAGTACAAAGAAAATTTGGTTTAAATTGCTCAGAGTTGGGCATTGTAAAGTCTAATGAAGTGGTTCTTAACCTGGGTTCGATGAGTCGGTCTCAGGGGTCTGGCGGAGCCTCTGCTACAGAGGTAAAGACACACTTGTGTAAACTGTGCTGCTCCTGAGATCCAACACCCGTTCTTTGGTCTTTGTCACATTGAGCTGCAGGTGGTTCAGCCCACAGCATGTGATAAAGTTGCCTACAGCAGCCATGTTTGCAACCTCCTCACCCTCACTGAGGCAACCAACTACAGCTGAGTCATCTGAGACTTTCTGGAGATGACAGGTCTCAGTGCAATAGCTAAAGTCAGTTGTATAGAGGGTGAAGAGGAAGGGAAAGAGGACAGTCCCTTATGGAGCTCCTGTGTTGCCGACAACACCTTCTGATAAATGGTGTCCAGATACACAAACTATGGTCCGCAAGTTAGATAGTCCACATTCCAGGACACGAGGGGGGATTCAACTGCATTGCCATCAGTTTCTCACCCAGTAGAGCCAAATGGATGGTGTTGAATGCACTCAAAAAGTAAAAAAAAACATCATTCTGACAATGCTTGCTGACTGGTCCAGATGACTGCACCCATGGTTAAGCAGGAAGAGAATGGTGTCCTCAAGTTCAAGTCTGGGTAGTAAGGCAAAATGTAAGGGATCTAAGTGTGGTTGCATTGTGGTTACAATGCATTCTGTTTTCCACATCACAGGGACCCACTTTAGATGCAGGATCATGTTGAAGATAATTTAGAGGACTCCACGAAGCTGGATAGCCTGCAGTCTTGCACGGTGGAGTCTGACCAGCTGTCTTCTAATATCTTCAGCATTTACTATAGAGGTGACCAGCTGAGAGGTGGGGGGATGGTTACTGAGTAGAAGAGGAGGGAAGAAGATGTGAAGGTGAAACTCACATGGGTGGACAGCAGCGGTATTGATGGGAGTGAGAGGTACAGGGGCCGCATTATCAAATCTGTTAAAAAGCTGGTTGAGTTTATTGGCTCTGTCAGCGTTACCCTCAACTGCTCCTCACCTGCTGATCTGAACCCAGTGATAGTCCTAATCCCTCTCCAGACCTTTCAGATTTTTTTTGCTGGAGTTTCCTCTCCAGCTTCCTCTTATATACTGTAATCTTCTCACATCGTCCATGTTGCCATCTCTGAAAGCCCTTGGTTTCTCATTTAGGATGGTTTTGAACTCCAGGGCTTGTTATTTGGATAACAATAAACAGTCTCAGTAGGGATGATGGAGTCAACACAGAAGTAGTCAGTTATGCACTATGTGAGCTCACCAATGTTCTCCATATTTGAATTCCTGACAGTCAGTGGCCTCAAAACATCCCTGTAGTGCGGGGGTGTCAAACTCCAGTCCTCGAGGGCCACTGTCCTGCAGTTTTTCGATGTGCCACAGGTACAAAACACAGAAATTAAATGGCTTAATTATCTCCTCCTTATGCAGATCAGTTCTCCAGAGCCTTGCTAATGACCTAATTATTCTATTCAGGTGTGGTGCAGCAGAGGCACATCTAAAAGTTGCAGGACACCGGCCCTCGAGGACTGGAGTTTGACACCCCTGCTATAGGGTCATAGTGATCTTCTGTGACCCCTCCTCACTGTCCTCATGGTTGCAGGCTGGCTGTTCACCAAGGACTGAGGCACACCAGGTTATGATCGAACTTTGAATGGAGAGAGGGGAGAGGAACTGTGAGCATCATTTATATTAGTCAAGAGTGGATCTTCTCTGGTGGGGCGTCTCACATGATGGGTGAAGTTGGGGAGGGTTTTGTCCATGGTGACATGAATAAAATCGCCCAAGATAATCATGAATGCAGTTGAATGTCCTGTCTGCAAGCAATCTACAATGCAGTGGATGATATCATAGACCGTGTGGGATTGCCACCCGACCCATAAAATACAAAATTATCTCTCATTTGGCTGTTAAATGAGAGATAATTTTATCTCCTGTATTAAACCAATACAGGGCATATATGTCCGATAGACATACCTATCACACACATATCAGCTCTAAATGTAACAATAACGACCCAAATAAAACACACGAAATATTAAGGTCAGCTGCACGACCCCCCCAGAACACTACGGCTTGATGCTATTATCATGGTTACCTAAAGACGGACACTATTCAGCCGGGGTGAGCTGCTATCAACCTGGGTCTTTTAAAATGCCACCCAATACTTCACCAAGTCCTTAGAAGCAAAACCTCTGGCAAAAATACAATGGGAAGGCTGAACCGTCTTTGTGAGGATGAATACAGACATTTTAAATAACACTGTGCCCATTGTGGCGCAGTGTGCTATATGATATCAGACAGAATGCATCAGTAGAGTAACACTGCAGACCCGCCAGAACCTAGAAGAACCGGACATCAGTGTCTTTTCAACCCTTAATTATCTCCTGAGGCTGATATGGTACAGAACATTTTGCTATGATTTAAGTTTCTTACTGTGCTTGTTGTAGACTATTATGGTCTGATTATTTGCTTAGGACGTTGAGTTTGGATGACACTTTATTTAATGTATAATAGTATCAGTTAAAATATAGAATCGATCATTTAAAGAACAAATCATTACAGGTACATACATAAATATTTCCTACTTTGAAACTGTTTGTTAGGACATTCTGTGTGTTTTCTTTAGAAATGTGAATATATTTTATGAATACATCGCTCCGTGTTCATTTAATGTTATATTTCACTATTATGTCATTAATTCGGTTTACCAGTTTGGATAATCTGACTTCCCATTAATGGAAAAAAAACAAACAAAAAAAACATGCTAACCAAAAATGCACCAGGCACAGACCTACAGCCCATGGGTGGTTCTAAACAATGGTCAACAGTGTAAATGTAATTTATTAATACGTTAAGAAAAAGATTATGACTCTCTTAATAAACAGTACTAGAAATATGCAGAAATAAATAGAAGTTGCAAAATAATAAATCGAAAAAATAAAAAAAGCAAAAAGGTGAGGAGTAACCACAACAGGCTGCATACATGTTGGCGCATGCGCACTAAATCACTAATTTACTGATTTGCATTAAGTATATTTAGAAAGACATTGCAAAATGTAAAAGTGTTGACTGAATTGTGTCTTGACAGTAGATATTGAAGGTTTGGTTTGTTGGATGTCTAGATATCGAAGGCTTCAGCGCTCCAACAGCGTGACAGCAGCTGTACAGGTAAGCAGCAAACTTGCGTTGATAGGTTCTGATTAATAATTTGGATTGGGACGAGTTCTCTATGCTGTTCCTAGCTATATCCAACAGCTCTGTTGGGTAGTTTGCCAACAGAGGTGTTTTCCTTCATCATGAACAACGCACTCTGCTGTACACATCGGAATTAATGAATGACTATACTTAAGTAATTATTAATAAACAGAGTCCTGGTGCTGCCCAGAGTTCTGAGTGGGTCATAGGACAGATAAATGGAGAACCAGCAGCACATATTACTGGTTCTGTTAATGATCTTTCACTGTGGAAGTCTGCATATCTATACACTTGTGTGATATCTTGCTCTTTGGGGATTTGTTTGCAGAAAAGTTATCAAATTTCTACATGTATTTGTCAAATTTTAGATTCAGCCCACTTTTTCCAGACCATGGAAAATGTGACTCAGGTAGAGGAATAAATCTGACTTCCACAGGAAAGCCTTTTTTTGGCTAAAATGCAGAATATCAAGTTGATCTTGACAGAAGACATGAGGGAATGAGAAATCATTTGGAAATATGTAGGCTATATACAAAACTAAATATAAATTTCACATAACCAAATATTAAGTTAATTCTTGGATCCTGTTTATTTCCCAATCCAGGCAGATCTAGACCTGCCAGACCTCCTAGACACTCCCCTGGACTCTCCACACCCTCACAGAGGACGTCTGGCCTCCTGTGGCATGTCTCGGAAGTATTCCCGTGATGCCGCCACCTCCACTGTCAGCATTCAAGGCTCAGGGAACCATTACCATGCCTGCGCCTCAGATGATTACGATGATGTTGGTTTTGACCCGTCCATCCTCCCTCCGCCTGACCCCTGGATAGATACTGTTACTGATGACCCGCTTGATGCAGACTTCAACAGCTCTGCTATTCTGGAGGTAAGTGGACTTGTTTTACTCATTTTGGTTCGTTTTTAGTGCATATCAATCATTTCAATCATTTTTTACACATCCTTGATATCGGTGACCAAAGTCCTTCACAAAATTTATATCGGAAAGTAAGGATGCACCGACATGAAAATTTGGCTTGGAACTGATATCCAATCCATATTATTACTGCTGTTATGACCGATGTCTGATATCAGTCATAGACAGTTTTCAAGTCTGTGGGATGAAAGAACACATAGAGTCAAAGCTCAGTCAATGATCAAGTTTAGGAGAGAGATGGGGTTTAACACTGAAAGACAGGGACAAGTGTATCATCCAAGATCATTAAGTTGTTGACGCCTGCAGGAAAGTGTCACTGCTTAACAGAAAGCAGACCAGGTGTACACTGGCTTCAAAAAAAAAATACAGAGAGCAAAAAAATTAAAAGCTGAAGTAACAGGAAAAATGCCGAATTGGAGAGAAGTAGGAGTAAGTAGCAAAGAGAGGAAAGATGCAGCCTAAGCCAGTCTGACTAAGAGTTTTATCAGAAAGGAAAGTTTTAACTCTAGTCTAAGCAGGGTGTCTGCTTCACCCCCGATCTAATCTATATTTTTCACCCTGAACTAGCTCATGATGTTCCTCAAACAGACTCAGAATAAACACAATAATTATTAAAGAGACTCACCAAAACAGCTTGTGTATTAATAAGGTAATGAATGCATTTTACTGATGACTGTCTTTATGCGTGCTCTCTATGAACCCATAAAAGGAAAACTTCCTGTTAGCCAGTGTTAGTCTGTGCTTCACCTCAGTGAGTGAAATGCTGGCCTGTTTGCAGGTTTTCTTCCCCAGGATTGTGTGGGTCATAATATAATAATAAACCTTGTAAAATGTGCAGTTTGACACGTTATTTGAACGCTGTCATGTTATCGGAACATGTAAGGTTCAATGTCAGATGCCAAATTTCTGACATTTGAAATGTTACTGAATCTACACTTTATTTTTTATTTTTTGAAATAACTTAGATTTTTAATCATAATTTTTTTTATTTTAAGGTTCTTGCATGTACAATTTCTAAGAAATGTATTCCTCATAACACACTTCTTTTTTAAAAATTCTCCATGTGTGTTTTACATATTAAAACACACATTCCCCAATATGTGTTGTAATATTTAGAACGCACATAAATATTAAATTTAATTTCAATATTTCATCTTCTTTATTGCAGTGTTATTGCCGTTCAAGTGTGGAAAATGTTAACAGAAAATGTTAGCTTTAGAACATAGGTGTCAAACTCTGGCCCGCAGGCCAAATTTGGCCCGCAGTGTAATTATATTTGGCCCGCGAGGCTATACTACCAAATGACTACGCGAGCTGGCCCACCGGTATGATACAGCGCATTCATTCATCGCTAATACTACAAATCCCATAATGCCTTGCTGTTGTTTTGGCGCGTCAATCAGGACGGGTCCCAGAAACGCCCTCTCCTCTGTGACAGTAGTTATAGCGATCTCAAGCTACAACTGTCACTGTAGAACCGAAAAGAAAGGCAGAGAACAGGAGCTTTCTGGACAGGTGGGAGACAGAATATCTGTTTACATATGTAAAAGACAGTTTGTCTTTTACACATTTGTAATGTGTCAGTAATAAATATCGTGGACAATTTTTTCTTTCATTTGATGTAAACTGTCTTTTACATCTGTAAAAGACAAACTGTCTTTTACAGATGTAAACAGATATTCTGATATTAAAAGGTTCATTTGTTCAATGCTGGCCCACGACTTTGTTCAAGTTTTACATTTTGGCCCTCTGTGTATTTGAGTTTGACACCCCTGCTTTAGAAGAATGAATGTTGACATTTCCTTCTGAATAACCTTATTTTAAGATATTTATTTATCAGAAACTGAAAATGTTAATCTTGCCCATTAGTGAAAGATAAACCAACAGTTACTTTCAGCCTCTTTCAGGGGTTTGTTGTAGTGTTAATGAATATTTCATGTACACTATGTTGACCGTATGTGCAAATCTGAATATTGTGATGTAAGGTGGTACAGCGGTCGGTCTGTCAGAGAGATGGACGCTGGTTCCTGAAGCTTCTTCAAGCTGAGACCGACCGCATGGAGGGATGGTGTCGGCAGATGGAGCTCGACCAGCGGGAGAATGAGTTGCCTGAAGATAGTAGGTTTTATATGTGCTTGTTCATCGTTCACATTTTAGCAAACATTTCAGGATAAATAATGCAACACACATTTTAAATATTAAATTTGAATAGTATAAAATTCAGTTTTTTATTACAAAGTTCATACAAAGAGTCTCAACCATAAGAAATTTAAAAGGTCCACAATTATGAAAAATTCCTGTTTTGCTTCTTTCTGTCCTTCCACTTATTTATGGCATCTACAAATTTTCCAAGAGAAAAACGTTTAACTTCCACTCATTGGAGAAAGCTATTGGAAGTTTGAAAACAGTGTGCTGGGAGTCAGGCGTTCTCTCTGTAAACTGAATGTGGATCGCCTGGCCAGCTGACAGCTGGCGAGGGGAGCTGGCTGTTAACGCAGCGGCAGCAGACATCTCTGAAAAATATTGTCAGAGTAACATTACAATTTGGTGGCGTATTGATAAATCAAGCAGACATTTGAGATTTACACAGCTACATCCTTACTTAAAAACATTGTACATTTTAATGTTGTGTCACTCAGAGTGTAATATAGCAAAAACAATTTGCTGCTCTTCACTACCGTTGCTGCTTTTCCCGAACACTCAGTTTGGACCCACAATGAATCGTAGGATATGGTGGGTCATGACGGATTCACTGGATCTGTCCAGTACACAGGACAGATCCAGTGCATCAGCATGGATGATGAACCCACAATGCATCACAGAGACATCACACAAATCTGAATATTGCCTCAGTATTACAGGTTTTCATAGTTTCTCTGAGAATCCATGTCATATTTCACAGAACCTGCTGGCTGTAGGTCAGGGTTTGTGTATCTGGGTCCAGAGGTGGCATTCTGAATACTGTCTGGTTTCTGCTTCAAAGGCAGCACAGACCTCATGTAATAACTGAAAGCCTCTCTGAAGTGTTGCTTTTTGTTAGGCTCATCTAGTAGGAACCTAAAGTTGTAACCAATAACAGTTAACTGAGGAACATTTAATTATGTCTCTGCTTATTTCAGCAGGGCACTGATAAGAAAGCACAAACCCAAATGGCACAGGACCAAATTTAGAGTAAGGTGTTCAAGACCATGCAGTAATCTGCATATCCGTGGTTGTGGGCATGTGTCTTTCAGATTCTCCTCGCCATGATGTGAGGATCTGAATGAGGACCTTCCAAATGAGACACGTCAATTTTAATATAGATTTTATTATGTCATGTGGCTATAACAGTGGCGCTAATCACCTCCCTGTACTTGACTGTAATCGTGTTTGTAATGCAAAAACACTCCCCCAAACGTCTTATAAAAACAATTTATAAATTGTGTAAGATAATATCAGAGGGCGTATGCAAAAAGCATTACATACTATTGACTTTTATGTTTATGTTAGAAACACATTACTATCATTGAATATCTAAAGACCCATCCACTCACCTGCACATGCCCTGTGTGCACGACACACCAGTCCTAACCCAGTTTTTTGCTCTTGCCACTGGTTTATATACTGCCATTTCATTTGTAGTCTCTGGGGCAATTTTCTATGATCACAAATGATTAATTAACAAATAACTGGATACAAACTGTTACTCCAAGATTACCAAGTTAAAAAAATAATAATTATTGACCTTTGTTGTTGCCCGGAGCCAGATCGGCAGTGAACTGGTGCATGACAAAAGCAATGGTACTGTCTTATAGCACATAGTACTGTCATTTGAAACAGAAGTCCCACCATGTGATTACACAGGGGTTTCCAGCTTAGAAAGAACATGACATGCACTTCAGTTCCACCACACCACATCAGAATCAAGTGTAACCTACTAATAGGGACATAAGAAATTGTTATTCCTCTGTTGTGTTGATGGTAGCTTTCTACTAATAATTTCAGCTATTTGCAGGTAGTTGTCTCTGTGGGGATCTTTGGGAGTTTGAGAAGACTGAGCAGAATAAAGAAACAAATGAACTGATGTAAGATTAATTTTGATGTTTAGAAAAGTAAAAAGTTAACAACAGAAGAGGGAGGACAATTAGTTGATATCTAAGCCTATGTCCTCCTGCAGGAATGTATCACAAGGTATCATTTCTGACTTGGATAATATGTATTTTACTTAAAAAAAAACAACTGGCATTTCATCCAAGGTGTGTAGACTTTTTATATTCATTTTGTATCATTTCAAAGGTGAAAATACATTTGATCCTTATGTTTATCCTACATTTTATTTAACCATAACTTGTGTTTGTGTTCTCAGTCCGCGAAAAGATGAGAACTGCTGTTGGAAGTGCTCAGCTTTTGATCTCCCAGAAGTTTCAGCAGTTCAGGGAGTTATGTGAAGAAAACCTGGTGAGTGCAAAAATCCTTATCAATAATTTACTGGAAAACTTGCATCTTCAGGCCTAATGGACTCTTTACAAGTGTTCTGAATTCCAGCCTTTCTTTACAATCGTTTGATCAATAGCTCAGAAAATACATTCAATTGTAGCTTTTGTGTACATAGTTATTAGAAGGAATTGATTATGCAATTGATGTTGTAACTTTTCTCTTGTATTGTCATTAACGACAGCTAACAACATTATTAAGAGCCTCATGGAAACATGACTCTGCTAGTTTTGTGTGTATAATAGAGTTCAGTTTTAATTCAATCTACTTTCCAAAACAAGATTCTAGCTAAGAGCAGTGATGTTGGACCCCTTGTTTCAGTAAGCTGTCTTCTAACGCGTTACTATTTCAAATCCAGTAGTCAGACTAATGTCTGACTACTGGTTGTTTTTTGGGGTTTTTTTTTGTTTGTTTCGTTTTTGTTTTTTTGCCCCCAGATTACCTAATCCTTCCTAGGATTAGGATTTCGATAAGTGATTATCGAAATCACTTTGCTTCACTATTTTCTTTTGGAATTTAATTTTATTTCCTCTGCGCATCTTGTCCAGTGATTGCTGTTTCTATGCGACAGTATCAGCAGCGACAGAAACAATGAAGGGAGGTCGCCAAGTCCAACTATTATAGCGGCTTTGAGCTTGTTTTTTTGTTTTTTCGTTTCTTAAAAGTTGTTTGCAAATTTAATGAGTCTGCGTGCACCTTTTTGGACTCGTTTTTAAACGTGAAGTTGCTCTTTTGGACTTGGAAATAAGCAGAGACTCATAATACAGTAAATCCCAGAATTTCTCAGTTAATTTTAGTCTGACTCTCCTTGTCCGTCATTTCTGTCCTGCTGTGTCTTTGTTATGTTAAGTTAATGTATTAACTTCATATGACTGTGAATCACGTTGATCTTCGCTGCACAAAATTGCAAACATCGAGACTAATGAACAGCATAATAAACGTGAAAAGAGCCGTGAATGAACGAGTTTGTAAAGTTGTACAACTAAACGTCATTGTAATTACGAATATTAATATAAGTGTCACTAATCTGTGCAGCCATCTGAGTTGCGGAGCGGCAGGAGGAGCTCTGTGCGCTGCACTCTGACACCAAACACAGGGCTACAGCCTTTAAAATCTTTAAAATCCTTCTTTGAGTTTTCCAGACAAAAGTCCAAAAAAACACACACAAATTACTAATGTTTTTTTTTGGACTGTTGTAACCATTAAATAATCTCCCCCTCAGTTCATCCTTATAAGCGGAGACACATTGTTGATGTTACCATTATAAAATAACTTGCAAATAAGTATTGGCAAAGATTAATGTCATTTTCACAGGTCGCAGAGTGTTGTTGTCGTTAGCAGCTGCTGAAAGTAACTAAAAACAATATTTTTAATATAACTTAGTTACTTTTCAAATCAACTAGTCAGTAATCTAAGTTACTTTTTCAAGGAGTAATCAGTAATCCGATTAAAGTTACTTTTTCAAAGTAACTATGCCGTCACTGGTTGAGAGTTATTCTCATAATTTTGTTCTTTTACATTACCCCTGGACAATCCAATTATCATTTGGGTTCTTCATAATATATAAATATAGCAAGTATAACCAATAATGTGATATATGATTCGATCGTATTTGCACTTAGAGCCAATTAAAAATTAGTAAGCATTTTTCCTTAGATTAGTTCTGCTTATTTTTTCTTTTGCACCATGACAGAACCTCAGCATCCATCCTCGTCCTGCAGCCTCAGATCTGGCTGGCTTTTGGGATATGCTTCAGCTGTCTATTGAGAACATCAGCCTCAAGTTTGATGAGCTTCACCAGCTCAGGGCCAACAACTGGAGACCGCTGGACCCTCCCGATAGAAAGGTACTCTCATTTCTAAGGTGATGGGAAAGGGATATGCCTTCATTGGTTCTCTTGCTCTACCTAATATTCTATGCCCATTTGCATGAACATGATATTTAAAATTGAATATCAAAGTGTTAAGGTTATTCACCTATTCACAAATGTAATAACACATTTCCTTTTATTCAAGCATTTATTATGGTGAAAACTGGATGTTTTCCCAGTTGAAATAAATATTTGTATTTTTGTTTTTTTCCTATTAATCCTGAATTTTCAGATGCCAGGCTTCATTAAGACGCATAGTTATTAAAACATCTTTAAATGTAAACATGTCTAACCCTGTCATGCATCGTAGTCACTATATAGTGGACAGCTATATAATAGCCATTTTCCAAATCTGTGGATTTTTATTTTATAAATGCATACCGACCACTAAGTGGACACTAGAGTTTCAGGCAATACACTGCCAACTTCTGTCCATCCGGTGCAAGTGCAAGAATTTCTTGTTAACTCCAATATGGCGGAGTTATATTGGAGTTAACAATATTTCAACTAACGCTGAAATATCCAGTCCCTCTTTCTACTGTAGAAAACTCTTTCAGGTGAAAAAAATATATATTGTGACATCAAGAAACCCCTAAAGACTAACACTGCTCATGTATTTTATACATAACTTTACATTTGGAAAAAATACAACTGATCACCTGTCCACTAAAGTGGACGTCATGCATCAGTGACAATATTTTGACAGGTATTGATATCAATGATCTGACTATAGATCTACAATATGCAACATTTCCAGCAAATATTTTGACTGTAAATAAAATAACTTATTTTAAACAATGCAAACATATTTTTAATAACATTATATGAACTTTGAAAGGTTAATTGAAATAAAAGGATAGAATAAATGAACTTATCCTTGCTATTTATTATCTTAGACTTCTCTTATGTTTTTTACTATTTGGGTTACATAAGGATGATGAAGAACCTTAGATCACTGAGGTAATTGAAGATGTTGAGGGACATGAAATAATTGGAGATGCAGAACCTAGAGAATGCAAACCTGTATGCATCTCGAAAAAGAAAATAAATTCTGGCCTGAACAGATCAGGAAATGAAGACATTTCCAGTAATAAATAAGGAATCATGTCATACACAGATATCCAAGGTCAAGAATGTATTGATCATTAGAGCCAAGTCTTCATCTTGACATGATACTAAGTGTTTTTTAAATTCTTGGAAAAGGTGTATCTTTTAAATTTCAAGGACTCATTTGTAATTGTTCAAATGAGGGTTCCATCCAGACAAGAGTGCCAGTGTCATCTCATCATCGTTAAAACGCAGACCAGTGTCTAAGGCAGTGGTCTCCAAAGTTGGCACTTGAGGGTCGGCATCCTGTATGTTCTAGTTCTCTGCCTGGTGATAGTAACGTCCTCCTCAGCATTTCATATTCAATGTTGTTAGTTTTATAAAATTATAAATGTCCATAATAAAATCATACTGCTTGAGAAGGAGACAAAATAAGACTAAAATGAGACCGAGTAGTTGAATGACAGTGACTGATTAAAGGGATCAGATAGACCAAGATGAGCGTTGAATACAATGTTATATAATTACGCATTCTGTTAACTAATGTCAAAATACATTCACATTATAATATACAGCATTTCATTAGTTGAAAAGATGTTAGCACAAGTGGTCGACCTAAGTGGACATTTGGACAAATCCTAGAAAAAAAATTTAAAAAAATTTTTTTCCACTTTATTTTTATGCCCTGAAAAAGTCAACAACACCTTGGGAAAAAAAATCCTGACTTACAGGATTATAATCCAGGCATGAAAAGGCTAAAGAAAGAGAGAGAATCTGTGATTTAACCCTGATGTTTCCACATATTATTTGTCTGTCTATGTTGAAATGACATTAATGTCAGGTTTAGAAATTTCTTCTACTGTCTTGACCTAACTTAATGAGAAGTTATGAAAGCATTAGATGTAACTTTTGATTGTAGAATTTTAGCTGTGGACCAAATGCTTTAGGTCTCCTTGTGTAATACTGTAGCATAAAGAAGATGTCATGCTGAATGAATGTGATGGTAATAGCTTGCTGGCCTAATTAACTGGATGCATTGTCATTAGTGCTATTTTTGAGAGATTTGCTTTGCATTCCAGTTTGTTTGAACTGGTGGATATTTGCCTTTCACACAGTTTTGGTTCTTTAAATCAGTTTAAACTAGGGGTTCATCGATTGATCATCGATCTTCCAAAATAAAGGAAATCAGCACTGATAGATTGGCCAGCTGATAAATTGGTATACCCCGTATTAAAAGTTCAAACACACATTAGCAAGTGTGTTTGGACATACAGTATGTACTCCATGCTGTTGAGTACCATTGATTATAAGACACAGCATCATTGTCCCGAGGTTCCAAAATAAGTTCTCACTGGTGAACTTGCATGACAAAAATAATGTCATTTTCTTCTCAGCATCTTGATGTCCGCCTTTTTTTGTCACAACACAGCTGACAAACTTTTTGAATCCCTGTGCCTGTGAAGCTGTTGTGTGATGGGTCAGAATTTTGTGAGTATGTTTAGTCTCTGCCATGATTACTCTTGTAATTCACACATATGGCAACAAACCACGACGTACACTGCAGCAGCAGGAGCTTAATAGGACCTCTGCTTAATGTTTCTTGTGGACCTTGAAGGATGTGTGTGAAAAGAAATGTCCCACAGTGACATGACTGAACATCAACGGTTCTGCTGTGGCCCACAGGAACGGTTGATCTTTCTGGTCAAATTTGCTAATTTACTCTTACGTTGCTTCTGATCAAACTGTTTTAGACAGCTTTGAGTTTTTGAAATGACCAAAAAAGAAGCTTCATTCTAGTGAGTTTACAGAAAAAGAAAGACATTCTTGTGTTGGAAAAATGGAAATTGCTGGTTTGACTGGGACTAACCCTAACCAGCAGTCGCCTGCCGCCTGCTGGTAGTCGCTGGAAGTCGCCTCCTCTTCCAGGAGAGGCGACTTCCACCTCCTGTGCCAAAAAAACCACACAAGATGGTCCCCCACCACCACCCACCACTTACCAGAGAACAACAGTCAGTCAGGGCGACTGTGGTTGTGTGGCAGAGTTGTCGTCTTGCAATCGGAAGGTTGTAGGTTCGATTCCAGCTCCCTCCTGCCACATGTCGATGTGCCTCTGGGCAAGGCAGTTAACCCCAAATTGCCTACCGATCTGTGTATCGGTGTGTGAGTGCGAATGGGTGAATGTGACTCCAGTGTAAAGTGCTTTGAGTGGTCAAAATGACTGGAAAAGCGCTATATAAGTTCAGTCCATTTAACATTTAAATTGTTTTTCAAATGACAAAATATATATATATAAATATTGATTATAACATCAGACTCCAATTAGCATTTTTATCTCTTTGTTGCATGTGCAAGCTAGTTAATGAACATCTGTATAGTTCTTGCCAGTTTATTTTGCTCACATCAGTTGTACTTGATATAAATGTATAAATAAATGTTCTCATTCCTTTACTTGTTTCAGTTGTTGAAGCTTCTATCTCAAAATGAGGTTGGGAATGTTCCTTTTTCAGAAAATTCTGAGATAAATCAAAGAGAACATTACTTCAGCTATACCTACTTGCACAGAGGTCAGAAAAAAAGTTGGAAAAGTTAAAAAGTTAGAAGAATCATGTGCTGACTCTTCATTCCTCTTTTTGGATTGCAAACCCAACCAGAGATTCTCTGCCTGCTGCAAACTCCTGCATAACTACACGACAATTGTTCTGAAACAATGTATCATAAAGATACATGTTTTCTGTGCCAGCCTGAAGCACTCCTTTGTATAAGGGCACATTGCATTTCTCAGTTTGCATCTGTCTTTTTGGCTGGATGGAGTTAGCATGTTGTCATAGTGTATAGATGAATTAGCTTATAACAGAAGCTAATTCGGATCAGGGACAGGAGATGAATTAGCGTATGCTATAAACCTTTTAGAGCGCGTCAAATGCCGACATTTATGATTGATATGTATACTGTCCCTTTTAAAAAAAAAAGAATATTATTATTATTATATGTGGGTTCTCTCTAGGTTTCTTCCCACTATCCAAAAAGAAGGTTAATTGGCCTTAGCAAGAGACTGACGTGTGTTGCTGTGTTCCCCTGTGAGAAACAAATGACGTGTCCACTGTGTACTGGCCCCTTGCTCAGTGACCCCTGACTTGTTTTATGAGATTCAAATTCAGTCTGTGGGAGGGACCTCAATCTGACTTCCAACCCTTTTTCAGGATGTTGACTTTCCCTCAACCCTATGTAATGGAAATGTAAATGTCATTTCTGTGACATTTACATTCTGCAAAACTTTACAAACCTGAGACATAAAAGTTTTCCTTGTTCCATGGATATAATGCCTTTGAGAAACCAAGCAAATAAATCAGTGTGCATCACTTTGTCAAACAGACTAACGAAATTCACATGGTGTATGTTTTGATATTTTATTACAGGAATATCAGATAATTTGACTCATGCATGGTTTTGTGTCCGTGCAGTGCACAGATATTCTTTACTTAGTATATCTGCTGTGTATGTTTATCTTTTTGTTTTTCTAAGCACTGTCTTCTCTAAAATTATATCATTTGCTCTCATTGTTGTCTGCTTCTTTCTTTTTTTCCTTCTTTTGTGTGTTAACAGTGAAGGCGCTTGCAAACAGCCACACATCAATCAGCATAACCAACAACACCACAGGGCCTTGACCAATCTGGGCCTCCATGGATCCATCATGTCTGTCTTTTCATCCACCTCTTCATGCTTCCTTCTGCCACCTGCAGCCATCTTACATGTGTGGCTTTATGTTTTGTGTCTTGCTTCTGCAAATGGCAAGATAAATGAGCAGATGAGTATGTCACTGATAGTGTTATACTTCTAAGATATCTTCAGTGTAAACTATTTCAAAACATGTCAAAATAAAAAGCAGATATATATACTTAAACTATAGCTAACAGTGACATCTGCATTAAAATTCACTATAGGACAAGAACTAAAAATGTTTTACAGATTTTCCTTTAAAAAAAATGTAATGTTACAGTTAAAGAAAATAAACATTTTAATTGTTCCAAACACTGGATTTTATTATGTTTGGTCAACTTTTATTATTTTGTAACATAAAGGACTATGTAAATGCATGAATATCCTTTTGGTTTGTCCAAAAGTTGTTCCTTCTGGCTCTTGTCTTAGTGAGCTTGAAAGTAAAATTTTAAAAATGTATTTGAGATCAAAACAGCAAGGAACTGATGGACAGGGTTAAAGGTCAGCAATCACTCAGTTGTAAAAAAACAATCTGGAGAGCTGATGTTTATAATTATTTACAGTCAGACATACACAAAAAATAAAACTGCATCACAGCTTGATATATGTAAATATCCAGAAATCCCAAATTCCTTACTTTCTTACACACTTCTGATTTCCTCTTCCAGGAGAGGCGACTTCCACCTCCTGTGCCAAAAAAACCACACAAGATGGTCCCCCACCACCACCCACCACTTACCAGAGACCGTTCACTGGAGAGCTCAGAGAAGCAGCGGCAGGAGGCAAGAAAGAGGCTGATGGCTGCCAAGAGAGCAGCATCTGTACGCCAGAACTCAGCGACAGAGAGCGCTGACAGCATTGAGATTTACATTCCTGAGGCTCAGACAAGGTTATGAAGACATTAACATGGACATATTATGGTTGGCAAAAAGTACCCAGGTACACACACCCGACATAAAACAAAACATGTATGATTATCCACATCAACTTACAGTGGGAGAAACTATTGTGAATATTTTAGTTATTGATTTTTTTCTGTAATTTTTCCATCCTCAGTTTTGATCTCATCAGTTATGTGTGTTGAAGTAGCAACAGAAGTTCTACAGGTCCGTTTTTTAATGAGCAATTTATCTGTTATGTGAATTGTAATAAAAATGATCTTTTTTATAACAGTTTTTTAGAAGTTTACAGGAGGTGTAAACTTCTATAAGTTCATTTTCATTTCCAAAACTTCTCATTTAAAATCCAATACAGGGATAGAATTAAATCAGATCACCTGTTATTCTTTACATGCTGGATAACGTTGTTGGAACACTTCCCCGTCTGACCTCACATACCAAACTGGTGACATGATTGGCTGCAACCTGCTGCTAGTAAGAAGTGCACAACCTTCTTTAACCCCACTGAAAATAAATGACCAGCTTCTGTAGCTCATGTTGTGAAACACCTAGTTCAACAGTTTAAAAACAGTCATACTTGTTTGGAAAAATAATATTTAAGCACCCAGCTGTTATCTTAAAAGTTCTATTCCTGCAGCCCTCTAGGATCTAGAGGCAGGCTAGATTTGGCTCCCAGGCCTTGAGTGTGACATATATGATCTAGAATAATTTTTTAAAATGGTCTTAAGTGTTTAATAAAACAAATTAGAAGTTTTGCAATCAAGTAATGTATTGTTGCTGAACTTTGACATGACCAGCAGCAGCAACCTCAGATCTTAGGGCTGCCCCACAGAGTGCCTGAGGCAAGATGGGAGCATCTCTTCTTCTGCCTCTCTTCTTACCCTGATGCGCCTGTAACTCTGGAAGGAGGCAAATCTGGACTCATCAGATCATGTGACCTTCCATCACTCTCTAGTCCAGTCTTTATGCTCCCTTTCAGATTAAAGGCATTTTTTTCCAGTTTCCCACTGATCACTGATCTGTGGTTTTCTTAAGGTTACTGCTGTTCATTCTCATTCATTGGAGTTCTCTTCACATTGTGTGGAAATGCCCTTACTTATCCCAGAATTTTGCTGTTGTTTTCCTCGATTCCATGTCACCAAGCGTTTTGGTGATCACCGATTCTGATCATTCAGGATTTTTTTTGACCACATTTCTTCCCCACGTTCCCTACAATTGTTGATAATTCTTTGGACAGTTCTCAAATTAATGGTTTCTGTATCACTTAGATGTTTTCTCTGCTTAATACCAAAAAGGCTGACACATTTTCTATAGATACAAGATATGATTTTTCACATGGCTTAAGAAATGGGAGGCTAACATTACATCAGCTGATAATTACCCACCGTAATTACCCAGTAGGCGGTTTGTACCTATTTATGGGTTGCCGCTTTATTGGAGTATTGATTGAGTTGCTCAGATTATGATACCACAACTGTGAGAATAGTGGCAGGATTGTTCAATATGTCAAACTGTATTGTCTCATAAAAATATTCTAATAAAAATGGTAAAGAGTAGAGCAACTAACCCACTTGAGTTGTCAACAGTCCACTCACAACAATACAAATTATTTCACAAGGTTTAATATTATGAGTCACTTAATAGACTGGTCTTATTTTTAAAACTGTAAAACACCTCTAGAGTCCTGTAAAATACACTCTTAAAGTTGAATAGTAAATAGGTACGGAAACAACAGGCTGTGGGTGATGATATTGCAGACAACTGCACAAAAACCACCCAAAATTTGACAAAAGGGCTCTGATGTCATCAAATGGTCAATCAGAATGGCACACTAATCTTGGGTTTATGACCTAACTCTCTTTTTTCTGAGGCTAGTTACCTGAACAGGACATATAAACAAACACAGACTGACTCCCTGCCCATCTGTGTAGTGGAGGAGAACTTTTTTTTTTAGAAACTTTTAACTCTCCTGTGTCCTAAACATCAAAGTGTTAGGTTGATACATTATTTTGCTAAAGTATTCATACCCATTGCACATATTTTCAATTTTAAAGTCTTGCCATAAAGTTTCCATTGAGTTTACAGGTCTGGACTTTGTGCCATTTCAGCACAAGCATATTCTTGGATCTAGCGACTCAGTTCTGTTCAGGTTTTATGTGTAAGACTGTGACACTACTCAAAAGTGAAACTGCCTCATTTTTTCTTTTTTGCCAACTTCATCCATCTTTGCATCAACTCTAAGCATTTATCAGGATGAACAAAAGCAACTCAACAAAGTGATGCTGTGACCATGTTTCTTTGTGGGGATTTGGGGATGGACCACATCTTTGTTGTACCGTGTTGGTGAAAGATGTTGGTCTGATCTGACCCGGACACCTTCTTCCAAATTATTACTTTGTACCCTTCATGGCTGGTGACAGATGGATTTTTTAAGCAATAGCTGTCTTCTTGCCATTCTCCTGTAGCTGTCACATGAGCAGAATGCACATCAAATTGTTTTCCCCTGTACACATTCTTTTACCTAAGAAGCTGGAGTTCCTCCAGAATCAGTTACACACATGTCCAGACTCTTTATTTTGAAGCATCTATGTAGAGGGAAAATATAAAATTATTAGAGTATGTTCAAATTGGAAAGGTCACATCATAATAAATTGTGCTTATAACTAAATCTGAAAATGTTCAAGAGGTCTGAGTTTGCTTGCAAGGTGCTGTATATTAGCCTAGAGTTATTTTAGCATTTTATCATCATCATCATCATCATCATCATCATCATCATCATCATCATCATCATCATCCTTTTATTCCAGACACATAAAAAGGTCCCGAATAAAGACATAACCCAAACACATACAACAGATAAATAAGATATTAGGTTCTAAAAGAAGTACACAGCACATAATATTGTTCACTCAGTTACAAATAAATGATGCCAATGGTTCCACAATCTTAAGGCAAATCTAACTGTACACAGTGAAGGGTTTACTAAAATTCTAATTATATATTTATATATACGTTTTTTATACTGTAAGTTGTAATTCCCCTGTGAACCAGTTTACACTGTGTAATAATAATAATAATAATAATAATAATAATAGTAATAATAATAGTAACAAAATATAAGCCCCTTGAATTACTTTTACTTTGTAAGAGTATTTCAAATACAACTAAGAAAAATTTTAATAAATTTGAGGTAACTGTAGAATTATAAATGTTTAAACTGCCTTTAAATGTGAATTTCATTTATTTGTCAAAGGACAGTGTAATCCATACTATACAATGTAAATTTCCCAGAGTGAGAAAATGAGAATATTGTGAAAATGTTGAACATAGCTTCCAATGTTGAACTTTTTGACAGTATTTTTTTATTTCTCAGCCACTTAATATATATGCCGTATTCATCAAAATTGCTAAAAAAAAAAAAAAAAAAAAAAGTATATCTTGAAATGCTGTGCTCTGTGTAATGAATCCATGAATCAGATAAATTTGATATTCTGAAATGAGTGAAAAAAGTGACTTTTTTAAATATATTTATCCAAAATATTCAAATAAAAAGTACAGCAAACCAAGAACAATAAGTCAGAAATTGTTCAATTTCAATTTCTGACTTATTGAAATTGATTAATTCAAGAGTGGATAAGCACTGGATCAGTTCCAACGTCTATCTTTCAATCTTCTACTGACATTCTTAAGGAGGTGACAAACAATCTTACAAACATCAGACAAATATATGTGCATGCAATCAAAAAGCTAGGTCAGATTATAACATCAAACATATGAGTTTGAGGACTCAGGTTAACTCTTTCATGTCTTTAAATTTTTGCAATCTGAAGACAGATTCTGGAGAAAGCAACTTTGATCATTTTCTTTGCTGTCCATCTGAACAGTTCTTCAGAACTTAATAAATCAACCAACTTCAGCCTAGATTTTAAATTAGTTTCTTGTTACTTTGCAAACTGAGATGTATTTTTATAGTGGTGGGCATTACTCTTCTTTTCCAACCCATTTCATTTTTAAAGCTTCCAATGTCCAACATTGCAAAAATAGTTTCATTGAAGTAAAAAAAATATTTATAACTTCCTTGTGCAGAACAGAAATCCATCAGTTAAGGACCAAGGTGCCAATAGAATCCTAATGGTGAATGGAGGAGCATAGAAAAGATGAAGTCTTCTATCGCCACCTGCTTAAAAATTTTTTTTGCAGATTTTCTCTTTTGAGACCTGCTGACTTTTGCCATACAAAATCATTTGGACTGAACACAAACCACTGTTAATCCCTTGGTATTGCCAAAATGTTAAACACATCTTTCTGATAATTTCTTTGTCCGGAAGATAGATCAAGATTGAAACAAGTCTTGTGATGATTGAAATGGGAGAGAGTAATCTAGTCTTAAAACGGACATTAAACAGATAAGATCTGCCTGGGATTTTGGCAGCAGTACTTCCTTTCATTTCTCCTCACACCAGAAGAACAGTCTGACAATTTATTATGAATAAACACTTAACAATAGGACCTGCTGATAACTATTAACAAGACAACAACACAATACTGGAGATCAGTTTTATCTTTTGATCATTTCTAAATCCTGTCCTCATGGTTATTATTTTTAGCAAAAGTAGATTCAGTGAAAAATATGCCATTTCAAATAATCATTACTTTTTCATCTACTTTGGTTTTTCAGGGTTACATTTCTTTGTTCTATTTGAGGTTCTCTGTCTAAAAACAGAAGAAAGCAAACTTTAATTTTGATTCAGGTTTGTTTCTCTTCAAGTACAGAAGAGTCCAGCAGTTCTATAGAGAGATTCCATGAAAAACAAACATTTTCATAAGAATGTATTTTTATCATATCTAGTGTTTGTAAGATCTTGCTTATGGAAAAATAAGCTCATATATCAACTTATCCTTTCATTATCCAAAGCCTTGGAGTTCAGAATGATATCAGCAGGAGTAATGACACTTGGGAGAGCTGTGTTATGAACTGTGTAGAGTTGGAAAAGAATGTTAATTAAAGCAGCTACTAATTATTTAAATTATTTATTATTTCCTTCCCTTCTGCAGTCATAGCTTCAAAGCCTTAACAACCCTTTCACCTTGATTTAGAGGAAATATGCAGCATATTATTGACCTTGTCATAATGATACTCTGACATCTTTGTGGAACTCATCTGTGGATGTTCTCATCAGAGAGCTGAAGTATGATTAACAGACGTTCCAAATCCATCTGAACTCATCCATGTTGTGGAGGTTTATGAACAGAGGGAATTTCAGTGGAAACTATCACTCCTCTCACCGCCGACTCAGCCACTAATGAAAGCTGCTTGGAACGGACCAGCAGCTGTTCAACATGCAAAGGAACGCCCGCATGGAACGCTTTTCCATTGTAATTCCACGGGTGAGGGCTAAGGGGTCTGAGAGATGTCAAATAAAACTTATGGATCCATAACAGAGATGAAAATAACATGTCTGTGATGGCAGGAATTTATATTTATTTTTTTGTGAAGAATATTCATATCTCTATGTGTGGGAGGGGATGGGAGACTTTTGTACAAGATCTTATTACCTCTATGTTTAAACAATGGTAACAGTAACCATGTTTTGAGCCATATTCAATAAGAAATACTCTTCTTATCAAGAGGAAAGGGCCACACCTTGGGAATAACTATGTATCAACATTGTACCCCTTGTAGCAAGACTTCTTTGGAGTTTGTAAAATTAGGAATCTTAAAAACCAACCTGATTTGCACAGTTTCAGTCTGTGAAACCTGATCAGATGATATATAAATGAAACAATGGCCTCCTACTTGGACGCACCAGATAAATTATGAAGCAAGACGTCAGGCCCTGAAAGTAAACACTGTTAAATATTAAAATTATGTAAAACAAAATCAGTGCTACAAATTAGAAAGGAAAAAAAAAATTGCAGTTTGCATCTAAAATAGAAACAGCTCATTGTAACACGTCACACCATTCAGAATGACATCACACAATAGTTAGAATTCTGTTTTCCAGATGGAGTTGTTGGATCTAAAATGGGTTTCAGTACTTAAAAACCATCCATCCGTCCAGGACAAAGTGCTTAGGGGAAACACTGGGAGAACAAGCTAACCTCAATTGGAAAGGGTCCAGCTTGGACTAAAATCTTGGACGTTCTTGCTTTGATTCAATCAGAAATTTAGTTTATTTTTAAATTAAAAATTCAATATCCTTACAGACAGCCATATTGGAATAAATCCTATAAATGAAAAATGTTTCAAATAACCCTTCCTTCATGAGAAAATTCTCAGTGGGCTGCTTCTGTCTCTGTGTATGCAAACCGACTCCTCAGACATGCCTACTCTACGGCAGATCATGAGCTGAGAAAGTGTTGCCATGGTGATACAGCTGAGTTCAGATAGAGCCAAATAAACAAAGGCAAGGAAAGTAGAAATTATTTGAAACCTGCACATACAAAGAAAACACAAGCAAAAAATTATTCTGTCCAAACAGATCAACTGTAATGAACTGAGCAGATATCAGAACCTCACAGCTGAAAACTGCACCAAAACAAACAGAACCAAAATCCACAATTGTTTGGAAACATGCAAGACTTCTATGGATTTGCACAGGGGCGTGCTCTTTTTTCTTGTGAATATAGGGGAATTTTACTGCCATAATTTGAGAGCACACATTTTCAGTTTGAGAGCAGGACTTTATGTCTTTCTTCTCAAAACTTGGAATGCTTGTGGAGTTGAAGTACTCAAGGCCACTTTTTGATCGTCTTGGTCTCGTCTCAGTCTTGGGCGTTGAGGACTCTGGATTTTATTTCAAGATTGGTCAAGATCACAACTGTGGAAATATCACTAAATTGCCAGCATATTGTCCAGTTTATTTGTTAGCATTTTGTTTTCACTTGATGTAAAACATACCAGTTAAAATCCAAGCAATAAATTGACTTACATATTACGCTGTCACACATCACCTTCTCCTTTCACGCGGAGCTCCAAGACATGTCTCAGAATAGCAGATGTCTGTCTAATAGTTAGTAATAGAATCCCGGTATATAAATCAGAAGGATACGGTGATATGTAAATTCAGCAGCGCTTCGCTTTCATAGATGGTGGGGAGTACGTCCAACTTTTGAATTATTGTGTGGAAGTGTTGACTGACGTGTCACTTATATGTGAGAACAGTGTGACCAAAGTCTGTAATATAATGATGTGACATTCACGAACGATCTGATTTTTCTGAATGGCTCTTTAAGGAAAGATAGGACTGGAGCCTCTCTGAGAGACCTTCTTTGTTCTTGTAATGTTCTGTGTGCACTGCAGTAGCTGTTATTATCTTATTTAATTATATTCATTGATATTTTTTTAATTTGTGAATACATAAAACACAAGAATGGAAGAGAATGCAGAACATGTTCATTGCTCTTTGGTTGTTTTCATCACCTATCATGGTGGCAGACATTAAAGCACAGTGCTGCCTGGCAGCAGGAGGGAAGATGTGCACCTTCTACTTGGTTACTCTTGCTTATCGTTCCTTGGACAGTGTTCATAGTTGAGTTCATAGTTTGCCGTTAGGCCATTGACTCAATTGCAATGTTTAATGGAGCAGACAGTGGTGGTTTCTGACATGGACAATATGGGCAAACAGATTGTGGATTGTGTAACAGGGATGGAAGCAAGGCGTGATGAAAGAAGCGCGATTTGAAGCCACATTTTGCAGGGGTGACGGGTTGGTCCCCATCCTTCATGTCTGTGTCCTCAGCTCTTCTTCAGCTGCACAATTCTTTGTCCGTCTCGATCTTGGCTCGAAGCTGCCTGGAGGATCCAACCAAAGGTTCCTCATTTGCTCTCACCTTTCATAGAGTTTATCCACCCTATACACGTGTTTGCATTGGCTAGCAGTGCACTGTTATTGCACAGTTGTTTTGCTTATTTCATTGGCTTGGATAAATGATCTCATATACATCATTGTCTTAGAAACATTATGTCCCGATGTCTGTGCTAATGTCCCAGGGTTGCTCAATGTTCCTCCTACATCCGTTGCATGCACAATCTTCTTCTTTCCAACAGTTTAAGTTGTTCATCAATATCTTTCCAAATAAGCCATTGGTCATCTCTGCTCTACTGTTAGTTCCTCTTTTCCCCTAACCTTTCGCCTACCATATACCTCCAACACATCAGTGATCTTTAATTGCAGTTACATATTTCACCATTTCAAGTCCAATGTCAAAATCACATTTATAACTTCTTTAGCTTCTCTGAGTTAGCATTCATTTATGATATTATGATAACCATAACTTATTAGTTACCCTTATTATAGTCCTAATGTGAGTTATCACAGACTGTCCTCTGAAAAGAAACCAAGAATAATCAATTATTCTATTTATTTGATACCAAAGTTACAGTTACTTGTTTATTGTAATTCCCATAAGTGTAAGTGTAAGTATTCTTACAAGTAAACCAATATCAATATAAGTATTTTACTTTGGGTTTTATTCAATTCCTCAAAATGTTTAGACTTCATTATTTAAAACTTTTATGCTTTGAAATATGGATTAGTTTAAACTATTTTAAAAATCTACAAGATGGAAACTTACTTCCTCTTTTTTCAGGAAACCTGCTGTTCCTGTTTCATAACTCTCTCTGCCTGACTGTGATTTCTTATGATTAGATAGAAAAAAGAAATAGAATCAACACACACAACCTGATTGATTTATAGAAGTTTGGGTCTTGATGTTACTTGTGTTATTAATTTTAAAGGTAGCTTTATGTATTGTTATTGTTAAACTAAAATCTCCAGCATGGGGAAGTGGGATGAACTTGGGTTTTCTGGATAATTGATATTGTTTTAATACAACGGTTTTGTGGTCTTTACTTGGTCTCGGGTTAGGTGCTCTTGTACTCAAAACTTCTGCTCTCTTTCAAATATTCACTGTGTTTTCTCAAACCTTTCTCCTCACTCTCAAAACTTGTCTCTGCTTGAGTCAAATCTCTGCTTGCCAATCTCTCTGCTCACTTGCCAATGATTTTCTACTCACGCTTGGAACAAGAAAGTACTGTCGCCTGGCAAACTCTTACAATAGAATGAAAGTGTTACACTTGGTGCGTTTGTTCCTTCCATTGGGTGAGCCTGTGTGACGACTAAATATCCATCAGTATTGAGCTACTGATCGATCGCTGACAGCCTACTGATCTAAGGCAGGAGTTTCAAGATGTAAAACATAAAATCCTACTTCCAGAATGAAAATGTGTGCTTTTGACTTATAGCAGTAAAATTCCCCCATATATGAACTCCAACCAATGTGTAATTGAGCTCTTTGGCCATGTGTGGCTCTTTTTTCCTCAGGAAGAGATGGGAAATATAGTCTATAAAACCAGGAGAAACAATTCCATATATGAAACTGTGTGTATGTGTATGTGAGAAAGAGAGAAGTGAGTTAAAGAGATTTTGTAACAATTATAATACAAATTTGTATATATGACTGTTTGTGTGTGTGTGCATTGTGTGTGTGAGGTCTCTATGAAGTGCTTCCTGGGTTCCCTGTTTTCTATGTTGGGCCTTTCTTTAATTTAATCCTGTAGCCAGATACAGTCATTCTGTATATGAACTTGTACCTGCGAGACATTTCTTGTGTTTGTACAGAAAAATGAGGGTGTTTCATGATGCATGCAGACCCCATATTAGTACCTATACAGCTATATCTAATTTGAAAACTTGTATTATTTGCTTTACTTATGCTCTTATTGATTGATTGATTTTCTAAACAATGAGATTCTGTTAAAGTGATTTGTCCAGATCTTCTTATCTTACAATGTAGTGAAAAGAAATGATTATATGTCCTTAACTATTACTGGCCCTATAATAATAAACTTTAAATTCCTTCTCTATGACTCATTTCTATGCAAGTGGTAAATGATGTCATTGCTATACGGAAAAAAAAGTGTATTTTTCTGTAGTATTGTGAATGTTCAGATCATTTTCATACAGTTAATCAGCCTGTTTTATCAGGCCAGTTTCTGGGAGAAATACTCAGATCACATGAAGAACATATCCTACTATTTGGTGATATTGTTTTTATTAGTTTAGCCTCAGTACCACCCATCCTCATCCTCATACTATGAAATAAATTAGCTAGAAATGACTGAATGGAATATACTCGACTGGCAGAAAAAACAATTTTACTTTTTTTATTCTATTCATTTTGATTTATAGCAAATACCATATCAAAAGAAAAGCTGTCCCATCTGTGATGGTTTCTGACTTATGCAAAATAAGCATGAGATTTTGAAGAGAATTTAGTAATTAAGATAATTATTTTAATGAGATTAATAATCCTACATTTAGATTTTGTTGTTTTGGTTGACCTGTTTCATCACAAAATTTTCTAATGAAGTGTTGCCAATTTGGTATAAAACCAGTAAGATTTAAGACCCTCGAAACAGATGTCAGAAAACTAAGATTTAAAAAAATGAAAGGACTTGGAACCGGCTGATGCTGCTGCTTTCTTTTTATATTCTAGTGTGTTGGGGTGTACAATCAGGCTGAAAACTATAGTTAAAATTATTTCATTCCTTTTTGGAGCCAGATCTTGGTAACAGTTAGTCACAGCAAAGACAATTTTTTATGGTTTGAAAATTTTCAATTTTTAATAGATTTTTGGATAGACTGAAAGGCAGAAAAGATTTCATCCACAACTTCTCTCTGACATGTGGCCGCTTGCTAAAGGCATTCGGAGGACAAAGTGCTGTAAATTTTGTTGTCAAACAGTTTTTCTTTACTCTTGTGTTTGCAGATGATAGCTGAGTTTTTTCTGCTGTTGATGCAGAAGCTTCATATATCTGTGATATCATCAATTTCACTATACATTTCAGCAGATGGTCTTTAGACTGATCAGGTCTGGGAGTTACATTTTCAACTAACTTGTGTCTGAGTAGAAGAAAACATTTTATGTCTGATGGTTAGAAAAAGGCAGGTATCTCTCTAAAGGTCAGGATGCACCTTTGCCTCATTTTGCTATCCTTCTCTACAAACCAAGTTTTTTGAACATCCTAGCGTTCTTATGACATGACAGAATCAGAAACAACATTATCCAAGAATGACCTTAGTAGTCAAGTTCTGTTGAAGAACAGGTGCAAGCTGCAGAATAAGTCCTCAACAAATAGGATGGCAGCAGCACCATGTGCACTGAACATCCTATCGTGATTCCCCAAAGAGGGCATGGGCCAATCAGATCAAAGATTATCTAAAGTCTGAGGATCCAGGCCAGTTCTAGAGGTTTAGAAATGATGAAAACATGACAGACAGTTTGATGAGTGTTGAACATCCAGCAGCATCCTCTGCAAAATATTGGTTTTGAGGATGACTTCCACTTCCACTTACCAGCTGGGGACCTAAGAAGAAAGTAAATATGCTATCCAGGTAGCAAAACATGTTAATTCAATGTTGAATTATGATCAAAAAGGTTAAGTTTTGGTTAAGGTTGATCACTGACAATGGATCAACCATCAAACAATCCTCCAGTTCTAGCCAATTACCTAATGTTGAAAAGATCTTATGTGATTGAGTTCTAATGTTTTTCAACACTGGTCCCAAGGTGCACTGACCTGCTTCAGCACACGAGTTTTAACTGATGCAAACATCTGAATGGGTTGTGTTGAAGCAGAAGAACATCTAAAACCTGCATGTCTGTGTGCCTTGAGTACCAGGCACCAGTTCTTCATCATTGAGAAAAACTGGTAATCAATGCTGATGGAGGTTAATCACGTTTTAAATTAAGCACTAAATGTTGAGGACAGCGTGCTTATAAAAGTAACAGCTTTAACACTTTTGTAACTTTTTTAAGAGCAGTTCTTCACTTGATATCAATAACCATGGTGAATAGGTGAATGACTGAAGATAATGAGAAGAGCTTTGAGGTCCTACAAGACACTTCAAGCAGTGGAGCGGGCCACCTCCCCCTTTTTACACTGGTGGCATGTCCCAACCACACAGCCACTTTGCTGCTGGCTTGTTTGCAACCGGCTTCTGAATTGTATTCTATTCTGAGTCCTTTTGCAGTAAGTTTGGTGATATTGCTTTTATCTTAACTGTGTTTATGGAAAAATAATGTATTTTCTTGTGCCTACGCTGCAGCTTGATAGGTTAATTTGTGATTATATATGTCAGCTAACAGTAAGATAACTAATTCATGAATATTCATTAGCATGTCCTTATTAATTTAGCTGGGAGTGTACAAGTGGAACCATACAGTTTCTGTTTGTTCTCACAACCAGCACACTATTTAATGATTTAATTTCAAATGTTTATCATCTTTCTAACTGGCGCCTTCCTCACTCTTATTTTTGTGTTTTTCAGCAAGGCTTAACCTCATGGACTCTGCTCTTCCATGGACAACAGATTGTTGTTCTGACAGTCAACAAGGAGCCAAAAATGTTTACAGATCTGTCTGTTTTCCTAGATATGATGTCATGTTGTCATTTTTAAGTTTGTGTACACACATTTTTGGAAATATGCAAGTAAGACAGTTTTGAACAACACAATAACCATCATCTACCAACAAAATTGTGTGTTTAACACCAGTGAAAAATCTTTTATGATGTTATGATGTAGAACTATCAGACCAAAAAATGTACATGAATCAATATTGATTCCTTAACTTTGATTCAATATGAAATCAACACAAAAGTGCATGTACATCCACATTTAAATGACGGTTGAATCAATATTGACGTAGTGTCAGTTGTGATTGAAACCCTAAGGTTGATTCAACATATAAGGCACTGACCACTTTCAATATCATTTCAATATCAGACTTGAACATATATTCAATCTTTCAGCCTAATGTTGTTTCAATTGATTCACTCATATTTTAGTGTCTGAGTTTGGGGGCAACAGTGGTAGAAGTTTATCCTGTTGCAATCGGTGCGTTGCTGGTTTGATTCACTCTTTATCTGTCTCTGTCATTGTGCCCTTGGGCAAGACATTTCACCCTCCTGCTGCTGGTGGTCTGAGGACCTGGTGTCACCTCACCTCTGTCAGCTATGGCTGCTATCAGTGTGGGAATGTGTGTGTGAATGGGTGAATGACTGAATGTAGTGTGAAGGGTTTTGAGGTCCTGTGGACCAGATAAAGTGCTATGCTGGCCATTTACAATTTCACTTAAAGTTTATCCATTTACATTTTGAGAACTGGAGAGTTTATAGGTGTTTTTTTGCCCATTAGGAATCCTAATGTTTCAGAAACAGGATTTTTTGTTTTCAAATGTCTATAACTGCACAAAGAAGAATTGGTTAAGCTAAGTTTGCAGTAGGCTATTATGGTCCACATGTGTACTTGCTTGCAATAGCGACATCTTCTTTGACTCCCTTTGTCCAAAACTCATGCTGAGGTGCCAACATTGTGGAAGCTCAACATTGTGGAAGCTCAACATTGTGGTTACAACATAAATCTCCTGCAGAACATGGCAGGATCTTGTTGAACTCTTGGATGCCTTCAGAAATGAGTTTGCTAATTTGTTTGAATTATCTGAGCGAAACACTGTTTTGTACACATTTGGTATGGATCCCAGTCCTTAAACCTGTGGTTAGTTAGTATTTATCAATAGCATTCATAATCATGAAATTATCTGATTATTTAGTAATTCCGAAAAAGAAAAAAATTCACTACCTTCTTAAAGGTGTTTTCCGCCTCACCAATTGTGAGATCCAACAAAAATATGTTTTCCCACTTTAAACCACAAGGTGGCAGCAGTGCGATGCCACAGTGCTCCATGTGTTTTTATCCTTTTGAAACTTTTCTCTAATTCGTGCTGTTGGAAATAAAATCGTGGTAAAATAATTACAATAATTCCCCATACTTGTCAATATTTTATTAATATTAATTATTACTAATAATTTGCTTGAATTGATATTAATTAATAAAAAATATTTGTGGTACAGGAAATGATTGTATAAATTTGCATCCTCTGTAAAGCTTCTGAGCTCTTCTGTTCAGGTAACTGGTCCAGTTAGTATAATGAATTTTACCTGTTTCCAGATGACATGTGTTAAGTTATTTCTGTATAAAGCCTGTGTGTCTGGGAGGTCCAGTCTGTTGTGTCATTATACAGACACAAGATAAAGCAACTTGAAGACAGCTGGCTGAAAGTGAGGCTGCTTCCTATTTGCCATATTTCTTTCATTTTATTGAGAAATGGAAGAAATATGGCACTGGTGGAAATCTGCCAAGCGCTGCCTAAACTCCCAATCTGAGTGACCTTCAACAATTGTAGGAGTCACAGTTGAAGAAGTCTATCCAGGGTCTTCTCCAGTAGCAGCATTAAGGAAGAGCTCATTCATAACCACAACAGGAATTTACCCAAACACATGCGTGTGACTGCACAATATTTTCAACAAATATCAGACACTACGGGTCAGCAGAGAGGCACCATGTACTCAAAAAAGTATGGTGGTGGAAGCATCATGTTGTGTGGAATCCTCACAGCAGCAAGTCTAGGAAAGACAGGATAGTGGGCAACATGATGGCAGAGAGATATTGGAGGCCAAAACTGGCTCTTGGAAAGACAGAAATGTCAACACTGAGGAGATTTAAGGATCTTAATGGTTATTTTGTATATTCCTTATTTCACAGTTTTTATGGATTTTATCCCTTTTAATATCATGGTGCCTTAACATCAGCCTGCCAATTTAACTAGAGAGGGAAATTAGCCACCTGGCTATAATCTCAGGTATTTACACGTACATGTTCATTAATATGTATTCTCCCATTTTTAAATATGAACTTGATAATCTGATTCAATCTGTCAGACATCAATGAGTTGGAAACAGATTAATTTTCCAGCAAGATAAATGATAAATGGCTTGTATAGAGCTTTATCAAATGCAGAGGATTCCAAAGCACTTCACACTACATTCGGCCATTCACACTTTCACGTGTGTATTCGCACACTGATGATGGCAAGCTACTGGATAGTACTGGAAAGCCACAGTTGCCCTGGGGCACGGTTGCTCTGCACTGGCACCACCTGTTGGGCCCTCTGTGGGTGAAGTGTCTTACCCAAGGACACAACAACTAAGGCAGGTCTCGAATCGGCAGCCATGATTTTAATTTAAGCAAAGATCCAAAGATGTGCATATATTTTATGCATATCCTAAATAATATTTGAATTTATCTAATACTTTTTCAATCTTTCTCCTGGGATATTTTATCTATTTCCTTCTTTCTATGTCTTCTACATATGTATAAATAATGCTTCTGGAAACAGAGCAATAATTGGAAGATGTTTCGCCAAAATTTTCTTCTATCCCACAAGTTCAGCAATATGGTCTCCATTCCAAACTCTCCCTCCACTAGTCTGGTTGAGAGGCCCAGTGAGCACAAAACAACTTTCTGTCTTTGTCACTATGTATTGATCTTCATCTCCTTCCTCTCTCTGTCTTGTGGTAAATAATAACACAGCCTATCTTAATCTTCTTTAATTATCTTTTTATACAACTACTGCCCTGAGGCAAAGGATTGAACTCTTCCGGGCCGTCAGATATTAGCCATTGGTCCAGAAGCTGTAGATTAACGCCAAAATCAATTAGAGACAGAAACTGAGGAGGGAGAAATGCTTCCCTGTCCTGCAAGCTCATCCATGGACTTCTGAGGATTAGAACAGACTTCAACAGTGCTGATTATCTGTAAAAAGGAAAGGGGGTTGAGGGCATGTTTGTTTTTTGACAACAGAATAGTAAAACTAAAACCACCAACCCCACCTCTAGAAACAGGTCACTTCCATTACTGAGAGTACAATCAGTGAAGTTGATTGCATGCATTGCAAAAACGTTGCAAAAACAATCAATTATGCTATCTGTCAACATGAAAAATAACATAATTATGAATATTATATATTTTTTTCAGTCACCTCAGTGCCTTTCTTGAATCATTATCAACATTCATGTTTGCATTGTTAGAGCAGTTTTCATATTTTTTTTTTTAAATCAGTTTTTATTTCATGTCAAAATTAAAGACACTTTATATAAAAGTGTCTTTAATTTTTTTAATGAAAAAGAAAACATTTATTGTGCAGTTTTCACAATACGACAAGTAATTTACAATCACATCAGACAAGTTTCTAACATTTATATTCACCACTGGCTGCATAAAACAATAATAGGTTTCAAGGATCATGAACATAAAATTGTTTTAATAGTCACATCATCCTGAACGTTAAAATATCTTAGCTGCATGTAAAAAGTACTTAACTGCACAAAATATTTTTGAGATAATACCGTCTTGCTCAGAAATAACTAAATTATGTAAATTATTTTACATAAATAAATAGCAGAATTTTTTGCTGTTTATCTTTCTACCAACATTCACAAAATATGAAAACCATACGCTCAGTTTCACTACTGACTTATACCATAAACTACTGGGAAATACAGTAAAATAATACAATCTACATACCACACAGATCAATTACAAAAGCCAACTTTGGATGTCAAAGTATATGAGAAAGTGAGTCAGACTATTGGAAGCTGAGAGTGGGTGGGCTCACCTTCATGAAAGACGTGCAACAGATTAAAAAAACAACTGCCTTTAAAGAGATAATCTGTAGACCAGGCCAAATGTCTTTTCAGTTTATGCCACTGCAGTTACTTACTAATCCACAAAATAAATCTGATTTTGTTTCAAACTGCTTGTCATCAGTTTTGTCCACTTCTAACTTCATTGCCATTAAAAAAGAGCTGCACTGTAACAAAGTGACTAACATAAATACTTTCTTCATCAATTCCGGAATTGATAAAATTAGAGAGATCTGTTACTCACCAGATAAAACAACTTCCAAGGCAATGCTTAAATAAGAGGCTGGTTGTGAGTGAAGAGGATCTTTACAGACTGAGAAGTCCAAAACATATTGCCATAGGAAATGAATGGAATTACCATAAGTCAAGAAACATACATTTTATATCATTTTTACAGGTGGAAAATGTTGAAAACACTATAATTTATTGGGAAAATTTCAGAAATTGTAAAATGAATAAGCTGCAGACTTTTTATTTACAATTCTCTGCTTATTCCTATTTGCTTGATGATTCTGCTGAATTGACTCAACCTCCACAACATTTAACCATACCTTCATTATATATGTCTTAACATACAAATTTTTTGAAGAAGTTTTCATAAAGTCAGTTATAATTTTATTTATTTTTATTAGATTTTTTTTCTAAATCTGTCCTGAATTGGTAAATTGTATTATTTGTCTGGTTGCAGAGAGGATCGCGGCAGTCAACAGAAAACAACAGTTTAAGAACTTCTGAATTTTCAGTCAGAAATTATGACACCACTTATTTAAAGTTCTAGTCTCTTGAGTGCTGCACCACGTCTGTATGATGCTCTGTTGCAGCAGTTAATTTCACAGTAGCTATTGTGATGACTTATTGAGAGAACGTCTGTGCGTGAGTCTACAACGGTAAGACAAACACTTAACCCTCCTGTTATGTTCGTTTCTGAGGGACAGCAATAATGTTCCTGCTCAATTTGACCCAGGGAATGCCTAATCATGCAATAGTGTCAGAAACAAAAAAATCCCCCAAACGTTTTTGCATCTGATTATTAACTCCATTACTAACTGTTTCAATCAAAATTTGTGCAATTAGTTTTTTTTTATTTCTCACTAATAAAGGCTCAATAATGACAACTTAGTCATCAACTTAGCAGCTGATCCAGAACGCTGCTGCTCGCGTTCTCACTTAAACCAGGAAGATAGAGCACATAACACCAGTTTTAAAGTCCCTCCACTGGCTCCCTGTAGCTCAAAGAATAGATTTTAAAATACTGTTGTTAGTTTACAAATCACTGAACGGTTTAGCACCACAATACATTAAAGATCTGCTGTTGTTGTATCAACCTTCCAGACCTCTCAGGTTCTGGTTCTGGTTCTGCTCTGCATCCCCAGAACCAGAACCAAAAGAGGAGAAGCATCTTTCAGCATCTATGGACCAAAAATTTGGAACAAACTTCCAGAAAACTGTGAAACAACGGAAACCCTGACTTCCTTTAAATCTCAACTAAAAACACACCTGTTTAGAACTGTATTTGAAATGTAATATGGAACAATGCATTTTATTCTATGTTGCATGACTTTTATGATGTAAAGCACTTTGAAATGCCTTGTTACTGAAATGTGCTCTACAAATAAAAATTGAGTGATTGATTTGATCAACTCATGTACAGTGGAAAAAACCTACAAACAAAAAATCTATAATTTCTTTGAAATTGATCTTTTGTAATTTTTTTTTACATTACATTTAGATGTTTTTTTTCAAGGGTGATCTTAATAATTGAACTTGAGACATGTATAGTGTTCTGGGTCAAATTGACCCGCTGATTAAAATGAGTCATACAGAGAGTATTAATGTTTCCCCTGAGTGTCATTCAGTGCAGGTGGAGTTTATCCATAAGAACAGAGAAGATTCCCGTCAAAAGTCATATGAACACCTGATTTCTAGCAGTTTCCTAGTGAAGAGAGTAGTGAGAAAGTGGGCTTGTGTGTGTGCGCATGTGTGCATGGATGGTGTGGTGGGTGGGTGTATGTGCGTGCGTGTGTCCGTGTGCATGCACGTGTGTGCGTGTGTGTGTGTGTGTGCATGTGCATGCGCATGTGTGTAGGTGTGTGTGTGTGTGTGTGTGCGTGTGTGTGTGTGTGTGTTGGACTTTATTTTTCCTTTTTTACCCTTCAACTTGACTGCCAGCTCAAATTAACCCGAACAGTATCTATATAAAAAGTAGATGCAGGGAGAGGTTGCAAATGTGTAAAATTAATCAAATTTTCAATTTATATATAGAGTGCACCTACTAGAACAAATAGAAAAAGATTCATTAAAAAATAAATACTTTCAAGTATTTTTAAAAGCATTTTAAACTTTAAAATGTGTCAATTTGACATGTCATATCTGGAGGGTTAAACAAATGAGTTTGTATGATGTCATAATCTGCTGTGTTTTTCACTGATGTAGTCTAAATAGAATCTCAGGTATATCTGTTGTTTATATGGCAATTTCCCATAAACAGTTTACAGTTCTGAACTGTTTAAGTGAAAGTTTCCAAAATATTAATGCCTTAGACAATATGGCTGTATTTACTACAGCAAAATTTACAACTAACACTAATTTACCATAAAAAAAAGTTTTTTACAATAAATACCATAACGTATTGTGCAGTTCTGCTGTGTATTTTTATGATATATCTCCATTTTTTTCATAGCAATATTTCGTGAACAGTTATTGTTCTGAACTGTTAAAGTGATCATAATATTCTGTAATGTCTTGTACGCTATGGCTGTATTTACCAGGGTAAAATCTGGCAAAGACAGCTGCGGTATTTAACTGTAAATTGGAGACATTTTTTTTACTGTGTGAATTAATCATAAGTTTTTATTATTGTTTGCTTTGGAATTATTTTCTTTAGAAATTTCCATTTTGAAATTATGACAAATCACAATCTCTTAGGTGTTGCATTGTATTGTATTTTTATGGTAAAATTCTGGCAGCTACAGCTGCTGGTAATTTACTGTAAAGTTGATATTTTCACAATAAAATGTCATATTTCAATTCTGCTGTGTTTTTCACTGAGGTAGATTAATTATGTTGGTATGGTATAATTTCCAAAGCTCTCAACTGATAAAGTGATGATTGCTGAAATATTAAACTGTAATGCCTCATACAGTCTGGCTGTGTTCACTATGGTAAAATCCTGGAAACCCTGCTAGTAATTTACTGTAAAATGTGCTTACAATAAAATGCTGAAATATAGTCGTTCTCATATTTGTATCATACAATTCTTCTATAGACTGTCGACAGAAAATTATCCAAATTCAGAAATTATTTCAGATTTTTGAAACTACATCTAAATATCCTTAGTCAAATTTGTAACAAATTACTTTAAAGACTTGATAAATAAAACTTGTCCAAACTGCTGTCAACAAAGCAAAGTCTGTAGTGCCTGAAGATGTTAATTTACTGCTTAGTAAATCCTTTTAATTTGTTCTAGTTATCCAGATGGATAATCCCCTGCAGCAACAGATTACATGGATTACCATTGAATCCCTCTGGGGATTATCTTCTAATTCCACACATTTATGTGCAGGAGTTTACTTTTTGGATTTCCTTTTTCTAGCATCTGACAGGTAGCAGATAGTAAAACCAAAGAATTACACAAGACGTGACACCAACCAACAGTTTACAGTTATTTTGTTCCAGAAAGATGTAAATGATGGATATATATATATATGTGTGTGTGTGTGCGTGTGTGGGGGTGTGTGGGGGTGTGTGCGTGTGCGCGCCTGTGTGTGTGTGTGTGTGTGTGTGTGTGTGTGTGTGTGTGTGTGTGTGTGTGTGTGTGTGTGTGTGTGCAAGCGTACTCATGTGAACTAACAAAGTTAGCTTTTACACTAACATACAGCTCTGGAAAGAATGAAGAGATCACTGAACCTCATCGTTTTTCCACCAAATATTGATTTGTGAACACTTCCTGAGTTTAACTCTCACAGTTAAACTAACTCTGTTTAACTGCTTCGGAGTTAAACTGTGGTTAGAAACAAACATGGTTTCTGTTTCTAAATAATATGAACTTGCTTTCTGTGCATTTCTTGAGTTCTCAAAACACTGCATCATTTTTAGTTATTTTGACTATTTTTCATTTTCTGCAAATAAATGCAAAATATTTGCTTGGCATTTCGGAGACATGTTGTCAATAGTTTATAATATGAAAGAACAATGTTCATTTTATTTAAACATAGATCTATGAAAGGTAAAATTAGAGAAACCGATCATTTTAAGTGATATTTCATTTTTTTCCAGAGTTGTATATGATTTAATTGGTTTTTATCTGTTTTTTTGTTCTTGTAAGCTTCTTGTAATATTTTATGGCTATAATTCCTCTTCATGTTACTGTAATTTAGCGCCATCCCAGTTTGCCTTCTGTTTAAAAATGTGCTTTGTGTTAGTGGGGGTGTCAGACTGATCTGGAGGTCTGGGGGCGTCCAGCCGGCTGCGTTCTGTAGAGCGGGAGGCTGCATGGGAACCAAAACACTTGTTCGCTCATGCAGGTCGCCTCCTTCTCGACAACAGAACGTGAAAGAAGCTCCGCAGAGTGCGCTGTCACGGTGCGTTAAAAACCGGCACGGTTCGAATTATCATTGGGTCTGAGGCGAAACGCAGGGGAGGAGGGCTGAGGTATTCATGCTTTCAGATGAAGGAGAAATACACAAAAGCTTTCTTTCTCGAATTATTGTTACAATTATTTACAGAACGCCAGCAATAAGAACAGAGGGGGAAACAATCACTCAGATCTATCAACCTGATCCAGCTGCTCGGTAACATCTGCAGAGTCTGGAGCAAAGTGCTAGGCGTGTCCGCTCATTTTAGCGTTTTGCTGAGGTGGCTTGGTGTCAACAGAACAGATCTCAGAGATTCACTCATTCACTCAGGATGCTGCATCAGTCAGGGTGGAGCGGATCCCTCCCGACAGACGTGCAGCCCAGCTATAACAGCTTCGTCATGTGGACAGCCACGCAGAGCACTTTTATTCTATGGCATGTTGCATTGACTGGCTAAAGAGCACAAATGGTGTTCTTCCCACGGCCACGGCCCGTGTTGCAGCTTCCCTTCCCTCGACCTACCGAGACACGCAGGCTGCGCGCACACGCAGCTTGTCTCTGCAAACCTTCCATTCTGTTTGCAGGACAAAGTGAGTCCTTCCATTGATGGCCTTATTAGATGTGTGCTCACAGATCAGGGGCAGGTTTTTTTTGTTTTGTTTTTTTGTCCGCTAGTCCTGTACCGTGGGGTTCTTTGATTTGTCGCGTGAGGTATCAATAGAGCGCGCGTCATGGAGCCCTCCACTAAGACATTATTTGTCAACCAGTTCTTTTGATCAAACCAGCTCTGTCTAGCACAAGTGGCGCATCGACCACTCCACTGGTGTGTGTATTTATAGCACTTCTCACTAAATAAATGGCCAGGCTGAGAGCTCTTCTACAGCCGCAGGAACACTGACTGCTTAGCTGCTGAACATCACGTTGACAGCTCGATTCCAATCTGAGTTTTTTCTCAACACCTTTTTCCAAAAGTTAGTTGGTAGAGCGAGAATTCAAACAGGGCTTTTTTTTGTCATTGATAAGATGATTTACCTAGCATTAAGTTTTCGTTATTATGTTTATTAACGTTTTATTAATGTCTTCAAAAGGAATATTTACTTTATTTATTAGGTTTTCATTTGTGTTAAAGTCAAAAACATCAGTAATAGGCTGTTTTGTTGTTGTGTGTTGGGGTTTTTTTGTATTGTTTTTGGAGGCTCACATTTAAAGCAGCACAAAAATTTAATTAGTAAAATTTAACAATTAAACATCCGAATCCTACCGTCTTATTATTATTATTATTATTATTATTATTATTATTATTATTATTATTATTATTATTGTTGTTGTTGTTGTTGTTGTTGTTGTTGTTGTTATTTATTTTCTGTTTATTATATTTTAATTTAATTTTTTTAAAGTGTGACACCGAAGTCAAATTTCTTGTTTTTGCATTCTTAATAAACCAATAAACGTAATTTTGTTTTCATAACAACAACAGCAACAACAACAACAACAACAACAATAATAATAATAATAATAATAATAATAATAATAATAATAATAATAATAATAATAATAATAATAATAATAATAACTGGGTTTATTTGAGCTGTGGAGCCTGTAGCCGGTGTTTTTATGTGGCTTTATTCAAAGAGGAAACGCAGCTCTTATTAATATGAAAACACAGTGAGGCGCTGAAAGGCCGTTAAAATGCTTCACTCAGAGGAGACTGAGAGGCTTCAGGAATCTTCCTTGATCAAATGGAGCTGAAACCTCCAGCTACCAGTGGCCTGCGGGAAGGAGCAGCTCGTCAGTCGAAGTTGGTGAATTCAGTACCAGAGCTGCGCTGCTCTGCCACTTGTCCTGAAACTAGGAGACTGTGCATGTATGTGGGAGTGGGGGGCTGAGTGTGGGGGAAGGGGCGGGGGGGTAGAATGGGCGTGGCTTCTGGGAATGATCTCGAGGTGCGCCTCACGGACCAAGCTGTGATTGGCTGGCCCTCTCAGCAAGCGGCACGCGACTAGGGATGTTGCTATAAAGAATCCTCGCGTGGCCGATCTTCAAGTAAAACTTTGAACAGTGATCGTCCAGCCCAGATCAACAGGTTGGTGGAGGAGGAAAAGACGCCATTGTTCCCGCAGCAGCAGGAGCCCAACATGGACGCTGTTCTGGATCCCTTCTCTGCGCTCGACTCTCTCTCCTCCCCTCCTTATTTCGACGATGACGACTTCTTCACGGACCAGTCCTCCAGGGACGGCCACTTGGACACCGAGGACTTTCTAGATGAAGATGTGGACTTCCTCAGCTCTCACCTCCAGGACTATTACAGCAAAGACGGCTGCGGCAGAGCGGCGCACCACGATGGGGACTATGACCTCGGCAGCCTGTCATTCTCTTCCTCCTCCTCCACGTTTTCGTGCACCCCCGACCTGTCCCCGCAGACTGGCCGCCACGTCGGGCCGCTGCTAAAGCGCCGCAGGCGGCTGCGCTCGGAGATGGAGATGCAGCAACTGCGGCAGGCGGCGAACGTCCGGGAGCGCAGAAGGATGCAGTCCATCAATGATGCCTTTGAAGGGTTGCGTTCCCACATCCCCACCCTGCCCTACGAGAAGCGGCTCTCCAAGGTGGACACGCTGCGCCTGGCCATCGGCTACATCAACTTCTTAGCTGAGCTCGTGCAGTCTGATCTGCCAATCAGAAACTCAAACAGTGAAACACACGCGCAGCCAAAGAAGGTCATCATCTGCCATAGAGGAACAAGTGAGTTTGCTTATATTTATGCACCAGTTGGATGGTTTTCTGATTGAGAATCCAGATGAACCAGTCCGCTGATGTTTCCGCTCTCCCCCTCAGGGTCTCCTTCTCCCAGTGACCCGGACTACGGCCTGCCCCCGCTGGCCGGCCACTCGCTGTCCTGGTTCGATGAGAAGCAGCTCCGGGAGCAGAACATCATCCGTACCGCCAAGGTGTGGACCCCGGAAGATCCCCGGAAACAGCACCATACGGCCCTGGCGGACATTGAAAACGAGCCTCCTTTCGGCCTCGTGGCCTGATAAGTCGCTCCGGAACCTCCTGATGCGCTGCAGGAGCCATGAAGCCTTTCTGTAAATGTGGAACTGGCCCTGAAGCCTCAGCCCCGTGGCGCACTGTGCGGCTTCCCGACCGGAATCAGTGTTATACCTTTATCATGTTGATAATTGTGTTATTTGTAATTTCCCAGCTGGCAATCGTGTATTTATTATATTTTTTCTTACAGATGATAATATATATTTTAAATTAAATGGAGTGAGAGGAACCATGTGTTGTTTTGTGTAAATTGATTTGAGCACTTATTAAGCATCTCTTATGTTTTTTACTGTGAAATATCAAAATGTTCGTTTCTCAATAAAAACTAAAAATTATCAGGACAATGTTTGTTCTTGGAATGCAAATTTATTTTTGTAAATGTTTTTTGCCATTTTCCCACAGACTTCTTTCCAGTTTTTCAGCTTTTGTTTCATAACGCTCTTATTATTTTTAGAGGTCTTGAAAAAGTATGATCATTTTCAAATAAACAAAATGAAGTCAAACTGAACTTATTCGTGTTATTTTCAAAATGAGCAGCTCCTCCAGCCCAGATGCATGGATGACTGTTGTTGGATTCATGCGCGGCTTGTTAGGCTTTATGGAGCTGAACTGTGGCTGAAGATGGAAAACAGGATGCAGGGAAAAAGGTCAAATTGGTAAATATGTCTATGACAGAAATATGCAAATGAAGGGCTAATGAGCAGCCGGCCCAAAGCCCCAACAGCTGAAGGTGTTTAGAGCGCAGAGGCGCAGCATCGCTGTGGGGATCCGCTGCTCTGTGCTGCCAGGTGCTGCCGGGATACATTTTCCCGTGGTAGCAGTGTCCTCCTGCCCACAGCCGCCCCCGCTGCATCGACTCACTGCAGCATACATGAAGCAAACGGCTATGAGCGTCCAGCACAAGCACAGCGACGCTTCGCTGCAGAACTGAGCAGCTGAAGGAAAGAGAGCGCAGCCTCCAGTGGTTTCAGGTGCGGTTGGATTCAAAATCAGATGTAATTCCTGGAATTAACTTTTTGTTGTTGTTTTTTTTTAACTGGTGACACCTTTATTTGATGTCTCTCTGTGCCTCTTCAGCTCTGTGCCCCCTGTCTTCACCGCCGCGCCTTGCAGGAGGTCGTAATCCCACTAGGAGCCATTACAAAGGCTCATGTTAGTGAGTCATTTCAGCTTCACCCTTTCTTGACTCTGTAGTAGTGTGAGAGGATTCGAACTGTGGCTGCATTGTTGCTGTCCGCACCTTTCCTCCTTTGGACAGTTTCATGCTTTTCAGAGCGCCTCCTCATCCTTTGGTCCGGCTGCAGTCAAGTGGAAAGGAGAAGCTGAAACAGTCCCGGCTAACATGTCGCTCTGCCTGTTACGGGCTTGGCAAGTCTTCTAAGAACAGCAGCATTTTACTACGTGACAGGTTTTATTCCCCTCAGAGCCGCTCTGGCTCAGGCTTTATGGGCCGCGCCAAGTGTGCAGAGAAAGGCCCGGAACAGAGCTGAAAGGAGGCCGCTGATTCACCGCAAAGCAGCCTGCGGCATTCAGCTCCAAGACCTGCAAACACAACAATAACAACAACAGTAATAATAATGATAATGATTTCCAGCGAAACCAACATTTTTTTGTGTGTGTGTGTGTGTTTTTTTTTTATAACATAACGCAGTAGATTCAGCAGATTTTCTCTTGTTCCGTCGTTTTTCTGTCCTTCCCCTCTTTCCCCGCCTCGTTATGACTTTTTTTTTTTTTTTTTTTTTTTTGACTTGTTTCCGTCTGTTTCAGGTGAACTTGGCCTGGTCGAAGCGGCGCTGTGGGAAACCGCAGTTTGCGCACCAGAAAACAACACGTGAACTTTGCTTCTCACTGCTTTTCAAAGGACAATGATTGTTGTGTTCACTGCCCATCACTGGGTGATGAAAGACTCTCTGCGAAGCTCCTCTGCTTTCTTCACGCTTCCAGGAGAGCAAAGTTAAACTCTTCATCTGCACAAATTCTGTTAAATCCGCTTTATGGCCGCATGTTGGCGCACCGGGGGGTGGAGGCTGCGGGGAGGGACGCTGAACAAGAGACAAAAATCAGCTTGATTTGCAGTTCATCTCGCGACGGTGGCAGGGTCTTTGGGTTTGGGAGGGGGCTTACCTCAAAACTCTTCATCTACAGCCTGGCATTAAAGCTGCCCAAAATCACACCTGATCAGAGCGGGCCTCCACGCTCACTGCGCTCTGGGTGGCTCACCCGTCGTTGTCCGGCCTTAAAAATCTTTATGGGCGTCCCGTCCCCCTCATCCTGCTGCAGGCCTGTATCACTGGGAAAGCACCTGGTAGCGGAAACTTTGTCTCTTTTCAGTTCCTTGCGTCCGGGTCCCTGGACAGCAGCTGCCTAAAAGCAAGCAAAGAGTGGCCCTTGTAGTGTATTCGAGATGGATTTGGCACCGTGTTCCGCGTCTTTAAAGTTCCATTAGCCTTTGTCCACGATACAATATGGCCGCTGTAAAGCATGACGTTTTGCAATAACAAAAACGCATTTTCATTTGTGGTACAGTGGAGTGAAAGCGCAGCGCTTTCGCGGCCCAGCCAAGCCAAACGTGTCCCTGCCTTTGCTTTGTGCCCCGCAGCCAATTAACAGCGAGTTCTTTGAGCTGCGCCGCGATAAGCCAGTTTAATTTATGTCTTCTATTTTTTTCAGGACAGAAAGGAGGTGGATTTGGCAATTTTCTTGTCATCACCTGGTGCTTTCTTCACAAGAGCGTAAACTATCCTGGGTGCCTCCAGAAACATATGGCTCTCAGCACCGTGCGCCATTGTATCCTGCGTTGATCACTCATTACCAGCATGTAACAAATCCTTTATTAGCTCTGTTTTGTGTCATATTTTCATCCGGTAGATTAAGCAGATGCTGCGATTGTACAATCCGAGCTGTAGGGCTACTCAAGACTGAAAAGGAGACGGGCACTCGGTTATGGGAGAGGCGAAGAGAAAAGCAACAGGCACATCTTCAGAGGAATAAAACATTTAGGAGCCATAAACAGACTTCAACCTGCTCTGTTTCAGCCTTTGTGTTGTTTGGGAATAATTAATGTTAATAGGGACAGGTTTGTATCATTTGAATGCAGGACCACAGGTGCAGAGTGACAAGATGAATAAGCCGCACTGATTTTTGCCAAAGCTCGAGGGCTCTTGTCCAGGATCTCCAAGTTGATAGAAAATATTGTAATCTCTTTGATTCGCAGCATTACTTTCACAGAGAACAAAGCGTGGAGATGAAAAGCTTATGTTGAAGTGAAACGGGCAGTGACGGTGGCCGCTTCACACTCTGAAAGGAAAAGGGAAGGGGGCGAGTCATTGGCAATGCGCGCTGCTGGTTTTGTGCGCAAGTGCTCTATCTAACTCAAATAAAGGAGCCTTTCCAACTTTTAAAGGACCACTTTTAGCCTTTAATAAAGACTGAACGGCTGTAGCCATTAAGCATATGGTGCTAAGGCGCTGGTCTTTTGTCCCCGCAGAACCCTTGAGATCCTAACTTTCGTTCTTTATGGGAAATTGAACTTGTTGAACAATTCAGCTTAATGCACCAAAGGCAACATGTGGCACCGTGGCGCACAGACAGACCCTCCCTTCGGGGGAACATCAAGCGGCTGATAAAGGAACAAAGTCGTGTGCGTTTAGATGATGGTTTAATTTGTGTTAGTCCTGACGAGATCAACTTTCCTGTCTGAACAGAATTAAACATTTGGCAAACCAAACGTGGATGATCAGCGGCGGAACGCAGCGACCAGAACTGAAGCATAAAGCGACGAGGACTCAGGGTAATCCCGCCTCCCTAGAGGTAGAGTCTCAGTCATGTTTTATCAAAGCTATAATAATCGGGTCACACTTTCATTGAATGTCTCATATTTTGTGTCCCTCCCGTTTTCAGAACCATTCTGAACTAAGGATGTCGCCAACAGGTCTCCTCCAACAGCGTGGCGTCCGCATGTCCCGGTGGTTCTGACTTCTGCGTGCTCATGCGTAAAGCGTTCAGGCCTCTTCCGATTTCTTTTTGTTTCAACAGTGCACGCGCGTTGCTCTCCGGGATCTCGCGTGTCTGGAAGAGATTTGCGGAATTCAGAAATAAGACCTCATGTAGTGGCGCGTCCAGTTCCCACAGAGCAGTAGAGACTCCGGCATCAAAGCATTCTGGGATTTATTTACCCGACTTCTGGCTCCTTCATATTTCAGTAGAATGATTATATCTCGGGTGCATTTTTAGGTTGTTATCGTTGCGTTCTGCAGTTCCAGCATGCAGACGTCCGTGTGTGGAGTGGATGTGTGTGGCCGAGCCAGTTGGCCGGCTCTGGCCTCTGAAAACCCTCCTGGTGGACAGAACACACCGGGCTGACCTCTGCGCCGGAGGACGGGGATGAGCCTTTCAATGAATTAGGCAGAAAGACGTCTCGCTATGATCTTTGTTTCGGCTGAAAGCAGGCTGGATGTGGGAGGCATTGTGCACAGCTTTTGCGTGCCCCATCATACAATATTACAGTCTTTTCACATAAGAGGCAAGCGGAATGAAGCAGACTGGACAGATTTCAAACAGCCGAAAATTCAGAAGGGAAGCCATTTATCTGCAGGTGGGAACTTATGAGAACTGTGAGGATTTGAATGTTCTTAGAAAAATCTTTCACATTTTGACAAATGATTGAATTTCTGTCTCTGACTTTGTAAATCCCCGAATACCTCAACAAAAAAAGTGATGAATTGCTAATATGCAAATTGTAGTCACGGCCGTTTGGACGTGTGCTTCCCCATCCATCTCCCACATTCTGCGATGCTGATTCCCGTCGCGCGCAAGCGGGCTCTCAACCCGTTCAGACCGGGGGGGCTTTTGTTTGCCCCCTGCACCCCATAACCTCCACCCCCATCGCCTGCGCTGTCAGTTGCCAGGATTCAGAGGTGTAAAAGCATGCATCATTTTTCACCAGCTCTCCGTTCTGATATCGACAAAGGCCTGTGCTCTGGAGCAGCCTCTCCGCTTGTTCCCTGGCTTGAACTTCACTGATATCCAACTGCTCCCTTTTCCTCGCCTGAACGCAGCGCAGCGGGGATGGATTTGCAAGACAAATGCAGCTGTGTGTGTGAGAGAAAGTCAAGTGGCACAAAAAGACCATTTCAGTCAGGCGATGGGATGGAGAAAGTTAGCATTATGTGGGCGTCAAATCAATCAAAAACAAAAGACCACATGCAGAAGATTTGCTTCTGGATTTAGACTTGGGGTTGAAATGGAAGCATAACTCCACTGAAACTGGGCAGACTGGGAGAACTGGGATGGCAGAGAATCCTACAATGTGTGAGCAGTAAGTGAACAATAGACAATCAAATTACAAACAGCTGAAACTGACCAGCTGAATAATCTGTTTATTCTTAGAGCCTTCATCTGCTTGTGTCTCTGTCTTGCATAGTAATATTCAATAAATTAGAACATACATCCTGATGAGTCTCGGATAAAAACATGAGTTTCTAAATGACCGTCAGATAATTCACATTAACTCAGGAGGCCCTCCACAACTTATCAATGGAAGTATTACTGTACTTCTGTTTGTCTGCTGTGGAGTGAATGCCATTAGAGGAAGCAAAGAGAAGGAAGCCCAACACACCGTGAAGTTGTTTTTATGAAGAATTCGCAAAAAACAGCTTCCAGGACACAAGTGAAATAAAACTCAACATTATATGTGTGTTTACAGCATTCAAATCAAGACTGCAGTGGAGCTACAAAGGCTTTGACTTTTTACCAGAATATATTTTCCTGCAGTAATCATCCAGGTAGAGTCCAGAGGAGCAACAACCAGGATTCTAATATCAATGTATATTTAATTTGTTATTGTCACTCACTGATTGTATTTCTTAATTTCTTGTTGGCTGCAGCAACAAATTGAAAAGTTGTTTATCTTAAATGCAGAAAAGCCCATATTTAGATAATGATTGAAAAACATTCCAAATATGAACAAATTATGGAATCACAAACCTTGTTCCAAGATGTTTTCCCTTATTACTTGTTGTCTTTGTCAGCTAATTGATTCCAGTGAATGTATTAAAGCAATATTACTCATTGTTGCTTTCAGAAAATCAAATGAGTAACAGGTGAGAATGACTTGGAGATTATTGGCTGTGCTGAAACATTCTCAATATGGAGTTTCATTAAACCCATAAAAGCTGAAGTAATTATCTAACTTCTCTTGTAAAAGTGCTAATAGAGATGAGAGAAAAAGAGTTCTCTGGAGAAGAGAATCCACAAGTTAGTGCAACTTTTTCAAAGACATCTTATTGTGCCTACAATCAGTGTCTTGTTTCATTAAGTTAGTGCTTGTAGCTGATGTGGTTTGCTGTGGAAGAGGGCAGCTTGCCCTGCCAGTAGAGAAGTCATATCCAATCACAGAGCAGCTAATTGACAGTCTCGTGTGGGGAGAACAACTAATTGATTATAGGCCTGTCCTGTTCTGAAGCACCAGGGGACCAATGGCAGTGGACTCTTGGAGGTTTTGGATCTGCACACATTAATTACACAGACTTTGGGTATTTTTCTCTGTTTTCAGAAATAAAGAGAGGTGGCTTTTACTATCTTGTTGGAAAGATTTATTCTCCTCTGTACAACTTTTATATAATAATAAAGGTGCATGTGAATAAATTAGAATATTATTAAAAATATTATTTTGGAATTCCAAAGTCAAACTCATATCACACATGTTCATTATATAGTGATATGTTTAGTGTTTATTTATATTGTTGCTGATCATGGCTTATGCTTAATGAAAATCCAAAGTTTTGTTTGTCAGAAAAGTTAAATATTACAGCAGATCATTAAAATGTGTTTAATTTAAAATGAGGGTTTTCTGAACCGTGTGTTGATGTGCAGTGCAGTGCATGCAGTCGGAACTCTGCATCCATGCAGCGAGGCCAGGAGGAGGTGAGCCTGCGGTTCGGCTCAGGTATTCAGGTGCTTTGCTATCATCTTCAGCTCATCTGTGTGGTTGAATGTGCTGTCTGTTTTCATAACAGCCTATAGTTTCTCTATGTGGGCCTGTTTTCTGTTATCTAGCATAGTGCTCATTAAAGCAGGTATCGGTACTGTTGGCACTTGTGAGCCGGTACGAAATTCTGCTGGAAAATAAAATAAGAATCACTGTAAAGCTTGTTAGCAGAAGAAAGAATTAAATGCTGACTTAGTGAAGTCCAGTGAAGCAACACCAGCAGATGATGTGGTTCCTCATTTGAACAAACTTCACACCTGACCTTGGAGCAGGTTCCTCCTCCAGTCTCTCTGGACTCTGGACCTTAATATGAAATGTGTTTTGACTTTCATCTGAAAAGAAGACTTTAAACCACTGTGGAACATTCTTAGCTGCATCTTACTTAGTGCAGGTAAGACACATCTTTTATGGTCTCTGATTCAGGAGTGGCTTTAACTCAAAGTGCTACAGCTATAGTATGTGTTATAGATCTGTCTGTCTGTGGTGACTTTTGGTGCTCTGAGTTTAACTGCAGCCAATTTCTTGAATAAATCTTGTTAAATAATCCTCTTAAAGTTGCAGCTACCTTATTGCTGCACTTCATCCATTTCACAGTCTATTCTACTTCGGTCTCTAATATGTGAGCAGGCAGTTTGTTTCTCAAAGTCTCATTCTCAGGAGGAAACCTATAAGCTCTATCCAGCAGAAAGTAACACCTAAATACCAACATGTTATTGTCTGTTTAAAAAGAATTAAATTGCAATAATTTCTGCAGTAATAACAAACAAATATTTCATAACATTCCCATTCCCAACGTTCCCAAATCCAAACTAAATAAAAAAAGTCATTCAAAATAGGCATGAAGAAATGTATAATGAAGAAAAGAGGCAGTTTGAAAGAGCTAATGGCAGTAGTTAGCTCTTTTAGTGGCTTCATCTAGAAGAGGAACATATAAGCTCCAAGTCAGTTGGAGCTTATATGTTATATGTAAGATGAAAGTGCATCACACACGTTTAGTCACATTTAAAGATCAGCCAATGTTTATGTCGAGAGGCTATTCAGACTGTCAGAGTAATTTTATTTTTATTGTGAATACACCATTGATGAGCTCAAAGCATGTTCACTTAGGGAAGTATTGCAGGCAACAAGTTCAAAAACGTTCATCAGTTCACTTTTAAACTTTATTTGTGAAAGTGTTGTATGAAATGAGACGCACAATTTTTTTACATTAGTCTTGCATTTCACCATTTCATTGTGGCTGAAAAATAGCCAGCGGTTCAATCCAACACAAAGTGATTTTTTTGTTTTCTATCAAAGTGAATGTTGGGTTCAGCCCATGGGAGGAGCAACATGACATTTCCACTGCGGCTACTAAACAGGTCAGCCAGGGGAACCATGGAGTCCAAAGCAGTGGGAGGGAGACACTTTGAACCAAAACCGTGTAACTGAATCTTAACCAGTGGTTAAACCCATTCAACAGTGTAGGAATGGGGAGAGTCCAAACAAAACAATGCAATTCATAGCCTAACACAGTCCCTGTAGAATGAACAAGGAGGAGCTTTAATCAGTCAGCCAGTCAGTCAGTCAGTCAGTCAGTCAGGCAGTCAGTCAGACTACAGAGGCCATTTCTTTAATTTGAGAACCCCTGATATTTAAACACACATCTATTCCTCTCTAGTAAATTTAGATGGTTCTGGGCTGGACTATGATTTTGTTTTATTTCTTAAAAATGGCAAAAGAAAAATGCAACAAAGACATGCAATAAAGTAAAAGGGGACGGAGAATGGGGACTCTGGAGTCAGTCTGCCCTCAGCCTGACCTGCAGCTTTCATGCAGCTTGAACACATCAGAAATCCTATTGTGGGAGGTGATTAATTGAGAGTGATAACTTACCATGAACATAGATTGTTATAGGCTTTAATGTGGTAGGCCTGGCTTTTTAAACGCTGCTTTCATGTACTTTGTAGTCCAGCATATGGGCCCAGACGTATTCACTGACAAAAGGCAAATGGAAATTTATCACGCTTGTACATCCCACTAACAACATGCTCACTCTCTTTTTATTCCAACCCAGACTTCCTTTTGGTCTTATACTTTTGAAACAAATCTCAGATAAAATGCAATATTTAGTCAACAACTTAACTTAAACAAACTACAGTTACAACTACTGCTTTCCAAACTAATCAGTATAATTTAAGACAATATTTCCATCAGTTCATAAAACATGAGCTGATTGTGTTATTACAGAACAAAATACGAGAACATAAATATTTTCAAATCAGAAAGCATCAGATGTTTGATGAGTTGACTGTTATTTCTGAAGTTAAATATGTTTCTATTAAAATGATTTTTGCTTCACTCATTTGGAATTTTCTTGAAGAAAAAATTAATAATGATGTAAAATATTTTTTCAAAATCACACTTCCGGAACAACAAAAACACCCCAAAAATCAAAATAGAAATAATGAGTTTACTTGTTAATCTGCATTTATGTCTTACATGATGAAAATCTCTCTGTCTCTACTGTCTACAAATGTACGAAGATTTGAATGAAATAAAAACGTCTTTTACATGCTGCAGAGAAACACAAACTAACAAGAAGATAAACAATAAAAAAAGAGAAACAGACTAAGGTGGATGGAATCACCATCCAGCGTCCTTCACAGTTTCTTTTAACTCCCTCCATTTTGAGTACAGCCACATAAAAGTCACATATTCTTGTTGTATTGCAATGCTTGGTTAATAAAACTTATATTTTAACATTCATGTGCTTGTTTTGACCTGATACTTTCTACCTCACAATGTTCTGAAATGTGATAACAGCATCTTCCATCTGTTAGAGTCTCACCTTACACATCAGTGGGCCCTGAAAAACAGTGCAGACAATTTATGAAGCCGTCAGGCAGAAGATGATAGTTTGCATGACTTCTGAACCCAACCGAACCAAACTCCAAGCCTCTGGTCCCCATTGAAAAACTCTTTGTTCATATTTGCTTGTGCTTCTGATTAATCCTTATTTCTTTTCCTGGTCCTTACCTGCCAGGATCCCTGGAACTTGTCCGGGTTTAGCACATTTAAACACATGGAACCAATTAGATTGAACCACTACTTCTTGCTGCAGAAGGGAATTTGCATTTCTTATTTAAATAAGCTTTTGTATTTAAGTGAATATTTGTATTTAAAGTTTAAAACTTTTCGTTCCCAATTGTTCACATTTAATTTATTATCAAACGTAGCTGTCACCAATATAATCATTAGTGATTATATTCTGTTTAGTTGTCTCTTTATTGGTCAGCCAGTGTATGCGCCCTGTGTCATATCTTTGTTAGGTCGGCTGTGTTTGTTTGTGCAGCCAGTGGTTCACATTTATCCCTGTGTTCAATTGTATGTTTCACCTCTTTTATGAGCTCAGCATTTATTTTCCTGTAACTCTTCTTGCTTTTCAACTTGGTGCATCACAAGCACAGAATAAAATACTAGATATTGATACACGCATATGTGCTTTCATCATGCTGATTGTTGCAACTTTGTAAACACAATCAGTTACTGAGCTATCACCACATACATAGAAGAGCCAAGGCTCTATACTTTTTTATCATCACATTTGCAACATTGATGACATTTATAATCTGCCTAGATCAGCAGGCTAGTTTCTACGTATCCGAGAACTAAGTCTGTTTGAACTTCTGTATTGAACCAGAAGGGGAGGTTGGGTAGATCTGTGTGTGAACTTAGCTTAATTAGGCAGGGAGACCAATCACCAACAACTCGATATCAAGCCTGCAGATTATTGCAGTCAACTCAGCTGTGTAGGTCAGTGGAAGTCTCAGCTTCCTCAGGAACTTCTGGGGTTTCCTCCAAGAGTTTACTCTGTGATATTTGCTTTCCATCCTAATCGCACCCCCAATGAAAACACTAACAAGGATTAATGGAGAGTAAACAAACCTCTTTAACCCTTTTTCCTTTTTGGACTTGTATTTTTAAAATAAATTTGTAATGTCAGTGTCGATTTATCAGAGTTAAACGAAGCACCTCAAAGTAATACAAAAAAAAAATGTCCAACTTCCATGATCAATCAAAGGGTTTAGGTTTCACATTGAGAAAAAAAGTTTTAATCTTTTTTACTTTCAGTTATACTTTGAGATTCTAACGAGCTGTTGAACTGATTCTGAAATGTTAACCTGAAACATTCAGATAGAATTATTATATTTTCATTATTTCATCAAAACAGTGAAAGACATCAGTGAGATGCCAAGAGTCACTCTGTTGTGTTTGCATGAATAAAATATTACATGTGTTCAGCCTGAAGCTTTATGTGAAATAAAGAGACCCAGAAAAAGAGAATAGTTGATAGTTGATATGTGCTTCCATAACTAATACATATGTAAATTAACCAGACATTTAAATCAGACTTATTTAAATCATTTAGAGGTTTTTTCAAATACAGAATTTATATCCTTCTCAAGTTGACGGAAATTTAACTAAAAGCTTTCAGTTCTTCCAGATCAAAAAACTAAATTAAAGAGAAGAACATTATCACTCACAATATACATAAAAATATACTTTCAAAGTTAATTATTTTAGAGGTGTGTTTTTGAATATTATTTTAGTTTTTCAAAAAGTAGCATTATACTTTCATGGTAATTAGACATTCAAGTTAGCTAAAAAGATGTTTCGGTGCACAAATGATTTTTTTTACATTTTATTGTGTATCTGCTGTCTATACAAAACTGCACTCTGGACATGTGGGCAAGTTAGTTTTTTTTTTCTTTTTTTTTTCTTTATTGCTACAATATTTTGCTAACACCTTTAAACTTTGTCGACAGCTCCAGGTTTTAACAAATAATCCAAAGGACAATCCACAAAACACCAGATGGTCAGAAGTTTGATAACATATCAAGCCTAAATAATAAAAAGTATCAGTATTGATATTGATAACTGTTTTATCTGACATTGCCTGTAAACACCTGTCAACAGAGGTAGGCAGAGAACCTAAAAACTATACTTGAGTAAGAGTAGCACTACTTCGACATGTTACTTATTTTACTCAAGTAAAAGTAAAACATAGCTGTCCAAGAAATTACTTAAGGACAAGTACAAAATACAAAAAGTATTTGGTAAATGAGCAACTCAAGTAAAAAGTAAAACATTAAATGTAAATTACTGCCCAACTGTGACGTCTCTTTGCTGCTGTGCCAGAGAAACTTATAGGACAATATTCTATTTTTTTTATTTAATTCTACTCTGTTCTATTTGTGATATTGGCTCTGGCATGGAATTGATACAAAAATATGCCGTATTGTACGCCTCTAATACTTAATACAACTCCTTTTACACAAACAAAATCCCCAGTCATATGTGTTAATGCTGTTGACAGTGGATGTTCATGAGATAATATGGTAGTTGCACTGTTGCTACTGCTGTAGGATCTGTGGTCTGTGAATCTCCAGCAAAGTTAACATCCTGATATCAGTCTTAGATGCTAAAAATGCACTGAACTTTTATTTGTTTTACTTGGGATGAAAATAAAAATAATTCCATATGAAAAAGTGAGTTTTAAATAATCTAAACTCACAAAAGTAAATTGTCATCACCAAACAAATGAATGGAGTGAGATTCTTTCAGAGAGGCTGATTCCAGTGATTCCACAGTCTATCACAAGTGAAAGAACTATGCAAACCAGGACTTAGAAAGACTAATGAGCATTGGATATTTGCTTGCTCATCATAAGATCACATGTGATGGAATGGAGACATTATCCACATCATGTTTAGTCTACACTCTGATTAAAGGGGCGTTGCATTTGCTTCTTTTTAAATCCATTGTGTGTTTTCTGCCATTCTCAAGTTTCATGTAGTGAATGGCAGTATTTGTGATTTTAGCGCTGGCCATGGCCTGGCTGACCTGGCTGACCTGGCAAGTGCTGTCCTTTTTCATAGCCTGTGGTTCTGGCTGCTGAATGGCCCTGGCCTTTCTTTTAGCCAACGCTTTGAATGGACTGTGGTAGCTGATTTAAAGCTTGTGGTCAGAGAACCAAGTAAAGGTCATGGGAGCAAAGGTTAACCCTGGAACATCTGATTTACTCTGCTTCAATATGTTTGGAGTCATATATGGAGCTGTAATGATTCAGGCAGCTTGCCTTGACAGGCAGTGCACAGCCACACAGACTGCATGCAAATCCTTCAGAAATACAATGAAGGTATTTCATATAATGATGACATTATATGCACAGCATATGATATTATTTCACAACCCTGAAAAATATAATAACGCTAACTTTATCTTTAAGGTATTTTAGAAATATATTGGAAGATTAAATAGTATAGTTGAGGGTTTGTTATCAAATGATTATGTTCCTGACTGGTTTTCTGATAACACCTCTTCTACATTTGTATTTCCTCCTGGCTGGAACAATGTCCTACCCAGATGAACATTATGGTAGGGGATAAACTGTAACTGCTCCCCAAGGAAGTTCTGCTGTCATTAAGATGTGCATCTCCTGATCAGTTTCTTCAGTCTCATTTTGATCAACATTCTCTGTCTATTTGCCTTCAGGAGAAAAGACTCCCAAGATTTTCCACTGGGGGATCATTCCTACTGAAATTCAACAAGTTTTCTTTCATCTGCTGTTCCATTGATACTTGTCAGTCATAGCTTCCTTAGTATTGAGATGAACCTTGGTATCATCTATCACTAGGACATCCTTTAAGTTTCCTGTTACACAACTTCCTAGAGGAGCCGTCTGCATCACGGCTCTCCTCCTGATCCTGATTTTGAACTCACTGTTTAATTAATTAGCATTGAATTTAGGTTGTATGTAAATGAAACTGCCATTATTACTTAAATCAGGATTTGAAAATTTTGAAATTATTTCGTAGGGCACAGTGAATGTTTGTCAAGTATCAACACAATGACTCAATCATGTTTCTATATTTAAATGTCTATTTGTCCTGTTTGCTGTAAACTGATGCTCTATGAACAAATTCTATTTATTTGGGGCTACAGTGTTAGGATAACTACCCTGCAATCAGTAGCTTGCTGGTTCAATTCCCACTACACCCACCTCTGTCATTGTGTCCTTGGGGAAAACATTTCATCCTCTTTGGCTCCTGCTGTTGGTCAGAACGCCCAGTGGTGCAATATGGCCGCCTCACCTCTGACAGTGTGTCTCAGGGCAGCTGTGGCTACAATCAAATAGCTTGACTGTATGTGAATAAGTGTGTAAATGGAAATGACTGATTTTATGTACAGTGTCTTTGAGGTTTCTGAAAATTCCCTTAATCAAATAACTGAATGAAATAAGTATCTAAATAAAAGCATTGATTATCTCTTTATTCAACTGATTTATTGTTACAAGGACATAAAAGTTTTGATTCAAGGCTCAAATCTGAATCTTTTCACTGTTGCTCTGTGATGCCCTAGAGAAGAAAAACACTTTATTTAAAGTGTTTTTTGAATAAACAAAAACATACTTACATTTGTGTAAGTATATTTTAAGTATATTAACTGTTAAGCGTACCACATATAAAAATAGACAAAGTAAACTAACATCATGCTTGTACCAATTTTGACTTTATAACTTTAAACACACTTAAATATAACTATACCACAATACATTTTTAAGGAATATAATAACTAAAAGTGTACCTTAAGTGAAAAACAATGTATGTCAAGTGCACAATGAAACAACATGCTTTTAAAGATATTGTGTGTATATTTTAATATATAAACTTACTTTAAAAGTAAACTATTAAATACACAAAAATTTCAGCATCTTTTAAATTACATCTCAGTGTATTTAGTTAGTAAGCTCACTAATGTATGTAGCTTAGTAAATTATATATAAAGTTATATATATATATATATATAGATATATATATATCTATATATATATATATATAGATAGATATATATATCTATATATATATAGATAACTTTATATATAATTTACTAAGCTACATACATTAGTGAGCTTACTAACTAAATACACTGAGATGTAATTTAAAAGATGCTGAAATTTTTGTGTATTTAATAGTTTACTTTTAAAGTAAGTTTATATATTAAAATATATATATATATATATATATATATATATATATATATATCTATTGAGCTATCGGCTGACTGGATAGCTCAATAGATAAGGTATCAGTATATCACCCGAGAGGGCGGGGTTCGAATCCAGTCTGGGTCCTTAGGCAAGACCCTTCAAGCTACTGCCTACCTCATACCATGAGAGATACTAAGTTGCATAACATGCCGGCTCAGACGTCGCCCGGCCAAACAAGGTCTGTGTCAGGTGTTGGGGAACCAGAGCACCTTGATGACAAATGGGCTACTGGAACAAGACGGAAATGGGCGAGAGATGAAAATGTGGATCTGTTGGAATGCTACTACTCAAGTAACCCTAGTCAGAGAGGTTACATGCAAAGACTGGGGAAGGAATGGTTACTTCGACATCCCCAGTCAACACTAAGTGCTAAACAACTAGTAGCTCAGTGCTCCAACATCCGCAAACGGCAACTGCTATCACAACTTGAGATTGACGAGATACAACACAAATGCTACAGCAAAAGGGAGGAACCCGGATGTCAGAACTGTGGGGACTTAACTACAAGTCCCCACCCAGTGAGGGGATACACGGCCCCAGTGAGCGAATCAGAGCTGAACGAGACAGCTGCTGACCTGAGAGAGAGAATCATGACCCGAATGACAACCAGGCCTCCCCGGCGCCAATTACAACGGCTGAGTGAAGTACCATCAGAAAGTCTCATTGAGAATGTGAATGCAGCATTGAGAACGATCCCTACCAATACCATAACAGAAACCAATGAGCTGATCTACAACTCAGCATCAGTGATCCTTGAGATGCTTGGCTATAAGAGCAACCATGAGACCCAATACCCACCATGGAAAAGACGGTTAGAGGCTAAAATCAAGGTAACAAGGAGGGAAGTGAGCCAACTATCAGAGCTCCACAAGGGTACAATGAAAAGACAAGTACCCAGAAAGTACAGGCAGATGCCCATACCTGAAGCACTCGAAACTGCCAAACAGAGGCTCCAAGCCTTGGCCAGCCGCCTAAAGAGATACACAAGGGAGAATGAATCCAGAAGGATTAACCGGCTCTTCTCCACTCAACCAGCTAAGGTGTACTCTCAATGGCAGGGTAATAACAACAGAGCAGACCCACCAAGGCTGGAGACTGAACAATACTGGAAAGGCATATGGGAAAGCAATGCACAGTGGTTGATCTCTCTACGAGAGGACCATAGCAACCTCCCTGAGCAAGCCCCGGTAACCATCACTGTGACAGATGTCCAAGAAAGAGTCTCAGGTATGAAAAACTGGACAGCACCAGGGCCTGACATGATCCATGCCTACTGGCTAAAGAAACTCACTGCCCTCCATGAGCGACTAGCAGGCCAAATGAACCAGCTGCTACAAAGTGGGACTCACCCTGAATGGTTAACTGAAGGGCGGACAATCCTAATCCAGAAGGATCCATCAAAGGGTCCAGTCCCACCCAACTACCGACCAATAACCTGCCTCTCCACAACCTGGAAGCTCATGTCAGGCATCATAGCGGCCAAGATAAGCAAACACATGGATAAGCACATGAGCATGGCACAGAAAGGTATCGGTGTAAATAGCAGAGGAGCCAAACACCAACTCCTCGTAGACCGCACAGTTGCCCGAGACTGCAAAAACCCGACACACCAACCTGTGCATGGCTTGGATTGATTACAAGAAAGCCTATGACTCAATGCCGCATACTTGGATCATTGAATGCTTAGAGATGTATAACATCAACAGGACTCTGAGAGCCTTCATTGCAAACTCAATGAGGCTGTGGAAAACCACCCTGGAAGCCAACTGCAAACCACTTGCACAAGTGTCCATCAAATGTGGCATATACCAAGGAGATGCTCTGTCCCCGCTACTGTTCTGCATAGGCCTGAACCCCCTCAGCCAAATTATCAACAAGACTGGCTACGGATACCGACTCAAAAAATGGGGCCAACATCAGTCACCTTCTATACATGGATGACATCAAGTTGTACGCCAAGAGTGAGCGAGACATCGACTCACTGATCCACACCACCAGGATCTACAGCACGGACATTGGGATGTCATTCGGACTAGAGAAGTGTGGTCGGCTGATTACAAAGAGGGGGAAGGTGATCCGCACAGAAGGGGTCTCACTCCCAGAAGGAAAAAAAACCTCCAACGAATAAGGCAAGTCCTGAGAAGCCAGCTCAATGGCAAGAACAAAATCCGCGCGATAAACAGCTATGCCCTGCCAGTAATCAGATACCCTGCTGGAATAATTAGCTGGCCAAAGGAGGAGATAAAAGCCACAGATATTAAGACTAGAAAGCTACTAACAATGCATGGAGGGTTCCATCCCAAATCCAGCACCCTGAGACTGTACACGAGCCGCAAAGAAGGAGGCAGAGGACTAGTGAGTGTGAGAACCACTGTCCAGGACGAAACAACTAAGATCCATAAATACATCAGGGACAAAGCCTCAACAGACAATGTGCTCAGTGAATGTCTCAGACAACAGGGAACGGAGGTTGAAGTGCCAGAGATACCATCATGGGAGGACAAGCCCCCTACATGGGATGTACCACCAGCAAATAACCGAAGTGGCTGATATCAGTAAATCCTACCAATGGCTGGAAAAAGCTGGGCTCAAGGACAGCACAGAGGCCCTCATCATGGCCGCCCAGGAACAGGCCCTAAACACCAGAGCAATAGAGGCCCAGATCTACCACACCAGACAAGACCCAAGGTGTAGGTTGTGTAAGGAGGCTCCTGAGACAGTCCAGCACATAACAGCAGGGTGCAAGATACTGGCAGGGAAAGCGTACATGGAACGACATAACCAAGTGGCAGGCATAGTGTACAGAAACATCTGTGCAGAATATGGACTGGAAACCCCGAGAAACTTTCCAAAGTGGGAAACACCCCCAAAGGTGGTGGAGAATGCCAGAGCTAAGATCCTGTGGGACTTCCAGATCCAGACAGACAGAATGGTAATGGCGAACCAACCAGACATTGTCATAGTGGATAAACAACAGAGGAAAGCCGTTGTGGTAGATGTAGCAATACCAAGCGATTGCAACATCAGGAAAAAGGAGCACGAGAAACTGGAGAAATACCAGGGCCTCAGGGAGGAGCTGGAGAGGGCCTGGAAGGTGAAGACCACAGTGGTGCCTGTGGTCATCGGGGCCCTCGGGGCAGTCACCCCCAAACTGGAGCAGTGGCTACAACAGATCCCAGGAACAACATCAGACATCTCAGTCCAGAAATGTGCAGTCCTTGGCACAGCCAAGATACTGCGCAGGACCCTCAAGCTCCCAGGCCTCTGGTAGAGGACCCGAGCTCAGAGGATAAGAACCACCCGCGGTGGGTGAGAAGGGAATTTTTATATATATATATATATGGTAATACCAGGGCCTCAGGGAGGAACTGGAGAGGGCCTGGAAGGTGAAGACCACAGTGGTGCCTGTGGTCATCGGGGCCCTCGGGGCAGTCACCCCCAAACTGGAGCAGTGGCTACAACAGATCCCAGGAACAACATCAGACATCTCAGTCCAGAAATGTGCAGTCCTTGGCACAGCCAAGATACTGCGCAGGACCCTCAAGCTCCCAGGCCTCTGGTAGAGGACCCGAGCTCAGAGGATAAGAACCACCCGCGGTGGGTGAGAGGGGAATTTTTATATATATATATTCATCTCTCGCCCATTTCCGTCTTGTTCCAGTAGCCCATTTGTCATCAAGGTGCTCTGGTTCCCCAACACCTGACGCAGACCTTGTTTGGCCGGGCGACGTCTGAGCCGGCATGTTATGCAACTTAGTATCTCTCATGGTCTGAGGTAGGCAGTAGCTTGAAGGGTCTTGCCTAAGGACCCAGACTGGATTCGAAATAACCTGCCTCTCGACAACCTGGAAGCTCATGTCAGGCATCATAGCGGCCAAGATAAGCAAACACATGGATAAGCACATGAGCATGGCACAGAAAGGTATCGGTGTAAATAGCAGAGAAGCCAAACACCAACTCCTCGTAGACCGCACAGTTGCCCGAGACTGCAAAACCCGACACACCAACCTGTGCATGGCTTGGATTGATTACAAGAAAGCCTATGACTCAATGCCGCATACTTGGATCATTGAATGCTTAGAGATGTATAACATCAACAGGACTCTGAGAGCCTTCATTGCAAACTCAATGAGGCTGTGGAAAACCACCCTTGAAGCCAACTGCAAACCACTTGCACAAGTGTCCATCAAATGTGGCATATACCAAGGAGATGCTCTGTCCCCGCTACTGTTCTGCATAGGCCTGAACCCCCTCAGCCAAATTATCAACAAGAGTGGCTACGGATACCGACTCAAAAATGGGGCCAACATCAGTCACCTTCTCTACATGGATGACATCAAGCTGTATGCCAAGAGTGAGCGAGACATCGACTCACTGATCCACACCACCAGGATCTACAGCACGGACATTGGGATGTCATTCGGACTAGAGAAGTGTGGTCGGCTGATTACAAAGAGGGGGAAGGTGATCCGCACAGAAGGGGTCTCACTCCCAGAAGGAACAATAGCAGACATAGAGGACAATTACAAGTACCTAGGTATACCACAAGCAAATGGCAACCTCGATGAGGTCACAAGGAAAGGAGCCACAGCTAAATACCTCTAACGAATAAGGCAAGTCCTGAGAAGCCAGCTCAATGGCAAGAACAAAATCCGTGCGATAAACAGCTATGCCCTACCAGTAATCAGATACCCTGCTGGAATAATTAGCTGGCCAAAGGAGGAGATAAAAGCCACAGATATTAAGACTAGAAAGCTACTAACAATGCATGGAGGGTTCCATCCCAAATCCAGCACCCTGAGACTGTGCACGAGCCGCAAGGAAGGAGGCAGAGGACTAGTGAGTGTGAGAACCACTGTCCAGGATGAAACAACTAAGATCCATAAATACATCAGGGACAAAGCCTCAACAGACAATGTGCTCAGTGAATGTCTCAGACAACAGGGAACCAGATACTATGATGGATCAGATACCATCATGGTATCTGGAGATCCCATGATGGTATCCCCAGATACCATCATGGGATCTCCAAGTGGCTGATATCAGTAAATCCTACCAATGGCTGGAAAAAGCTGGACTCAAGGACAGCACAGAGGCCCTCATAATGGCCGCCCAGGAACAGGCCCTAAACACCAGAGCAAGAGAGGCCCAGATCTACCACACCAGACAAGACCCGAGGTGTAGGTTGTGCAAGGAGGTGCCTGAGACAGTCCAGCACATAACAGCAGGGTGCAAGATACTGGCAGGGAAAGCGTACATGGAACGACATAACCAAGTGGCAGGCATAGTGTACAGAAACATCTGTGCAGAATATGGACTGGAAACCCCGAGAAACTTTCCAAAGTGGGAAACACCCCCAAAGGTGGTGGAGAATGCCAGAGCTAAGATCCTGTGGGACTTCCAGATCCAGACGGACAGAATGGTAACGGCGAACCAACCAGACATTGTCGTAGTGGATCAACAACAGAGGAAAGCCGTTGTGGTAGATGTAGCAATACCAAGCGATTGCAACATCAGGAAAAAGGAGCACGAGAAACTGGAGAAATACCAGGGCCTCAGGGAGGAACTGGAGAGGGCCTGGAAGGTGAAGACCACAGTGGTGCCTGTGGTCATCGGGGCCCTCGGGGCAGTAACCCCCAAACTGGAGCAGTGGCTACAACAGATCCCAGGAACAATATCAGACATCTCAGTCCAGAAATGTGCAGTCCTTGGCACAGCCAAGATACTGTGCAGGACCCTCAAGCTCCCAGGCCTCTGGTAGAGGACCCGAGCTGAGAGGATAAGAACCACCCGCGGTGGGTGAGAAAGGAATTATATATATATTTTAATTCCCTTCTCACCCACCGCGGGTGGTTCTTATCCTCTCAGCTCGGGTCCGCCTGGGAGCTTGAGGGTCCTGTGCAGTATCTTGGCTGTGCCAAGGACTGCACATTTCTGGACTGAGATATATATATGTGTTAACCGCCATTGCTAACTCCTTCTCCAACCTCTCTCTGCACCGTCACAACCACACGATCGAACCATTATACCTTGGATTTCTGTCGGCTAACGTGTGGGCTCTCAGGTTTTGAAAATGGGCTGACAATCGGCTGGCAGCTTTAAGATCATTAGAGTGCGCTGGGCATTAAGGAAATGATGAAGGAAGGGTCAGTGGAGAGCACCGGCGTTTAGCCTTTTTCAATCAGAGTCATCAACAGAAAGAGAAACAGGCCGGAAGAAACGATATAGCCGATAATTGAAACGAGGTCGATAGCTTTAATTTATTGTGCGATTAATTGATTTCTTGTTTATTGCGACAGGCCTAATTGTCACATTATATTGGCCTTAGCTTTATTCTTCATACACATCTTGAATGACCTTGTGCAGGGAAGAAAAAGGTGGACGACGACTGCTCAAATAATTCTCATCCTTTAAATTAGGGTTCCATTAAGAAGCATTTCTCACCTCTAGATCTAGGCTTCACTTCTCTCCAGTATTTGTCTCGAGGCCCCACAGAGACTGACCACCTCTTAGCACAAGTGATTAAAGCCTGCATTGTACTCCTGAGGACTATTAGTGATTACAGAGATCCTGAAGGATGTTCATGTTTTTCTTAAGTCTTGGTAAAGAGCCTCTTGAGCTGGCTCAAAATGGAGGTTTCTTTTTGAAGCATAGGGAAGAATGGCTTAAGAGAGGTTATTTAGTGACATCATTGAAAAGTAATATTGTGACCAGTCTGAAAACATATCTTTGTTCACATGGACGAAGGGCCCATCTTTTAGACTGGACACAAAGATCCAACACAATGTTGTTTAAAATGATCAATCCAGAGTAGGTCTGGCTGCTGAAGGGACTGCACCTGCTCAGCTTTCCTCCGCTATCTTAACAGAGTATTCATTTCTATTTTTGTTTTGAATATCATTATCAGTTCCTCTAACTTCAGTGTCATAATCAATAATGTGTGTTTGAAAGTAGGGGGCAATGTGCAACTACTAAGGTGTCAGTAAGTTATGTTGGAAAATGGACGTTGTATAAGGCAGCCTCCTTAAATGTTTTAAAATTACTGGGGACGCTTTGGCAGAAATGGAACAAAATACATTTTGTAATGGAAAATTTTGCTCCTCACCCCTCATCTTTTTTAGGTAATTTGCATAGTCTTATCTTACGATTGGTCAACCCATTCTAACATAGACTGCTACAGACTCATATAACAGCAGGGGAGAGGTCCTTGATCCTGGAGATGAAGTGTTACTTCCCCAACCGAAATGATCTGCCCTCTTTAGCACCAAAGAACAATCCCTTTTCCTTAACAATAGACAAATGGCAAGACCATCTGTGTTGGGCTTCACAGAATCCTTAGTACATAACAATCAATGATTCACACCTATTGTCCAATCAAATCTCTCTTTTCTGACCAGAACCTAGAAAAGGAAGCCAGATCCACTGTTGGTCAGAGCAGACTGACAGACTCCTTTGACTCTGTATTTCTGTTCTAACCTTGCAAGGTTCTAATATTTTTTTTTATTTCCTCTCATCCAGGCTCTTGTTAAAGTAATTTTTCCATGACAATCTACTTCAGTAGATTAAAACAAGTTGTTGTGGTCATTTACAATGAATATAAAACTTATCATGAAGGTTTTATAATGGAGAAGTCATTGTTAAGTTATCTCTGTGTCGCTTATTTGGACAATAAGACATATTGTGAAATTATTATTATCAATTATATGAAGTAATATGAAGTATGAATACAGTAATGTATTGGAGCTGTGGTTAACTGGGCAGATTTCTGTGGGTAAACAGTCTGATCCCCTCACAGTCAGGAGCTGGACAGAGGCCAGCAGGGTCACAGATCATCTTTTACCGTCTCTGCTTTAATGTCTATGCAGTTTTGAAAAACAACCAATCTGTGTTCTCAGCTTTATTTTGGGTTCAATATTGAGCCAAGAAAATGAGCCCAACACAAAGGGTTCACAAAATAAAAACAAGACAAATTCATTAGGATAAGTAATGAATAAGAACACATGTTATTTTTCTAATAAGGGGTAAATTTCACACAGCAATTTGAAGTGCTGCACTGCTGGGTGTTGACTAACAAAAACAAATAATAATAATGTTCAAGTTTTATGTGGTAAATAAAACAGAATTCAAGATGTACATGTTAGAATATTAGAATTTCAGCTGTGCTGGCTTTAGGCTTGTAAAATGAATATGGTAATGTTACTTCTGTCATCTGAATAGATGACAGAGATTTATTTCAGTTACGATGAAGCTATAAAAGCTCTGGGGACAGAGACAGAGCTGTTTCTGTTATAACTAAGAAAAAATGAATTCTACATCTGCTATTGTACTTTTCTGGGCATCTAACCTCCTTTTTCAATATCCAGAGATGCTTAAGCTGGTTTGTAGACCAGTTCTACTTTGCCGATCAAAATATATGTACGGTATTTGTGGTCTTTATTTTCCCATTTCAAACATTACTGTTATTTTTATGTCAATAGTTCCTCAATAATCTCAAAACAACTTTCAGTCAAGAAATGTTATCTGGAATCCAAGATGAAAGAAAGAATCCATCAGCAAGAATGCAAAATGACAACAGGTCAGCTTCTGGCAGAATGCCCTGCACTGTTAACTCAACATCAATATTTGCTGTAGGCTTACCGGGAACCAACGAAGGTATCCCATAAAAATTTGCAGCTTCACATTAATCCATTCACCATGTGTTTCAGTCCTTTTCATGAGTGAATGTGTCAATTATTAACTACTCTTGGTCTGAATTCACTCAAGCTGAGTAAATTCAGTAAAACAACTTAGATCTCTGTCTATGTCTGTATGTCTGTCTGTCTGTCTGTGCAGCACTGTAAGAAGGCTTTTACCTCTAATACCTTTAACTTTTAGATTTATTTCTCTTACATCAACTTCCCCCAGATTAGTTTCTCTTTGTGCAGTTCGGCTTCCTTTGTGTTTTTATATTATAGACTTTTGCTTACTCTCTTCCGCAACTGTTACCAATCCCCTGATTAACACACCTGCATTCAGCGTAATTCTCCACCTCACTTGATCTGAAACGGCAGCGCCAGGAGAAGGAAGCCTGTCATATTCCAGGCATCATGCCAGTCATTTTAAGGATGCCTATTAGTTCTCTGAAAAATGATAAAAACCCTCATCATCATTGAGATAATGATGACCCAAGATTATCTCAATGATGATGATGTCATTATCATTTCTCATTGAGAAATCATTTCTCATTGAGAAATGATAATGACATCATCATTTCTCAATAAAATCCCCCTGGACCAAACTTGAAAATTGGGCGTTAAGCTATTAGTACTTATGAATCTTCAACAACTCATAGGCAGAAGTGAAAGTGTTGCGCAACAATAATAATCACCAAGCTAAAATACGTGCCGCTAAATATTAATATAACAATATTAAATATTTATTTTTGCCTCGAGGAATTTTAATAATAGAGGTAATCATTTGAGGGATTATTATAGCCCAACACTTTACACACACATTATAATTACAGCATCCGAATAATTAGTTTTACACTCAAGTGTTTTCTAAAAGTAAGACCATTAAAATAGTAAACAAGTCATATAGTACTGGGCAAATATGACGCATTAATGTATAACCTCTGCAATAGACGGCCAAGTTATATCAGCATGCTGAAGGGCAGTCAAACATTTGTGCTAGATAAAGAATCCCTTGAAGCTGTAAATCCACCTGTATGCTGTTTGTCTTCCACCAGTGGGCTCCCACACTTTATGTGACAGTAGCCAAATAAAGAAGTGTTGTCAAACACTGTTTGCAGGACTGTTTTTAGTGCAGGAGTTATTCACAATGAGGCTGTCCAGGGTTAACTAATCCTTAGGAATTGTATTTAACTTTAAATATAAATATTTTAGAGCCTCAGAAATCACTGTCCAAGGCCGTCAATATCATGGTTAATGTTTCTCTGGAGGTCAATTGATCTCAAATTCTCCATCGGTGTGTGGGTGTGGGTGCATGATTGTTTGTCCCGTTTTGCCCTGTGATGGACTGGTGACCTCTAACATGTTGACAGGTGGAGATAGGCAGCCGCACCCCTCACAACCCCAATGGTATAAGGGTCTATGAAGATGGATAGATTTTATTTATTTATTTACTATCACCATTGAGATTAAGAATTACTTTTTCAAGGGAGACCTGACAGAAATCTGACAGATGCAATGCTACCATGCACTGGTGCCACCAGGCCCTCTGAGCCCCACCAGCAGGCAATATGAGTGAAGTGTTTTGTCCATAACAGAGATAACAGAGGCAGGTAGAGCGGGAATTGTTCAAATGCGGGAATATCACAAAACTTATTTATTAAGGGCTAAGGAGAATTTTAAATTCTACATGGGATCTAACGGGCCATCGAACAGAAGCTAAAACAGGAGAAATATGATTTCTATTTTTAACTTTCACCAGAATTGATTTTGGACTGGTTAATTGTAAAGAATCACAGTTGTACAGCCTTAAAGTTACAACGCCATTGACTAGCTTTTCAGCATCCCTCCTGATCTGGATAATCCTAGAAACCCGTTTAATATTGGGATGACATATCCTGATCAAAAATAACACCAAGCTTCTTTATTACACAATAAACTGTGTCAGAAGCAGCACTGAGCTCTATTGTCTAATGTTACTTGGAATTAGGAAGTAACACTGAATAAGAACATTAAATTGAGAAAGATTGGGGAGTTTTCTGCCTCTGCTTGTGTTTGTCTGAGATTTTGATGAAATCAAATATAGAACAGATTTTTTAAAAGCTATTACATGATTGTCTGATAAAGGTTTAAAATAATTACGTTTTCTCTCAAAGGCAACATACATGTTTAGGATGAAATACTGGTGTTACGGAGTGAAAACTTATTCAATCTTGACGGAGGCTCGGACGTCTTTTACTGAACATTTCTATTCAGTTTTTATTGCCACAGCTGATAAAGGCAAGAGCTGTTCATTACCTAGCAACCAAAATCAACAGAAGGCAAGACAACAATGACAAAAGACAGAACCACATCCTGTTAAGCATTCTTCAAAATGAAAGACTTCCTCTATCCAAAGAAGTCATGCCTCTCACTTAAATATGTTACACTTCCTCTTTTTGAAGTTATATACAATCGTTTTAAATTCAATTAATAATAATCATGTAAATTATGTTCAACAAGTAATTGTAAATTAGCCAATTTATTAGGCAAATAATACTTAACATCAAACAAGGGTAAAGAACAACTGGTTTAACAAACAAGTGGTTTCAGAGCAATTCTGAATTAGGAAAGCTAAAAGTTAGAAGCACAAAAGATCTGTAACTTTTAATTGGCTTGGAAATAATCAATAAATCTGACTGAAACATGGGTGTTACTCCCCTTTGTTACCCTGCATTTGGAGGAATGTGGAAAATTGAATAATTAAATGACGTTAACTCATTTATACCAACATAATCCTAGTGCTGTAGTTTGGGTTCTAAGACAAAATATCTCAAGTTATAATACAAAGTATTTCAACACTTTGTTAGTAAATCATATGTTCAACAAATTTAGCTGAATTATTTATTTTATTTTCAGGTTTTAATGACTTTGACTGTGTGAAACCACAACTTTGCTGGGGCGCCATCCTGAGTTGTCAGTGTTTCACAAGACTAAGAAATTGGCAGAATTCTCGAAAGAAAAGAGAACTACAGAACAGCAGCTGAACCACTCTGTGCCTTTAACTTTTTCTAATGAATAAAACATTCTCCCCTCCTCTGTCTGTGTGTGACACACTGAAATGAGCGCAATACATAATAAACAAAGAGTATAATTCAGAGCGTCTGTTTGTTGAGCAGGATAATGTGCCTCATGCTGGTGCTTGCTGTCACTCAGGTCAGAGCTTTGCAGAATGCCAACATTAGCAGCTGGTCATCCAAAGTCTGAACCAAACAGATCACTCTGCAGTGAAACTGATGAAAAGCTTTTTGGCAAATATAATATATCCTTTAGCAAAACACAGTTCTCTTTTGATAGTTTACAGCAAACGAAAGCCTGGGGATATGTTTCAGATGTTTGAGCAAAGGTCACTCGAGCCCCTGCCCCTTTTATCGTTGATACCCCAAGGGCCTTTTATTTATTTGTGTGTGTGTGTGTGTGTCAGCAGGGCTGCTTGTGCCCCTCAACAATAGTTTCAATAACGATTTATCAAACTTTATTAATGCGGCTACCCCAGGTCTAATTATGACTAAGCGGGTCCTCTGTCTCTATGTTGTCAAGACATCAGGTGCATGGTGGAGAGGGACAGAACAGCACCCTCTATCAAATTATGGGCAAAAATATATAGTTTTTCAACGTACACTTGTTTGTGAATAAACAAGTGTATCTGATGTAGAACTTCGAAAACCCTCCTCACCCCTAAACACAAGAATGGTTTGGCTCCAGAGAAAACTTCTAACTTTAACTTTATCAGGCTGCCCCAGTGCTGGACTAAATATCACACCACTGTGGGTCAGAACCAGATATCCTGTCATTAAGAAACTGTACCGCGACTATCACCATGAAAAAGCTCAAAGCCCCGGTACCACCTGGCCTGCTTACTGTCCGCTCTGCTTCATCTTAATGTTTGTACCAGGGGGTTTGTCCCGCTGCAATAAGGCTGGAGGTGAGCATCCAGCAGAGAGATGCACAGCGAGCTGGAGAGGCTCTAGCTCTTCATGGAGGGCTGGCCCAAGGTAACATGGGGCTTTTGGCAGAATCTCATTTAGCTGATTTAGCTTCCCCTCACCTCCCTTCTAAGAACATCAATATCCCTAGCAGTCTCTGATAAATGCATTTAGTCAAGTCTGTGAGAGAGGGCCAAGGTTAACTGGTCGAGCTTAAGATAAATCATTGATTATTGAGCATTATTTGTTGTGATGTATTTGTGAACAAACCCAGCTCAAACACAAAGGTTACACCATACTGTAGCCATGGTAACACAACAATAAAATTATCAATTGGATTCCTGAGCCCGAAAAGGGTAGAGTGCCTTCTCCGGGTCGAGGGAGATGTCCTGCCCCAAGTGGAGGAGTTCAAGTATCTCCGGATCTTGTTCACGAATGAGGGAAGAAGGGAGCGTGAGATCGACAGGCGGATTGGTGCAGCGTCCGCCGTGAAACAGGTGCTCTACCGGTCCGTCGTGGTGAAGAGAGAGCTGAGTCAAAAAGCAAAGCTCTCAATTTACCGGTCGATCTACGTTCCTACCCTCATCTGTGGTCATGAACTTTGGGTAATGACCGAAAGAACGAGATTGCGGATACAAGCGGCCGAAATGAGTTTTCTCCGTAGGGTGTCTGGCCTCCCTTAGAGATAGGGTGAGAAGCTCGGTCATCTGGGAGGGACTCAGAGTAGAGCCGCTGCTCCTCCACATCGAATTGCTGATTATGAAGAATGTTATGAAATAAGCAAATTTGCTGATATTCTTACTAAGTAAACCTTAATAAGATCTTACTGTTTATCCTCCATAGCAACTTGGCTGCAGTCTACTTTGAAGATCTAAAAAGCTCAGAGGGATTAATTTTACATCATTTTTGATGTTAGCACAGATCTAGAATTGTAAGACTGAGATATCAAGGAAACGAAACCTCAGTAGCTGCTGGCAGGGCTCCTCCAGACATTCAGGGCCCCGAGAAATGGTTGAATTGTAACACAGACAGATCTAAAACTTTAGCATTTATTTAGTGAGAATGACAATGCTATAACATTTTACTTAATGCTTTCAGCAGAGACAAAATAAAAACAAAAATTTTACATTTAGGATTTAATTAGGAAGTTTACTTTGTAAAAGAGCAAGGAATCCATCCATCCATCCATCCATCCATCCATCCATCCATCCATCCATCCATCCATCCATCCATCTTCTGCCGCTTATCCGGAGTCGGGTCACGGGGGTAGCAGCTTAAGAAGGGAGGCCCAGACTTCCCTCTCCCCAGCCACTTCCTCCAGCTCCTCCACATCGAGAGGAGCCAGTTGAGGTGGCTCGGGCATCTGGTCAGGATGCCTCCTGGACGCCTCCCTGGTGAGGTGTTTCGGGCACGTCCCACCGGGAGGAGGCCCTGGGGAAGACCCAGGACACGCTGGAGGGACTACGTCTCTCGGCTGGCTTGGGAACGCCTTGGGATTCCCCTGGAGGAGCTGGAGGAAGTGGCTGGGGAGAGGGAAGTCTGGGCCTCCCTTCTTAAGCTGCTACCCCCGTGACCCGACTCCGGATAAGCGGCAGAAGATGGATGGATGGATGGATGGATGGATGGATGGATGGATGGATGGATGGATGGATGGATGGATGGATGGATGGATGGATGGATGGATGGATGGATGGATGGATTCCTTGCTCTTTTACAAAGTAAACTTCCTAATTAAATCCTCAATGTAAAATTTTTGTTTTTATTTTGTCTCTGCTGAAAGCATTAAGTAAAATGTTATAGCATTGTCATTCTCACTAAATAAATGCTAAAGTTTTAGATCTGTCTGTGTTACAATTCAACCATTTCTCGGGGCCCTGAATGTCTGGAGGAGCCCTGCCAGCAGCTACTGAGGTTTCTTTTCCTTGATATCTCAGTCTTACAATTCTAGATCTGTGCTAACATCAAAAATGATGTAAAATTAATCCCTCTGAGCTTTTTAGATCTTCAAAGTAGACTGCAGCCAAGTTGCTATGGAGGATAAACAGTAAGATCTTATTAAGGTTTACTTAGTAAGAATATCAGCAAATTTGCTTATTTCATAACATTCTTCATAATCAGCAAACTTTTCTCCTCTGGTCTGTTAACACCTACTCTCAGATTAACACCTCTCTCAGCAGAAACAACAACTTTATACCTTTTAGGGAACATTTGCTTTGCATTGCCCCACATGATGACAATTATAGAGTGTGAGCCGATTGAATGTTTTTTTCATTAATATGGGTTGTTGTTTTGTTTTTGTACATTTTTGAAGATTTTGTTCAATGTGCCCCTTTTTAACTTTGAGCCACTGCCCCTCCACGGTTTATTTCTTATGTTTAACTTAAAATTGCAGGATATTGTGAAATATTAAACTGTACTATTTCTATATAACATCCATTATAATCTGTTATCTAAACATCTTCATGAAATGTTTTATGAAAGGGAGGCTGGGTTCAGCTTAAGGGGAGTTTCAAAATATGCAGTATTTGAACAATTAGGTAGGAGAAGATTTTGTATCAGTGTAAATGGGGTATAGCAATGGAAAGAACAGAATATGGAACTAAATTATTGTCCAAGCATCTACTAGTTTAAAAATAAATGCAAGGCTATGTCACTTACATTGTACAAGGAAAAAATAAATTAATACAAATATGATTTTTTTTCCCTCCCTTTCCTCTTGTGAGGATTTGAGTTTGCTGTGTGTTTATTTTGGTTTCTGTGTCAGTTGAGTCCCTGTTTTGTCCCGTTTATCCCTTGACTGATCCCAGCTGTGTCTCATTCCCCTGATTACCATCCATGTATTTAATCCCACCTGTGTCTCTTGTTTCTTGGTGGGTTCTTGTCTTTACTGTTGTCTTATGTCATTGTCTCTAGCTGAATTGCCAGTTGCTACCAGTTCTGAGCTCCCAGCTTTCTACCCACTTGTGCTGCTTGGATTTTGTCCTTTATTCTGAATTAAATCATCCCATTCTACACACCTGGGTGCACTGCGTCTACCTCACCATCACCACAAATCATAACACTTCTGTGTTACTATAACCACTGTTGGTAACTTACCGTTTTATCATCATTATCGCTCTTTTTATAAATAAAAAAAAAATAAAAATAAAGAACACGGGCAAGGCGTTAATTATTCTGATGCTGTATGTCCATTTGTTATTTACAGTTGTCATTATTATTATTATTGATATTATTATTATCATCGGTAGCTTTTCTTGTCTTATTAAAAGTTAGTTGTAACCATTTTGTCTATTTATTGGTTCCTTAGCCCAGTATACTAAATAGGCACATGAATATTATAACATGGTTTTATTTATACATTTCTGATAATTATTAAGTCAGTAATATTTTTCAATAAACTGAAAAGCAGAAAAATAGTCATAAAACAAATTATTTTGTTCTTGGTTATCTCTGTCCTACTGATTCCTTTTTTTCCTGCTGTGTAAAATCTGTTTGAAATAAATAAATAAATAAAATCCAAAAAGAGAGCGTTTATAGCAATTTGATGAAAACGGATTATGGTTAGCTTACTTTTTTCAATTAAAAGACAATTTTGCATTTGCAGTGCATGCATTGTTTTATCTTAACCTAGGCTGTTGGCACTATGTTAACTTTAGTTATCAACAATAACAGTCAGTGCTTGTCAAAGACAGGACAACTACTGCGTGTTGACCTATGGTTAGGGATGTCAGCACAGTTGACATCTTAATGTTTTGGGGGTTTTGTTTTTGTGTTGATGCAATTAATTGGGCCAGCAACATAATTAATTGCATTTTCGTTTTTACATACAAAAGTCCCAAGCTGGAACCTCTATAATCCTGCAAACGTAACGCACAAGCAACACCTGCAAACAACAGTGATGGTTAAGAGTGAGAGTGATTTCATCTACATTGTGTTATGTAGACAGAATATTTTTTGTATATATTATATATTTCAAATGTTTGGTGTATTTAATAATTCTGTGAAGGGAGAGAGAGGGGTAAAGCGTATGGAGACCTTAGTCCTTGATGTGGCTGTCACCGGTCCCCCTCTTTTCACCCTCCCTCATTTCACCCCCCTCTGCTGTCAAATAAAGACCAGCAGAACCTATAAAACTTCATAAATAAGAAGCAAAAGCGAGCGGAAGAACAGGGATTCATTCAAGAAAATTGGTTTACTTAAATTACATAACCTTGAAAAATGATTAGTAGTAATTTGTAGATATTTAGTAATTCAAAGTCAAATTTATATAGAGTAATCCACACAAATTAATAATTTAAGTTAACATGATGCATGACAAATAAACTACAGAAACTTTTTTTTTTCATTAGGTGTACTACTTGGTTTTAATGATTTTATATACTCGGTATATTTATTTTTCACAAGGAATCACTGATTAATTAATTCTGGCTGTAGCGCATTTTTTGAAATTATGATTGTTGGTACAAAAGTAGCTACCGAAAGAATTACATATTTACCCTCACGATACAAAATTGAAAAACAAAATGTAATGGATCTGAGGTAATGCTGCTATACTCTCACAGACAGTAGGTGACTGTTTGCAATCTTGAAGTTGTTTGCAATCTGTCAGTACAGAAAAGAAAAAAAAAAGAGTGTAGCAACCACTATCTAAGGATATTTTGAGTCGGGACTTACTACGAAGCCCAACTTCCTTCTTTTTCATAGTTTGTGATTGCCTGACCATCTATCTAAACAAAGAGAAAAGAATGCCAGAAAAATGGAAAATATAACACCCTACATGTTTTTTCCTACCAGTTAAAATCACTGTTCCTGTCATGTGGCCTACATTAAATTCTTGACATGCTGACAAAAGTGGAAACTTAGTTTATGATTATAATACTAATCTCAGTCATTCAGATTGAGCTCCACAGAACATTCTTAGCTCTCTGTGTAAAAGAATGGAGACCACAGTGCTGAGGGAACCACTAGCCTGCCAATCAATTTGTTTAACTCCATGGGCAAGGGAATGATTGGTGAACTCTGCACACACACTCTTTTCTTTCCAACAAAGCATCCCATATGCCCTCACAGCAGGGGCAAGCCCAGATATGGGGCCCATGTATTTAGAGATCCAGTTAAAGAAATTCAGAGCTAATAGAATGAAAGGCCTAACATCTGTGAACTGGATCTTAGTGTAATTCTTATTCATTTTGCAATTCTTATACTCCAAACATCATACATCACAGTACTCTGCTAAATGAGACAACGTTATAACCCAACAGCAAAATGTTTGTTTTATTATAGAAACTCCATCAAAAGAAGGTCAAATAATACACACCCTCAGTGATAATAATATTCATAAGATTTTTAACAAAACATTTATATACAATTATAAAGTGCACAAAATACAATTAAAAACAAAAGGTATCACATCATGACAAGCTTAAAACATATTAAATAAGGTACTTGTTTAATATCAGTTTTTCCTGAGTTGATATATTGCACAATATCCAATTAAAATCCCACAGCTGCGGGAAATTTTCCATTTACCCAGTGGCAGTGTGCAAGCAAAACTCCAGCCTCAGCCTGGCCTTGACATTGCACTTCCACAGAGCGACGGCATCGAGTCGAGGTCCAGTCTGGAGTCTGTCTCTACAGGACAAATAAATAGCCATTTTTGTTTCTGCGATTAAGAAATTTAAAATCTGACCCTTTGACTTGTTGGCTTAGTTAAAACGCAGTCCATTAATAAAAATAGAACTGGTAAAAACAATGACAAAAAAGAGCTAAAAACACTCATTAATAAACTAAAAAATGTCGTCAATCTCTTACGATCAATAAAAACATGAAAAACGCTCTCAGACAGACCACAGAAAGGACACTCATTAAAAACCCCTGGACTAATAACCCATAAAAACGAGTATTGTAGTCATGGCGCCATGTAGGATCCTCCATTGGAGATCGGCAATCCGTTTCTTTATAGGAGGTTTGTAGAGGGCCCTCCACTGAGGGGTTTGTCCTCCCAGTCGGTCTGCCCAGACGCTCGCGGTTCTATTTTGCAGAGTTCTTTCGTTCAGGACTTTGACAAAGTTTTTATAGAGCACTTTTTGACCCGTACTCCGAAGGCTCATCTGTGAGTCTTTACTGGATAACAAAGGACCACTGTCCTTTGTGAAACCAGTTAGCAGACTCTCGCTGTATACTTTGAGCAGGTCTTTGGCCAGAATGTCGCTGTCGGCCTTGTCGAACTCCACTGTGAGCCCGTCAATGCCTGGGGACTTCTGGCCCTGCACGCTGAAGAGGGCTGTGTGGAGTTCCTGAAGCCCCAGGGGGCGCTCCAGCTCGGTGTTGGTCTCCTCAGAGACCTGAAGTAGTTCACTGCAGAACTCCCCGAACATGTTCTCGTTCTCCTTGTAATCACTGTGAAATAGAGAACGGTAAAACTCCGCAGCCCTCCTCCAACTGGTTCACTCAGTTGCTGCCCTGTGTCTGACAGCAGAGATTGGATCAGCTTCCTCTGCCCATGCTTCCTCTCCAAGCTGAAAAAAGCTAGAGGGAGCATCCATCTCCGAGATGTTCTGGATCAGGGACCTGACCAATACACCTTGGACTTTATTTTCCAGCAGGTTTGCTAAAACTAGCCTTTTAGATTTGAGAGCTTCAATGTGCTCCCGATTTCCTGTGGATTCACCAAGTTGTTCTAACGCCACGATATTCATCTCCAGATCTCTGATAGATCTGGTGATGTCACGGGTGACATTGACAGTGTGTTGCTGACTCAGCAGTTTTATTTGAACTTTCCTATGGTCCCACCACTGTCTCAGACAGGTAAAATCAGACTTCCTCTGTCTAAAACCAGTCCAAAAATAACTGAAAGTCTCATTAAAATCCTTATCATAAGTTAAAGCTGAGTTAAAATGTCAGTAAGCGCTTCTAGGTAAAATGTTTCTAATAAAAAAACACTACCTAAAAGCAACTAGTGATCCGTAAAAGCCACCGGTAAGATCTGGCATGTTTTAAACACTTTAAAATGGTGTGTAAAACAATAAAAATGATCAAGCCAAGCTAAAGAGATTCAGTTTTCCTTAATGTGGGACCATGTGTACTGCCTGGTGCCTGCATTCATCCTCCTCTATATGTCCACCAGGCCATGAGACGAGACCAGCTGCCACAGAGCATGTTGGGCCGCCGGATGCAGCTCTGCATGATTATGGTCTGGAAACTCATTTTTAGTACAAGTAAAATCCCCACCTATAAAAACACAATCCTCAGACCCACAATCACCCAACCTTTCCCCAATTTTTTCAAAAAAACACTTTTTCTCTGCATTGGTAATGGCTGCATAAATATGAATAAAAACCATGCTAAAATGATCAAACTGCTTTAACTAAAAGACACCTCCCCTGTATAACATGTTCAACTTCAGTAGAGTTTGGGGTGAACGCTTTAGGAAAGAGGAAGCCCACCCCTGCACTCTGGGAGGTGCCGTGGCTTAAAATGACTTCCCCCCTCTCTCTCTGCCCCAGTCTGTTTCAATTAATTGATCGCTGAGTTTCTTGTAAGTAAATTACATTAATTCTCTTTTGTTTCTATGAGTCTCAGCCTCCCTCACTCCATTAAGATTCAAAGATGCTATTTTAAAAGAATCCAAATTGGGTAAGAGGCTAAAGCCAACACACCAAAAAACAATAAAAAAGTAACAAAATGCTACATCATTGAATTTTTTTTAACTTTGGACATTATTTTCTTTGACCTGAAAAACTTTTGTTTCAGATCAACCTGCTACCTCTTTGTACCTGATGTGATACTGTGCTGAGAAATAAAATAATCTTAAATTAGGAAAATAACTTTAGATTTTTATTCCTCTAAATCATTTAGCTTGCTGTAAAAATGTTCTAAATGTTTCTATAGGGTACCTTGGTTCTTTACTGCTCCTTTGTCACACAGATACCTCACTGGTGTCAAAGAACCAGCTCTTAGTGTCTCTGCTGTCCAACACCTCCTTCATTTCTGCAGCCAGCTTGCTGGCTGCAGAGCATCCACCACATCCCACCTTTTGCTTTGCCTCTTTATCGGGGCTGAAGCCTCCATAAAGAGGAGGCTCCTCTGCCTCACCTGTCTTTCCCTCCCTCCACTCCAGCTCCAAAAACCGACTCAACACTGTTCTTTCCTGGACCTTCATTCTCTCCATCTACCTCCTCCTCTCCTTTCCCTCCCTGATCTCCATACACTAGATACTCCTCATCGCCCCTCACCCCCTCCTACTCTCCCTGCACACCGTCTCTCTCCCCCTTTACACTTCCACCCTCACCACCATCCACCCCATCACCACACAACACCGTGCACCCATCCTTTCCCACACACACACTCATACCCCTGTCCACCACTGACGCCTCAACAATACTGCCTGCTGGCTCCTCTGCAGTGAGGTCTTCCGCCACCATTGCGGGTTCCCCCGCTGCCCGAGCCTCACCAAGTGGAGGACATTACCAAAACAGAACATGATCAAAGTCATCTATCCTCACATGAAACCATAAATTAAGTTCCTCATTTCGATGGTTTAGAATAATGAATAGTTGTCTCCTATGAGAGACAACATGTTTCACCAATGGTGACCCTGTCAGAACTTTTTCAAGTGGTGACACCACCTTACCGTGCCTAGATGGTTCTTTTATCAAAAAGCTGTTGCTGATGAAAGGAGGCACATTAGACAGAGTTACTTTGGTAGCCGGTAGCATTAGTGGTGAAATTTGCAAAAACAAATCCCCACGGAAACATCCATCTCCACCAACTGTTGTGCCTGCTCCACCTTGTCTACAACAAAACAACCACTCCATTCTTTCATGCTGCTGACCTTATATTTCAAAGCCTTACCCACAGCCAAACAAACTTCCTCCATGCTGCATGGAGAATCAGCACCTACCTTGATGCCGTTCTTCTCTGTCAGCGTGGAGAAAGATCCACCACCAACAACCACCATGGCGTCCTCAGACGCCGGCCTGGCGGCTATACTGATACCAAGGAACCCCTTAAAATGTGACCCAACTAACACAAAATCACAACTAAACAAGTAACATAAACACCCAGTGAAAAACAATAAGAAAAAACCAAAGATAGAAAATATACAATCACATGCTCTCGCACTCTTCTTCCGCTCTTCCACACTCACCCTCCTCTCACAGAAGAAGAAGAAGAATTAATAAGAATATTTGACCTCAGTCAGCTTTACAGCAAGGTTGGGGTTAGCATAAGATTTTTCCTATAGAAAGGAACAATCTTTTACCAAGAAAAAAAACGCCACCAGAACGTGGGTCAGAATGAGTTGTATGCTGCTTTGACCATTTATGGATTGAGAGAACAGGAAGCAGAAATGGAAAATAACACAGAAGCTCTGGTTCATGATTATTCTTCATGTGAAATAAAAATTTAGTATGTAAAAGTTGCTACCATAACCCAGCTAAGTTCTTTTGGCACCAAAGCTGTAACGATTACTTCCGGCTTCCACAAGAAGCTGCAATATGATTTATGAAAATGCTACAGGAATGAAAACATAAATGAGTTGATTTCAAAAAAAAGATCCAGCTTGGAAACAGGTGTCTTAAGTTTTACAGAGCCTGGTCTTCCCAATGCTTTGCCTCAGATGCAAGAGTACTGAAGTACTGTTTAAATAGACAACGGAGAAATAGTTCCAGCTCTAAAGATGCACAATTTCAGCGATTGGCTAATTGCCTAGTGGCAATGTGGAAGACATGGGGAGAAAGAGTTTAAGGAATGAGACTTCAAATAGTGTTTGACAAAGGAACGTGATGAACTAAGGGGAAATATATCCAGCGCAGCCCCTTTAAAATATAGCTTTAAAATATATGAAATGCCCGCCTCTAGCATAGTGCAAGCCTAAGGCATACAGCAAGAAAAACGAGGAATAAAAGACTGCTTGAGTAGGCATGTCCCACCAGAGTGGGTGGAAGGGTAATATACTGAGAGACATCTTATTGGTATTCTGATATGATATGATCTAATATGAGAAAATTTTACTTTTAACTACCATGCGAAGCCAATGGCCATTCCACAAATGCTGATTAATATTATCATTAGACACAAAATGAAAGCGCATGCTATGCAAGCATCCTGACGTCGACGGATGAATAAGAACCGGGTGAATACGTCTTACCTAGGAACTGCCCATGGAGGGCGTTGGCGAGGGAGGCGCCATGGGAGGGGCCATGGGAGGGGCTATGAGACGAGCTGAGGGCTGAGTCACGAAGGTGTAAACTATCTTTTATTCCTATATCGATTTGATACAGTAAGGGCCTCCGCACTTCCCATATCTGTGCCTTCTGTCATTTTTTTCAGCAGTTAAAACTGTTTACTCTCTTGTTAACACGCTGTAACCTGTTTTTTCTTGCCACTTTTACACGCTATGTGAACGCTCGCTCTGCCTGTGCAGCAGCGAAGGAGACCTGCTGCTGCTGTGCAGAGCTACTCAGGTGTGTGTTACAATCATGGCAGCAAACCAGCAAAACACAAAGATCTTTGCACAGTTTCACCCCCAAACTAACCAGCTGAGTTCAGTAAAGCTGTTGGATGCAGGCAATGGTAGCTAAAAGATGACGAGCTAACACCAAACCAGCACGTTAAGCTTGTTAACAAGTAGCCTGTAGGCTACTGGTGGTGTTTATGTTCAAAAGTGAGTAGTACTGGTTGCATTCACTTGAGTTACTTTTCTGGAAAATTGTTGGAGCCCGGCATTGTTAAGGTAGAAAATATTGTTATTTCGATTAGCTTTTACCCGTTACATTTATGTGGAATGTGCCTATATTGTTATTGTATAGCATGTGTTTAGATCGATCTTGTTTGCAGAAATGCTACAGGACCCAAATTTGTGGCCACTAGGCCCCTCGAGTAATACATCAAGCACAAAATTAGTTGTTCCAAAATAACATGCTTCAAGTTAAATAATACTTAAACTAATACTGGCGATTAGTCTGGCTTCAAGCAGAGTCAAGCAAGATTATACTAAGCACATTTATTTTGCACAGTGGCGCAGTGGGTAGCGCTGTTGCCTTGCAGCAAGAAGGTCCTGGGTTCGATTCCCGGCCCGGGGTCTTTCTGCACGGAGTTTGCATGTTCTCCCTGTGCATGCGTGGGTTCTCTCCGGGTTCTCCGGCTTCCTCCCACAGTCCAAAAACATGACTGTCAGGTTAATTGGCCTTCCCAAATTCTCCCGAGGTGTGAGTGTGTGTGTGTGCGTGGTTGTTTGTCCTGTTTGTGTCTCTGTGTTGCCCTGCGACAGACTGGCGACCTGTCCAGGGTGTACCCCGCCTCTCGCCCGGAACGCAGCTGGAGATAGGCACCAGCAACTCCCGACCCCGTTAGGGAGAAGGGTGACGGAAAATGGATGGATGGATGGATGGACATTTATTTTTCTCAAGTGAATTCTTTAGTGTTAGATTTATTTTCTAGTTCCTTGTATAACCTCCCTGTGCCTCTCGCTCTGCCTCTCTGGTCTGCCTTCTGCTCTCTTCCCACAACCTGTTAGCTTGTCAACCCAGAGGCCTCGTGTATAAAGTGTGCGTATGCACAAGAAATGTGCGGGGCCATATTTTACACACAAGCTTGCATGTATAAAAATGAATGTACATATACACAAACTTTTTACCTGCTGTGACAATGCGTGGATATTTAAAAATGACTAAACATGTTAACAAATACTAAAAAGTTACAACTAATTACTGCTGAAAACAAACACCTGGTCTAATATCTCCTGGATGGCGATATTAGACCAGGTGACCAGGTGATATTAATTTACAACTGATTGATGGTTTTTCATCCTATGTTTCAACACAACAGCTATAAAAATACCTCCTAACAAAATTAGGCCCATTAGGATAAAGTATATTCTTTTAGTAAAATATTGAATTGTCTTTCAGTGTTGGGTCAGTGGTTAGGATACTTGTAAAATTGTTTTCCATGTCCAGGGCATTTTGTTTAATTCGCCTGATGAGTCAATGAAATCCTCTCTTAATAAATAAAATTTAAGCCAATTAAAGCAGGACTTCTCACGACTATCAATTTAAACCAATTTTATTTGAGGGGATTTGAAGAAAAGACTTATCTTTTGGTCCCATTGCTTTTACATCTGTGGGTCTTTTAATGCCCAGCTTTTAATCACAAAGCTGATTGTTTTCACCTAACAAAACTGTTTGAAAATAGTTGTTAATCTGCTTCTCCAGTGGAGTCTGTGGTGGTCAGACATAATCTTCCATAGTCTGACTGAGCTGCATAATCCCAGCCCCTCCACCTTTATTGGATCTCTGTTGGCGGCTGGATGTGTGAGCCCCACCCCCTTCTGGCGTAGCTTCTCTACTGTATGAGTCTGCCCTGGGGGCTAAACAATATGTCTGTATTTTAGTTATTCAAAACATAAATCTGTCAGTGACAGCAGAGCTGCATTGTCTGTCTGAAAGGAAAAATTACAACATCACTTCATTTTCTCTTGATATTTTTTCTGATATGTTCTTTCATACATTAACTGCTTTTTATTATTTTTGGTTCCATCACTTATTCCAATGCCCAACTCAAAAATATAGTCTTCTTACTCACTTTTTCCTCCGTCTTCTAGCAAAGGAACAAACCATCATGAACTGACAAGAACTCAAGGTTTTTATTCTTAGTCTTTGTTGTAGTGGTGATCAACGGAATTGCAGTAGTGAGCTCAGACAGAGTGGAAGTTGGCTCTGAAAATTCAGCCGTTAGAGATGCAGTGACATGGAAGTGACTGACAGCTGGGCTGGTTGAGAATGAATGGAGGATCAATGGCAAGTAAACAGACCGGCCTGATTTGTGGGGGAAAGAGGATGGGTTGTAACAGATTTAAAATGAAAAAAAAACTAACATTTAGAATTTGCTTTTTGCAATCAACCAACATTTAGCCTTCAAGTAAAATATCAGGATGATGAGGATTTCCTAAATCAGAACATGTTGCTTGTTGAAAGAGCTGAAAACCTGACTCCAGTCAAGAGAGAAAATTGAGAGACTTTGAAATTCTCTTCACACCAACTCTTTAAAGCAGGGATGCTCAAGTCCAGTACTCTGCTATGCCCAGTGTTCAGTGCCTTGATCATTCTTGACACACTCTGTATTTTTGCGTTATCTGAACGCCCTCTGCTGGCATGTTTGAGGAAAATCCCCTTTCAAGCAGACTGCTCACCAGCAAACTGGAGACATAAATACATGAAATGCCTTTATGTATGCTATGCACACACACACACACCCACGCATTATATATATATAAAAATAAATAAAAATTCCCTTCTCACCCACCGCGGGTGGTTCTTATCCTCTGAGCTCGGGTCCTCTACCAGAGGCCTGGGAGCTTGAGGGTCCTGCAGTATCTTGGCTGTGCCAAGGACTGCACATTTCTGGACTGAGATGTCTGATGTTGTTCCTGGGATCTGTTGTAGCCATTGCTCCAGTTTGGGGGTGACTGCCCCGAGGGCCCCGATGACCACAGGCACCACTGTGGTCTTCACCTTCCAGGCCCTCTCCAGTTCCTCCCTGAGGCCCTGGTATTTCTCCAGTTTCTCGTGCTCCTTTTTCCTGATGTTGCAATAGCTTGGTATTGCTACATCTACCACAACGGCTTTCCTCTGTTGTTTATCCACTATGACAATGTCTGGTTGGTTTGCCATTACCATTCTGTCTGTCTGGATCTGGAAGTCCCACAGGATCTTAGCTCTGGCATTCTCCACCACCTTTGGGGGGCGTTTCCCACTTTGATCTCGGGGTTTCCAGTCCATATTTTGCACAGATGTTTCTGTACACTATGCCTGCCACTTGGTTATGTCGTTCCATGTATGCTTTCCCTGCCAGTATCTTGCACCCTGCTGTTATGTGCTGGACTGTCTCAGGGGCCTCCTTGCACAACCTACACCTTGGGTCTTGTCTGGTGTGGTAGATCTGGGCCTCTATTGCTCTGGTGTTTAGGGCCTGTTCCTGGGCGGCCATGATGAGGTGCTCTGTGCTGTCCTTGAGTCCAGCTTTTTCCAGCCATTGGTAGGATTTACTGATATCAGCCACTTCGGTTATTTGCTGGTGGTACGTCCCATGTACGGGCTTGTATATATATATATATATATATATATATATATATATATATATATATATATATATGTGTGTGTGTGTATATATGTATGTCTTTTTTATTATTATTGTAGGACCATGTTGTCAAAAAATAGTTTCAGGCCTCACTTGGTGAGAACAAAAGACCATCTGTGATTAGAAACAATGCCACTGCTATCATGGCTTACAGTGATGTACAAAGACATGCCCCTATCCTGCTCAGGACATTACCCTGTGATGAAAATAATAAATTCAACATGAAAAACATGCACAAATGTCCACACAATGCAAACAAACACTCAAGAGACAAAGATCGTACAACACTATGAAAATCTATTTGGCCTCCAACAAAGTTCTGTTTTTGATTTTTGTTTCACACTTTAATGTTTCAGATCACTAAACAAATGTTTATATTGTGCCAAAACAAAATGGTTATGTACAAATGATGAGTTTATTAATTAAGAGAAATAACCTATCCAAATCAATCTGGTTTTATGTAGTAAAGTAATTACTAGTGATTTTACGTGATGTGCCGAGGCTTCGAATCGCGTGTCGAATAATGGAGGGGGCGTTTCCGTAAAGTGCATATCGAAAGCTTGCTTCATTTAGGGGAGGAGCCGAAAACGATGACGTCCGAAGATAGATAGATAGATAGATAGATAGATAGATAGATAGATAGATAGATAGATAGATAGATAGATAGATAGATAGATAGAGGATGGAGCCGGCGAGAAAGAGGAGGATTTCCTCTATGTGGGAACATTTCAATTTGGTGAGCCCTAACAAGGTAAGGTGAACTGAACATTTGTAGATGCATTAGGTTTGCTTATGAGGAACTGTATTCTTCACTGTTTCTTATTTAAAGGTGAGGTGTTTATTGTGCTCCAAGGAGTTGGGGTACAATAATAACACAAGCATTAACCTATTCACTATCTCCTCTCTAGTTCCACAAGCACTTTCACTGTCCTCTACCTGATTAAGCCCAGGCCATTTTTCTAGAGTCACAGAAAAACATTATTACACAACATGCCATATCACATGACACTACTATTTTGGGAAAAATTACACACAGAGAATACATTCAAACAAAATTTTATTATACACATATGTATATACATTATTTATGTAGACAAATGATTTCGTCCTACACCTTTTGTGAAGTCATTCCCAAAGAGCCATAATAGACAAAAATTCAATGCATCACATGTGTTAAGATACAGCTGGCTGTGATTATACACCTGGCCAGTAGGTGGTTTCGTGAGCACATGAAGTCTCAAGAAATGAACCCTTTCTCGAACCAGTTGGCTCAAGTGGTTCAATGCCTCATGAGACTTCATCTCACCATCACTAGTAATTACCATCTAAACCAGGGATTTTCAAAACCAGTTTTCAACGGATGGCAGGCGTCCTGCCACTTTCAGACTCTGGTGCTTCAACCCACCTAAGTCAAATAATGAAGTGATTAACAGGAGTCTTGGAGAACCAGACTACACACCACATATTCAGCCATTTGATTCTACTGTGTAGGACAGCAGTCCTTGAGGTCTGGAGTTGAAGACATTTGGTATAGAGCAACTCTGGTGTTGATCAAGTAATCACTTGGTTTTGGTTATCTTTCAAGTCAGCCTTGGTACAATTCACTTACAGTGGGAATGCAAACGGACTAGCTAGGATCCAGATTGTGCTACGGAACCTGATGCATTAAATGTCTGACAGCCAGAGTCTGTGGTTAGTTTAGAACAGCTAAGTAAAATCACAAACCCCAAGTTAAAATAAGAACAATGCAATGTTACAATTGCATCAGTGACAAGAATTTAATTCGACCTTATTGAAATGTACATGTGTCTGTTTAAAAAATAAGCAGGAATGAAGATAATTATGTATTCAGAGAACCAGAGGATCTTATTAAGGTGAAGTCAAATTAACATTACTTAAAACATTATTTAAAACCTTGTTTAGTACTTTTTAAGCTTTTCAAATCATTAGTATAAACTCATCCTCTTCGTTCCTAGGTCATCAGTTTCCAATTGTTTGGGAGCGCTATAGCTTTAAATGAGAGAATCCCGAGCATCAATTACTGACGAGAAAAAGGTACCTGATGCGTCAACATATTACTCAGAGGGAACCTGACTAGGCATCCATACATGATGAGTAGTGAGTGAGAATGTGTTGGTGACTCAGCCACTCTATTTACTGGTCTTGTGAGGAAAGTGGCTCTTTTAAACCATCTACTGCGTTTGGGAACAATGGCAGTGAGGCCCAGTCCCAATACTCAGGCTGCACCCAAAACCCCTCTATGAAGTTTGGAGTCAGACAAAGTGCACATAAAAGTTCCAGTTGCAAGTGTGTAAAAATTTGACAACTGGGACTGTACGGATTACATCATTGACTTGCGCTTCTTTATAGTAACTGCAGCGTCCAACATGGAGGTACCAGTTTCTGTTTTGGCAGTTTAACTTCTAAAGACAATAGTACAACTCCAACAACCAACAGTTTTTAGGAGAAGAAAGCACATCCATCCATTTTCTGTACACCCTTATCCCTAGTGGGGTCAGCAGGGGTGCTGGTGCGTATCTCCAGCAAACGTGTTGGGCGAGAAGTGGGGTACACCTTGGACAGGTTGCCGATCTGTCCCAGAGAAAAAAACACATCTATGGGGGAATTTTTATGCCATAATTCAAGAGCACGCATGTCCAGTGTCAAAGCAGAATTTCATGTATTTTGTTCTCAAAACTTTTAGTTCTTCTGCTTACATTTTCGGTTTGAAAGCAGGACTTTATGTCTTTAAATTTGAAAAGCTTGTACTCAGAAGTTCTGCTGTTCTGCTAATTGCCTGTACTGTAACTTATCCTCACTAACTTTGATCAGCCTGGGATTTCAGTCCCTTTTTTAAAAGTATTGTAAGTGCTTTTTATGCAAAATATGTGTTTTAATTAAATATAAAATATAGAGCATCTTTCCTGTTTTGGCATAATGTAAAAACTTGTTTTTATAAAAGTCATGTTTAGGTTTTGCACCAAATTCCAGCTTGTTTAGTGCTTGCTTAGCTAATGCAACTCTTGCATAGCTGCAGCTCTCTGCTTCACTCCCCTATTGACATCGACATCTGATACAAACTCAAACTAGTCAAGGTATTTCTAGTTAGAAAGCATAGATCTTGCTCTTCTCTGTTTTTTTGGGGGTGGCGGGGGCCATTCTCTGAATTCGGTGGATTTTTGAGTTTCATGTTTCTAAAGAATAAACCACAAAAAAATTGTGTTTTTGAACATTGTGTTTATTGAAGGACTCTTTGAACCTCCAAGAAAATATGTCTTCTCATCTTATGCATGAAATCCCAAACATTAATATGTATTTCTTTGTCACTTGTTACTTTAAATTCAACCCTGAAATGGGACAATTTGATTCCTCTATGAGTACAACTCTATAACATAATTAAACTAATTATTACAGATCCTTTGAGATCACCTGTCCCTTCATTAAAATAACTATGGTAACTTTAAATATATTTTATTTGATTGTGAATCATAATAATTGGACTGATAAGAAGAATATGGCACCTTGATGTAAAAGTGCTTTTCAAAAATCATAAAATTACACTTTAAAACAAATATTAAATCAGGCTTTTATATATTTTTGACTCATTCTTTAAACTTTGCATAAGTCCAGCAAATATTAGTCTAATATTTGCTGTTATTATAAAAAATGTAAATAAAAAAAAAGATCATAATGTATCACGTTACAGGGTTGAACTCAGTGTAAAATTTCATCAGACTGTAATGGGGTTGAATAATCAGTATAGGTAAGAAACTATACTAACACTTAAATCTCTTTAAACTGTGAGCAGGAAAAGACTTAAGTGATGTCACTTTCAGGGTCTTAAGGAAATTGGACTGAACCATTATTTATAAAAAGGAGGGATAGGTATGCTGTTATGGGGTTAAACAAAACTGGAGGGTTATGATTAAAAAGTGCTGTTTTAGAAATAATTCATCTATTTTTCTCATATTTCTTCTATTTAGGTTTAAGTATACCTAAAAATGCTTATATCTGTAGAAATAACTTGCAATTACTGGCTATTTTTATTTGTTTTATATTCACTGAAAAATTAACTTTGGTAGGTGGGAACATGCTCATTTGGCTCACCTCTACACATCAACAGCCCAACAGCCCATAAAATTGTAAACATATATTTGGATGTTACATTACCAAGAAACATGGATATTTCCATTGATTGATTTTCTCGAGAAATGTGGTTTACATTATATGAAAATCTTTGAGATAAACCTGTGAGACACAAAATATACCAAATTCATGTGTTTCTGGCTGTTTGGTGTGTTCGCATCTACCCACCATCATCTGGCAAAATCACCCCTAATTAACAGGAGTTTTCTTTGTATAGTAATTCACAGTGACTTGGATAAGTAACTTTAATGTGATTACTGTTTTTGAAAAAATAATAGTAAGATTATTCATTATTGATAAAGGTTATCAGATTAGTAGTTACTTAGTAATAGCCATGTTACTAACATCACCATCTATTACAAAGGGTGCTTCAGATTTTGGTCAGAAATTCACCTGAAATGTAGGGCTTGCTGTGGTGGCGCAGAGGGTTAGCACACCCCACGTTTGGAGGCCTCAGTCCTTGACGCGGACGTCGCGGGTTCAACTCCTGGTCCTGGTGACCTTTGCCGCATGTCTTCCCCCTCTCCTGTCTGCCTACTGTAAAAAATACAAGCCACTAGCGCCACAAAAACTCTTCGGAGGAAAAAAAAAAAAAAATTCACCTGAAATGTGGATTCAGAGAAAATAGTATATCAAGCCTGGCAGTTACTTCTAGAAGACAGGGAGTCATTTTAAATTCAAAGTTTCTCAAAAAAAAAAATCCTGCCAACCAGCAGGCTCTATTCACAATTTGTTGTGATGTAATGTACTTAGATTTGAATGTGCCTCTATTTCATGAACAGGAATATCAAATCAGAAATATTAACTTCCTCAGACTTTTTTCTGAGCAATAGTGTAGAAATTAAGAGATATGTTAAAAAATAAAATAAAATAAAAAAAACAAGTTAATCACAGAGATGCCATTAAGTGTGTGATGTCTGTCTGAAGCAAAACTGTGAGTAACTGTAACATAGGTTGCCCAATGACAAGTAATATAAGCTAATTAGCTTTTAACCTCGTGTGTAGGTATTATCATATTGCCCACACATTATTCTATTCAGTTATTCACAGAAAAATGGGAAGAATTTTATAGGATTAGTAAAAAACACGATTGTAAGTAGAGAGCACAAGATGAAACAAGCAGTTTTATTTTGACCATTGAAATCCATGAAATTCTAAATAATTACTTAGATTTTTATGAATGACTCACATTTTGTGTGTAGATTGACGCATACTGCAGAGGCCAGTGAGAGTGATGAATGGTGGGGGAGGGAGAACTGGATTGAGGTGTGAGACAGAGTTCAGAATAGCCCAACGGTCGGAGGGAAGAGGGGGTGAAAATGAATCATGTGAAGGCAAAAAATCAAATGCAATCCATAAATGGGAAAAGCTTTCTGCTCTGCTCTTATTATTCCTTACGGACTTACTTTCATTTTGTTTTTTTCTGTTTTTGAAGTGGTGCAATTTGCCTTAATACACTGATCCGCAATGTCATAAATACACATACACACACACACATGCAGAGGCAGCTCCGCCTCCTCTGCAGTGAAGAGACAGCCAGGGAGGGCAGCAATGGAGGAGCCAGCAGTGCAGCAAGAAAAAATAGAGAAATCACAGGAACAAGGGGCGGATAGAAGAAAGGCAGATTGGAAAAATGAATGCTCCTTCTCAAATTTGCTTAAGCATTCTTGCTTTATATGTTGGTCATCTCCTGGAGACACAGATGTCATAGAAATGGATGACCGAGTCCTGGCCAAGGCAGCCGAGATCAGAGTAAGACCGCAGCACCTGCCTCTGGTGTGTGCGCCTGTCTGTGCTTTTTTCTCTATCTGTTGGCTATTGGTGCACCTTATGTGAGCTTTTGTTTTTGCATGAGTTTGTTTTAATAATGGTAAAATGACATGGTTCAGATGCATAACAGTATGTACTTACTGTGTTTGCAATTTGAGGCCGTTCCATCACTGCATTTCCCACAGTGCTCCCATGTGATGTCATACATTCAGCTCCTAGCAGTAGGATTTAACTACAGGATTTATCTTATAAATTATTCACCCTACCCTAATAGATGATCCAGAAGTAGTTTGCGCTCTTCACAACAGACCAATTGAAGATATGCAGCGTTTGCTGAAGGCAATCGAGAACCTCTGCTTTCTTGAGAAGTAGAGGCGGAACGACCCTTTCTTGTAGACAGCTTCACCGTTTGACCTGTTTGTTATCCAGGTGAACACTAAGGTATTTATTTTCATTCTCCATGTCCACTTGTCTATTGTGTAAAATGCAGTGCAGGCAGAGATTAAAGAACATGATCCTCACAATGCTCCCTGCTCTATCCAGATGACCAGGGTTATTGAAGCAGGTGTCTTTAACTCCAACTCCAGGGCAATAAGAAACAGCTATTCAGGAAGCATCTCACTTCTGTGTGGTTCTGTCCACACAAAAGTTTATATAGTCATATAGTCATATAGTTATATAGTCAGACATCTCAGTCCAGAAATGTGCAGTCCTTGGCACAGCCAAGATACTGTGCAGGACCCTCAAGCTCCCAGGCCTCTGGTAGACGACCCGAGCTCAGAGGATAAGAACCACCCGCGGTGGGTGAGAAGGGAATTTTTTATTTTTTATATATATATATATATATATATATATATTTATTGTCATTGCCGCTACACTCCCCCCTTCCTTCACTCTCGACTCTCTCAGTCACTACTTCCTCTTCTGAGAGGGGAGATGTGCTACCAGCTCTCCATCTAACGGGTCAATTGAGTTTCCCAAATCTGCTGGGATTTACCCTGTCCAGAACTGAAGTAAACTCTGTTTAAGCTGGTTTCGAGAAAGGATTCACCTGATTTCTATGACCTCCATCCAGATGTCTCACCCTTCTTCCCCCTGTGAATTAGCCAGACTGAGCAGCCTGCAGCCAACTAGTTCCACAGAGCACATCTGTTAACGGTCACTCCTTCTCTTTATTATAACTTGCACTTGTTACTGAATCAGTTTGGTTTTAGTGACTCTGGTGAGTCCCAAGGATGTTGTTTTAAATTTGGCCTAAAGCAACCTATAAAACATTTCCTACTTTTCTTCCCCGGACTCAAACATCATAGCTATTTTACTACCATCAAAGAACTTTGAGGTGACTCATTAATTGAATGTCCATAACATCTTTTAGAATTTATTTATGCTAAATATTTTATTAGTAAAGCAATTTTGCAAGGGTCAGTACAGCTGACCCTTAATTTAGTAGCAGAAATAATCAAATAAGTGAAATCAGTAATCTAGCCTATCTTTCCCTAACGCTGATACTAAGAACTAAAAAGGGAACCTTTGAGAGAGACGGACGGAGTTTGGTGTTTCGAACCCCAGAACTGGTCTGATGATGAAGAAGGTGTTGCAGCAGGAGGAGGAGGTTGATTGATGAAGGCAGGGATCTTCAATAAACACTTTAGCACCTTGACCTCATCAGAGATGACAGCTCTGATGAGCTGTCATCTCTGCATTGATGGTGAGGTCACACAGGACTTGGGTCTTTATCTTGGCCTTGATCTTCATCTTTTCCTTGGTCTTCATCTTTGTCTTTGTCTTTATCTTTGTCTTTGGGGTCTGAACCCAGTCGATGAGAGAAGTGTGATTTGAAGCCACATGTGGCTGACGGGTTGGTCCCCATGTGCAGGACAGTCTTCGGCTCCGTGGCCCCGGCTCTTCTTCAGCTGCAGAGTTCTTTGTCCATCTCGGTCTTGACTCGAAGCTGCCTGGAGGATCCAACCAAAGATTCCTCTTTTGCTCTCCCCTTATATAGGGTTTATACCCGCTTTTGGTGCATTCACATTGGCTAACACTGTTGCTGTGCTTGCTTTATTGGGTAACTGTTTGGACAGATGATCTCATATCCATCACTGTCTTAGAGACATCTTGTCCTGATGTCTTGGCTGATGTCTCAGGGTTGCTCAACGTTCCTCCCATGTCCTTTCTCTGACACGTTTAAGTTGTTCAACAATTTATGTCCTGATAAGGCATTGGTCATCTCTGCTTTCCTGTTAGTCCCCATTTTACCCCTGACCTTTCACCTTTCACCTACTATCCACCTCCAACACATCATCAGTGATCTTTAATTGCAGTTACATGTTTTACACCATTTCAAGTTCAATGTTAGAATCACATTCATAACCCTTTTAGTTTCTCTGATTTAGCATTAATTTATAATTTTATGATAACCACAACTTATTACTCTTTTGTTATTATTTGATACCAAAGTTACAGTTACTTGTTTTACTCGTAAGTGTTCCCACAAGTGAGAGTGTAAATTTAAGTATTGTTATAAGTAAACCAATATTAATATAAGTACTTTACTTTAAATATTATCTTATTACTCAAAATGTTTAGATTTCATCCTTTAAAACTTTTATGCTTTGAAACAAGGAATTGTCTCAGCTATTTTTATAAATCTGCAAGCTGGAAACTTACTTCCTCTTTTTCAGGAAACCTGCTCTTCCTGTCTCATTTCTCTCTCTGACTATGATTTCTAATGATTAGATAGAAAAAATAAGTATAATTAAAGCTAAGTTTGCAGGAGACAAAAACAACACACACAACCAGATTTATTTAATTGCAGTCTGAGTCTACTGTTGGGTCTAAATGTCACTTGTGTGATTAATTTTAAAGGTACCTTTATTCATTGTTACTGTTAACTAAAATATCCAGCATGGGGAAGTGGGATGATCTCAAATTTTCTTGACAATATATACATATATGTATTATATATACCAACACATCTTTTACATTGGTATCTTTTCAGTGTATAAACACCTAAAACGTGTGCTTCTTACCTCAAACATCAAAAAGCATGTTCCTGATACTGAGAATTATTTCAGCTAAACTAAAGTGTTGATGTCTGTGTCTGTTTTTGTGTTTTTAAAGGAGCTGGAAAATGCATTGGCAGTGGAGAACATGGAACTTCAGGAGCAGCAATCAGACTGTAAGGACTTAGAAGAGACCATGGTGAAATTTGAGAAACACAAAGAGAAACTGATCCAGGAGATAAAGGCAACCAGACAGCTCTGCTATGAAGAAAGTCAAAAGGTAACATATACTTACTTGTGTACGGTGAATTACTTGCCTATTACTATGGAAAGGGAGACAATGAGATGAATTTTGTTCTGGTCTGACCAAAGCTCCCTCTTCCACATGTTTGCCTTGTCCAAGATGGCTTCAGGAAAACTGCAAAAAGGACTTCTTATGGTTTTCTCTTAACAGCTTTCTTCTTTCACATTTGTGCAGTGATGACTAATAGTTGTCCTGTGGACAGATTCCTCCTCTGAGCTGTGGATCTCTGCCTTTGGTCCAGAGTCACCAAGGGCCTCTTAGCTGTATCTCTGATCAGAGCTCTTCTTGTTCAACCTCAAAAATTGTAAATTGTAAACCACCTTTTGTTTTTCTCTCACATAAAATTCCGTCCATCCATCCATTTTCTGTACAACCTTGTCCCTAGTGGGGTCAGGAGGGTTGTTGGTGCCAATCTCCAGCAAACTTTTGGGTGAGAGGCGAGGTAAACCCTCGACAGGTCGCCAGTCCATTGCAAACATAACATTCCAGTTATATATATTAATGTTTGTGGTTGCAGTGTGACAAAATATGGAAAAGTTCAAGGGGTCTGAATAGTTTTGAAGCCATTGTATACACAAAGGCATGATTTTATTGCTCTTTATTAATAATGGTGCTTATGTTGATTTGCAGATAAATTTGAAGTGAATACAAATTTTTTTATAACCTAATTCTAAGCAAAAACATTTTTTAAAACTGAATAAGCTTGTTTGTTCATAGATACTATCCTTGCAAGCAGAAGAAGCACAAAATGAAAGTCAGGTGGAGGAGTATGAAAGAGAACTTGCCCGAGCTCGGTGGAGGCTGAAAAAGCTCAGAGAGGAGGTGAAGAGAGCAAAAAGGAAGGTGGAAGAGGCTCAAGAGAGAGACACTCCCCTCCAAGACTCCATCAGACAGTCATATGAAGAGATCCTACAGGTAAGAAGGAACAGCATTTTAATGGCTTCTTCTGTTTTATAATTTCCTTTTGGGATCAATAAAAATATTTTTTGAATAGAATTGAAATAAATTTGAATATGGGTGGTGGGAAATGTAACAGCTGTTGGATAGATTGCCATACCATGCTGTCATTTCCAATAGATAGAATAAAAAACATGTCAGGTGTCAGAAACCTCAAAGTTTCTGAGTCTAGTTAAAAAATACCATCTCCCATTGTAGGCAGGAGCACAACATAATGAAAGGATTTTTCCTTTTTAACAGATTATTTAGGTGAACACTCAGATATTTGCAAGAACAGATTTGCTTTATTTTTTGGTCATGACTATAAAAAATTGTCACCTGGAGACCGGGAGTCAAGTCAGGATTTCCTGGCATTGATAATAAGGTGGTGGTCATCACACCACTGAACAAAGGACTGGACCTCGTTAATATACACTATATTGCCAAAAGTATTTGCTCACCCGTCCAAATGATCAGAATATGGGGTTCCAATCACTTCCATGCCCACAAGTGTATAAAATGAAGCGCCTCGGCATGCAGACTGTTTTTACAAACATTTGTGAAAGAATGGCTCGCTCTCAGGAGCTCAGTGAATTCCATCGTGGAACTGTGATAGCAGCTGGATCCAAGCCATGCATCACCAAGTGCAGTGCTAAGCACTGAATGCAGTGGTGTCTTGAGTGACAAAAATGGTCGCATTTAAGAATGGTCAAAAATCCCCATAAACACATTCCTTAACCTTGTGGACAGCCTCCCCAGAAGAGTTAATGCTCTTCTAGCTCCAAAGGTAGACCAGCGTCATATTGAACCCTATGGATTAGGAATGGGATGTCACTTAAGCTCATATGTGAGTCAAGGCAGGTGAGTGAATACTTTTGGCAATATGGTGTATGTTGAGGAGTTCATGTCTTCATACAACAAGCCAAGAATAGTAGTTGTTGCCCTAGTAACATAGTTCACCCTTGTCCCTAGTGGGTGAACTAGGAACACAGTTCCTAGGGCAACTGCTGATGCAATTGTTTGCATAAATAGTGAAGAAGACAGGAGAAGTAACATAGTCTTAGCGAACTCCAGTGTTGACGGACCTTGGCTCTGACAGGGTGTAGTCTCTAACAAGCTGTGATATGTTTGTTAAAAAAATAATAAAACCATTCAATAAGAGGAGGAGTAAAACTCATGAAAAGGTCAAGTCAATTTAGAATGGTAATTTAAACTAACATGAATGTTATTGAGCTGTGGGGAAAACCTGGAATACCTGGAGAAAATCTATGCATGTAAAGACATAATACAAACTTCACAGAGAAACACCTTAATTAAGCAATTTCCAAACCTTCAAGAGCCTTTTACTGTAATGAGAAAATACTACAGTTCTTCTGAGGCAATGGTGGCGATGTTTGTAGGAGTTCATCCCACAATCGAGTTGCTAGTTCGATCCCCGCTTCACCTGCCTCTGTCATTGTGTCCTTGGAGAAGATACTTCACCCACCTTGCCTACTGTTGGTGGTCAGCAGGCCAGGCGGCAAAGTGCATGGCAGCCTGTTTGGTCAGACAGGCTGCTACCCAGTAGCTTGCCACAATCAGCGTGTGTGTGAATGGATGAATGACTGTAGTTACAGTAGTTACTGTTTGTACAGAAGTAAAAAGCCAAACCACAAGCCACAGTGATCCTTTTGCAGATGTAAAGACTGAAAAATGACAGACATTAGAAAATAAAAACTATAACATAACTATGTTCCAAAAAGAACAATAAAGAGCAAACATAGCAACAACATCCCACATCATGAACGCTCCATCACTTTGTGCTGGTTTGCTCTGTTTTGCTTTCTTTAAATATGACACTGTGAATTATAACCAAACTTTTAACTCTGGGCTCCAAATGACATTCCAAAATCATTCCAAAATTAATGTTTTTTATTTAATGTAATTTTGCAAATCTAATGGATCTGCTTGTCCACTCAAGCAGGTCCAGAACTTAACCAGGACTGGAGAAGGCACCGACTGGTCATTAACAGCAGGTGGTGATGTTCCATCACCTGCTTTTGATCCAAGCAAAAACAACATGTAGCTCTAAAATTAATAGATATAGCCTACATATGCAGGTGTATAGGTCAATAAATTAGAATATGCTTCCTATGAGGCTTATTGGACAATTGAAGGGTTTCTTTTGACAATAATCACAAAGAAAGTTATCTTCTATAAGACTCACCTTTTTAGAGTTGCTTTCTACCATGATAAATGAAACACTAACCAACATTTTAATGTTTAATGATAGCACTTGGCAAAATGTAATGTTTCAGTTATTGGTTTTTGTGTTTTTCTGACGTAAGACAGAAAATCACAAAAACTTTTTGTGTTTTCCAAGGCAATTGCTGCACATTTCAGCAACAACTGCCTTTTTGCTGAAATGTGCAATACAAATAAACTTGATTGATCGGTTAAGATTTTTATTGCTCAACTCAAACATATTGACTTTATTTCATCATACATATTTGTTTACGTGTTTGATAAATGTTGTACAGATACTCAAACTGTGGTCATTTACTGGAGCTTGTTCACTTTTGTGTTGTAGGAAGAGAACACTCTGTGTTCTATTTCAGGAGGTGGAGTGACACCTGACAGCCAGCTTGAGGAATCTGCTTCCCCTGCAGACACAACTGAAGATGATCCTCTTCCTATGAAGCCGTGGGGAAGAAGCCAATCACTGCCTGCTTATGCTGACCTGATAATGGTAAACACAGGAACTTCACAGGTCCAACTGTAATTTTAAAAAGGTGGTTAGAAAGATTCTGTAGCATGAGACAGTGCAATCAATTGATCATATCAAACAGCCACTACTAAGCAAACATGCTTTTTCATGAGTACAAGAATAAAAATGCAGACTATAAAGACAGATAAAAACAAAGGATTTTAACAACATTGACAGAAATATAGAAATGTCAAAGTACTACTATGTGCTAAAAGCAGGAATACAATTTTAATTTAGCTCTGAACTGCAATGGGGATGGTGGTAAAAGATGGATTGCCAGTTTGATTCCCACTCTGCCCACCTTTGTCATGGTGGATTCTGTCTCCTTGGGTGAGACACTTCACTCTCCTTGCCAGAGGGTCCTCTGCCCAGAGGGGAGAAGCTGGAACTCCAAATTTAAAGGCTAGTATAGACAGCGTGTGACAAGGTTTGCTTTCTGAGCAATACAACAAATAAATATATAATTTAGGAAATGAATAAGAATGAGTTTAACTTTAGCCCGAAGTAGGCTAATTAACCAAAAATCAATTTTGTCAAGTTGATTATGTTAATTTGACAAAATAATCAATCCATTTGATTATTGGATTATTGGGCAAATAGTTGCCAAACATTCCCAGAGTTTCAGACAAGAAATGGGCAGAGTGAGACGAGGGGGGGAAAAAAGGTTAGAAACTATAAATATAAAGACCTTTACTGTTTTTTTTGGAGGCTGGTTCTCGACCAAACTTACCACGGGAGCCAATGTAGTCTGTGTTTTTTATAGGGAACATTTAAAGAATGAAACAAAAAGCGTAGCAATAGATTTCATCATTTGATATATTAAGTGAGCCAAAGAGCCACTTGTGTCTATAGAGATTCAGGTTGCAGATCCTGATCAAGCAGATGGTCATATCTCCATACCGCATCTAAAAATGCAGCACTATAATTTTGTTAAAGTAAAATTGTGAAGGTTAAAAAAATCTACCACTAAACGTTAACAAAACACATTTAGCATATTTTCCTCAGTACCCCTGTTACCCTCCGTCTAGAATCACCCCTGCAGATCTATGTCTGGTGTATTTTTGATTAGCATATTTTTTTCTTCATTCATAGGAAGTCAGGTTATCCAAACTGGTAAACTACATTAATGAAATATTTGTGAAATCATACATTAAATGGCCAATGAATCCTGAATTCATAAAATATATCAACATTTCTGAAAAAAACACACAGTCCTAAAAAAGTGTACGGTTAATTTATTAGTGTGATTTGTTATTTTGGCTAATGCTATTACCTATTAAATAAAGTATCGATCTGAACACAACGTTCTGAGCAAATAATCAAACCACAATAGTCTACTAAAATCACAATAAGAAACTGAATCAATCGTATCCAAATGTTCTGGACCATATCAGCCTCAGGAGATGACTGGGGTATGAGGAGAAGCTGATGATTGGTTCTTTAGGTTCTAGCGGGTCTGTAGTTCCTCTCCTGATCCACTCTGTCTATAATACAGCAGCATACTGCACCACGATGGACATATTTTTGTCCATTGAAACAGTATCCATTCTCAGTGATATTGTTCAGCCTGGAATATGGGTCTTCGTCTTCATGTCTAGAATCGCCACTGCTAGGAACTAAACCAAGATACCTGAACAGAATACTGAACACTTGTATTTTGCATTAAGCCAGTTGAGGTGGCACGGGCCTGTGGGCAGGATGCCTCCTGGATGCCTCCATGGTGAGGTGTTTCAGACAGGTCCCTCTGGGAGGAGGCCCCGGGGAAGACCCAGGACACGTTGGAGGACTATGTCTCTCGTCTGGCCTGGGAATGCCTTGGGATTCCCCCGGAAGAGCTGGAAGAAGTGGCTGGGGAGAGGAAAGCCTTCTGAAGCTGCTACCCCCGCGACCTGATCCCGGATAAAGCAGAAGAAAATGGATGGATGGAAAACAACGTAACTGTTTTCAAACAGTAATATCATTGACTTTTAATTGGATGGGTTATCATCCACATATTATAGCTTTCTGAGGCAATCTCATCAATCAAAGCTTAATGGTCTTGTGAAGGCATGGGGGGAAGAGATGGAGGAAGGAAAGAGTTGTGGGGTAATGTGAGGAGGCAACTAGATCCTGGAAATTATAAAGAGACAAAATATCAAGAGCCAATTCGCGTTCAATTTTTTACTTAAAATATTTTCCACAGAGGGTACTGGACTCCCTTTAAGATGGCAAGACTGAAGTTATGTGATTCAGGAATGTTATGTTGGAGATGTGAGGGGACTAGATGCTGAATGTGACAATACGATGAATTTGTAGGAAAATATAATCCATAAAGACCCAGAACATTGAGGTCTGAAATCTGATTCATCCTGATGAGCTACCAGAACATGCACTGACAAGAGAATCACAAAATGCTGGTTGACTGAGCAGCAACCAGCATTAGGATGAGCTACAAATTTGTTCTCTGGCTGATTGGACTGCAAAAACGCAATACACAAGCTAATTGTTGCAACCCTTTATTCAGTCCATTAGGCAGTCACATACTAGCTGTGCTTTTATCCAGAGGCCCTGAGTCTACTGTAAAGCCTTCTTTCTAAAGCTGTGGTCAATTTCAGAGGTGCAACCCAAAGACAGATGTGATAGGTGCTGCTTGATCTTCTAACATCTGAAGAAAGGAACCACTCTGTCAATACACTGTAAATGGTTGTCTTTGGTATATGTTACATATTAAATAAATGTAATTTCTTTTTTAGGCAACATTAAAAGTTTTATAGTATAGAACACAGTGCACAAAAAACTTCAGAGTAAGCCATAGGATTTTACAGGTAGTTCACATTAGTTTTACAGACTGACATGAACAACTTGTAGCAGTCATAAAAAACAAATCTCTGAAACAAAAAACTATAAATGTAACTTGTACGTTTGCTTGCTTGTGTCTTACATTTCCTAATTGCTTTCTGTTTTTTGTATCTGATTGACTCTATCAGGGGGCTGGAGATTTATCTTTCTGTAATAATCTAGCAGGTACCAGAGAGGATGATGAAAGTGGGAGCAGCTCTACAAAGGTGGGATGCTTTTACCTTGGAATACTAATTGCACAAAGTTTAGCAAAACAATTTTTACTTGCTATACACCTAAATGCAGTGTAAAGAAGTTTTGACACCTAAAATCATAAACATATTCCCCTAATCCATACTGTTACGTATACTGTAATTTCAGTTATGTCACTGTGTTACTTTAATGTAAAGCAGCCACACAGTATCAGTTATGATGACCATTCTTGCTGAATGTCTTGCTTGGTTTAAAATGTTGATGCAGTTTTGTCACATGTCAGCAGGAAATGGATAGATCAGACATGGAAGAAGATCCAGAGAATGGCAAGATCCACAATGAAAGGAATAATGAGATGGAAGAAGCTTCTACTCTTAACCCAACCCCACTGAATCAGCTGGACTTCTACCAAGTCAATCTGTTTACTTACTGTCAGACAGACAGTACGTATCTAACACACAGCTTAAAGAAAACTTCTAGGATTTCTTGTCCTGGATGCTTGTTTTCTTGAGTTGTTGCTTGTGCAACAAGCACAAGGTTATTAATGGAATTTACTAAAAGTTTCATTTCAAATACAAATTCAAAATACTTGATCACAAAGGGAAATTAAATATATTTAATAAAGGTAAGATAAAGGGGAATAAAGACGTGGTTACCCTGAAATTTAAGATGACAGAAATTTTTAGCATGTTCTGGTATGAAACAATCTTAGCACAGGTGAAAATAGACAACTAAAAATATAGAAAGGCTGACAAAAAGACAAGCCCAACCCTCATAATGTTGCCCAGGTGGCTGGCAGTGCTGAATCTCTTCAAGGTGTTCTGGTCTGGAAAGTAACTCCTCAACTGGCTTGGATGCAGGTTTTATTGCAAAACAGCCTCCATAGAGATGACTTTTGTTTTTACAATTGACATTTCTAAAATGAAAGGCTACTACCCAACAAACAAACATAACATGACCTGTAAATGGTCAACTATGAAACTGAAACTGGCTAAATGTTTCTATGTCAATGTGTTTCTCTCTTTTAAACTAGATAGATATTCTTGATTTAACTCCAAGCCCTTGAACATTTGGCAGCTGCAGCCTTTGGGAAGTTAAAGGTGGAAAAGTTTTATTTGAGGCATTTTAGTCATCCTGAAAAACATAGTTTAAGATGTGGTGACTGAAGAGACAGTAGTTAATGAAGATAAGAGGCTGCTGTGTCAGGTCACTTCAAGCCTAAAGAAGCGAGTCACTCATCGTATATGCAGGTACATCATTTAATCCTCCTGTTATCTTAGAGCAATGCTCAGTAGACATGAGGCAGATGTCACGGTTGGATAGCAGGAAAGCGGGGCTGTTGTCCTGTCAGTTTCCAAAACCAGACGAAAATACTGGTCAATACTCACAAGGCTTTTTACCAGGTCAGTGTGACCTAGTAAAAATCCCATGGGGTCTAAATGACCCTGACTCCTAACAGTGCAGGAGGGTTATGAAATCCTGAGTGCATTACTTTATGAATATACAAGCATGCACATGCAAATATATTAATCAATCAATAAATAATCCATAAATGAGTGCAAACAAAATTATAATTTATTAGCTCAGACGTGGGCATTGTAAAGCCTAATGCTAGAGGTAGAAATAATTTTCTTTTAGGCTCTGTGGTACACTTTGGTACAATGAGTCTCAAGCTGAAGGTGTTCCTGTTTCCTGCCAGCATGTCTCCAAACTGGCATAAAAGAAAACTGGAAAAGATGCTTAAGAGCATCTGAGGTATCAGTATCAGTGACCAAAGTAAAGCTATCAGCACAGTTTCCCAACTGTAGAGCACTATGGTAGTAGCATCAAACATTGAGGCTGCTTTGCAAGGTAGTTGCCTTGGTTCAGATGTTAGATGCACATAGATTGTACTCAGTAGATAGTCAAATGCTTATAACAAGCACTTCATTTGCAAAAAAATGTTTTCCTATTTCTTTCTTGCCTTGTAGATGATTTCTTCAATGAGGACCTGTTTCCTAAAACAGACTCATCTGGTAAGGACCCATCCTTTCTTAAGAGTCTAAATAGCCTTTCTCATTGGGACTAAATTAAACACAACACAGCATTTTAATCTGAATCAGTTTACAGAAAATACTCATACATTTATAATACTTTTTTTTCTTCTGATGTTTTTTTAAACCTGTCATGAATTTAAATGAATATTTGTTAAATCAACCAGTTATTTAGTCATATTTTCTACTTATTTTTCAGATGGTTTTGCCTCAGACCCTTTCAAAGGCAGTGATCCTTTTGCAAAAGATATTTTCTTTCCCAGTGCTAATGATGAGATGGAAAATGAGGCAGACACCAGTTTGTCATGTGCGGAAAACAAAGCTTCAACTGGAACTCAGTGCTTTGAATCTGAATTCCCAGATGAAGATAGTGACATAGAAATCAGCTACAGCAGAGAAGACTTGGATGTGATTGCTGTTGTCGATGATTCCAGTGGATTTAAACCCATTCAGAGCTCATCAGAAGAGTTCATGCCAGAACCAACCCTGGAGAGGAAGTGTCCAGGTCAGCATTCCATAGAATCAGACCCAAGTGGGTATGAGCTGGATCTCTGTCCTGTCTCCTCACCCTCTAAAATAGAGTTCCACCATGAATTTCTAGCTGAGGAGGCTACCACTGAGGACACGGAAGGACCACAAGGTAAGAATACTTTAATCTGGTAAAGTAAATTTTCAGTCTTTGTATGGGGCAGAAACTGAAACTCATTTTTGATTATAGTTTGAAAAAACCAACAAAATCTCTTGTTTTAAAATGCATGCCACAAGATGAAGTAGGTTTAGAAAATCTGTTGGTTAATTCCAGATTTTACATTGAAAAACTGAAATATTCTGGTACAAAAATTGGCATGGATTTCACCTCAAAACTCTTAGTGAAAACTGAACTGATATCACAGTAATGTCTTGATTGTTCACGCAGTTTCTGAAAGCATGTCTCATACTTTCAGAAATCTGCACACAAATCGAGAAACACACAATGGACAGAACATTTAAATTCTCCTGAAAAATGAAGACAGAAGTGGGAAACATTTCCCAGTGTGCTGAGCTGCATGTTTTTGTCTCCTGTGTAGCACCGTGAGTGAGATGGAAATGTGTCACATTGATCTAACTCTTGTGCTGTCATGTTGGTTTTAATGATACTAACTAGAAGATTCACACTAACTTCTTTGGAGCAGAATTCATTGTGATGTTTAATAACATTTATATATCAGATCAGAAATTTTGTTCCTGCAACTTGAAACAAGAATTTAAATTATTCTGAAGAAAAAGAAGTTTAACTGGATATTGTGAGTAAAACTGATAGAGAAATGTGTGTTCTTTCACTAAAGGAGGGAAATTTAATTGGTTTAAATTGAAGCATTAAGTTGAAACTCACAATTCAAGATTAATTAAGTATCAGAGCTAAAATCAAAATAGACAACTTGTGTCGTTATATCGACTTTATTTTCTGAGTTAAAACCAATACAATTTTCTTGTTGACATGTTGTATTTCCAAGTTAAATCACATTCAAATGTTTTAGAGTGTATCAATATTTTGAAATTTTTCTTACTTATTTTTTATTTATTTTTTTGCATTTGCCATTACATTATTTTCTAGGATCATATTCATGATTTCAGGTTCCTGTTAAAGAGACTGAAGACATTCCAGATTACATCTTAGTAATGTTTCATACAGAACAGTTCATAGGCAATGCTGTACTATGATCATTGAGTACAGCTTTGATACGCAGCACTGCAGATTTCTAGAGAGCGTAGATGTTTTACCCATTCTCACTTTGGAAAGTCCAGATGACTTGAGCATGTATGCTCAAATTTGAGCATACCTGCAAATTTGGTTGAGCACTAAACCAAATTTCAGAGCAAAGTTCTTGGCCTTTGCTCTTCTTTGACTCTTATGGTTCTGGATGTTTTTCCAATGTTGGAATCCAGTGCTCCAAAACCTGCTGATTCTTTATGCTAAAGTCATTGTAAAACTGTGTGAAAGATGTTTGTCTATGTGAAAGGTCAGTGTCTATAGTAGAGCAATTGACATTTAGAGTTTTAAATGACAGTGTTGTTCCTTGTAAAAACAAAAGATTTTTTTCACGGAAATTGTGCCAAATGCAGAAAATGTTTTGCAAAAATTGTATCTTAGAGCTACAATTTCATTGTAAAGAAGGAATTGACCTTAGCAGAATTGGCTCAGGGGGTTGGTGCATGAGTTACATGTTGTAAACTGCAATATATGCAGAAACTAATGCTGAGACTTCTAAAACTGTTTACATTTATGATGAGACAAAATCACCAGTAGGGGTCAATTCTGGAGAACAAAAATAAGCTTTTTTATAGTCTGTGACTTACATTTTACTTCAATCAAAAACTTTATAATTTTTTACCTTTTTATAACATAAGCAGCACTCTTTTCTTGTCTTCTATGTTGTATACACATTTCAGTCTGATTTACCAACATAGATTTCACACTTCATTGTAATCTTGCCTTTTTTTTCTAGATCCCAGCTGTGTTTCAACTCAGGCTGTCTGTCATTGTCGCAGTGACAAACTGATGTTCAAATCCAAATGGATAAGTGACTTAAAGCAAACTGATCCTCAAGATTTACCTCCCAGTGAGGTAACAGAAGGGGTAGAATACACTACAAAGGAACCCAGAAACGTAGAATACCCCCACAATCCAAAGGACTTTCAGAACCAAGATGTTATTAAACCTGACTCTCATCAAACTGATTTAGATTTAAGCTATAATTCAGCCAGTCCACCTTGTTTTGACCCTTATGGGTTTAAACTCAGTCCAGAGAACTCTAGCCACACTCTAGTAAATTCTGATGAAGCTGAGCTGAGCCCAGAACAAGCAGAAAATATTATCTTTGATGATCCCTCATCGTCTTCACCTTATGAGCAAAATTTTGATCCCTATGGGTTTGACATCTCTGCCTGTCAAATTGTGTGTGACTCTGACCCTTATGGCTTTAAACTCAGTCCTGATGAAGAGAACCAGGTGGTTTTAGACCTTTGTAGCAATGATGACCTGGAAGCAACCTATGAAAACAATGAAGAATTGGAGAACTTCAACTATGCCAACCAGGAAGTACTGAATACTCAGACATATAAAAACCGAGAGGTCCTTGAAGAGAGTGACTACAATTTTCAGAAAGTCATACATTATAGAAATACTGGAAACCAAGAAGTTTTAGAGCCACCTAATTCATTCAACAAGGAGCTGGTTACCCATGAAAAAAGGGAACTTGTGGATACCTGTTCTCATGAAAATCAGGAGGTGGTGAAGACCTGTTCGAATATCAACAAGGACAATTTCCCTGAACCTTGTAATTATGATAATCAAGAGGTGCTGGAAAGAGATAATGGTGGCAATCAGGAACTACAAGGATTTTCATATCCTGAAAACCAGGAAGTTTTGGATTTAGATAGTCACGAAAATCAAGAGCTTCTGACTTTTTATGACCCAGAAAATCAGGTAGTACTTGTCTCAGATTGCCATCATAACAAGGAACCACAGGATCTCACCATGACTGAAAATCAGGAATTGCTAGATTTACATAGCCATGACAACCAAGAGACACCTGACATGTACAGTCATGAAAAAGTAGCCAACGTAAAAGGAAATCAAGACATTGTTGAAACAGAACTCAAACTCAGTTTTTCCAATAACAGCTCAGACAGTGATCTAGAATCAAACAACATTCAAAGAGTGGAACTTGGCCGCACAGATGTCTCTTCTACCAACACCGCCAATATCGCTACAATTGACACACTTAACAAGACCATCAGCAGAATGTCAGCCAAACATGACTCAACTACTTCTGATTCCCCAAACAGTCGGATTTTGTTTGGATCTGATCTGGGATCAGTATTTGGTGCTGGAGGATACATTAGTTGTCCAGATGTAGCTGATGATTTGGAACCACTGAAAAGAAGCCAAGACAAACCACCAAAATCAGATCCAGATCCAGTCCACTCTCAAAGACCTGTAAGGCCTCCAAGACCATCTCTCAAGGTAAATTTGAAATCTTGAGGATATTTAAGGCGACAACCTTTTTTTTTTTTTTGTTACAGAAACTGTTCCCTGAGATTGATAATATTCAGTTGTTATCTTAGATTATGCTATTGAGAAATGACGTTGTGCTGGAGAAGGGGACTGGTGAAGACTGAAATGTCTGAATTTGACTTTACCCTGTCACTAACATTTGGCCATTACATATGTAATGCACCAGCTCCATCATTAAGGAAGCTACACTATGAAGCTTTCTGTAGATTGCACAACATAATCGTTCACAACTCCTCTTTCACATTTCAAAATGCCCTAAGCATTTTATTGTTTAAGACTCTTGCTCCGATTTTAATTGTTCAGTGTTAGGAAGTGTAGTCAACAGAGACTGAATAACTTAGTTCACTTCCTCCACTACCATTTCCAAACAACCACTGCCAGACGACAGTTCTAAAAACTCAATGTAATCGTTCACAACTCCTCCTTCACATTTCATATGGCTGCTCCTCACATTGACAGTAGTAAGCTGTGGTGGAAGCATGTTTATTTTGCAAGACACACAAGAGTGTGTCCAAAATCAATGTTACATGTAACATATGCAACTCTATGATGAGGAAATGAAAACAGATGTTTGTTTATGGAAAGTAAAGTTCAAAATGATGTTCAGAAAAGATATTGTGAACGATACCTTCTTGGACATCACCATATTGAAATGCCGACTTCTCCAATTATATCGACTGGATGGCTGTTACTCGTGTGGCAGCTCTGATCTCTGAGAAAACTGCAACACAGCATTAGCAATGAAAGAGACATTCTCTCTGAGGTCATTGAGCTATAGCTGTTTGCATAGGTGCCATGTTATCTACCACAATAGTTCACATGATATCACACCTATGATTATGTACCTCCCAAAATGCTTATTATAATGACAAATGTTTTTTTTTTGTTTTTTTTTTTTGTTTTTTTTCAGAACAAGGAGAAGGCCACATCCCAGGGTATTGACTTGAAGTGATCTCTGCTATGTCTGCACTGTCTTCTTACAAAGGCAATAACATTCTGTTTTCCTGTGAAAGAAAACAGAATGGAGATTAAATTAAAAATGGGTTACCAAACAGAAAATATTAATGGAAAAAATTTAGCATTATATAGAAAGTACAAATACATTATTGTGGAGTTCCATGTGTCCATGCCAGTAAATTACTTGTCATCCAGAAATCGGAGTTATTCAGGTGGAAAAGATGTAAACGTACTGGACCAGTTGACTGTGAATACATTATTTGTGGAAAATGTATATCATTCCAGAGAGACACCAGAGATGTGTATGTATATAGATGAATTAATTAACTCTGAAATTGTGACTTGGAGAATAATTGTCAATGAGTAGTTTAGGCGAAAACAGTGATAGAATGTGGTCAGAGCACGGAGAGGCCTCCACTGATCAGTCACTCCATATTGCGTACTTTTAAATGTGACTCTCATCCTGATTCAGCCTCGGTCATTGCTTTGCATGAAAATTTACTCTATTATATCCTGAACCGCACAGCTGTTAAAACACACCTCAATATCTCTATACATGTTGCTCCAGAGTTGAAGTTTTTTTTTTTTTTTTTTTTTTTTTTTTTTTATGGGGGAATTTTTCTGCCATAATCCAAGATCAGGCATTTTCAGTCTGAAAGCAGGATTTCATGTTTTTTGTTCTCAAAACAAAAAATATTTTTACTTTGAAAGCAAGACTTAATGTCGTTCTTCTCAAAATTTAAATGATTGTACTCAAAATTTCTCCTCCACACTTAGTCTCTGTTCGGACTCTGCTCGCTTACAAAACCTATAACTGCCTTTTGGCACAGTCGCCTGGCAACCACTTAGCCAATAGAATGAAAGTGTTGTACAGGGTGTGTTTGTTTCTTTCTAGAGCGTGTGCCTGTGTGGCTATAATCAATTGTAGTAACCTGCTCCACACACTGGAAGAAGAAACGACGACGTCAGCTTTCTGCTTCGTAGTACACTAAACATTCACCAGCAGTGCGCTACTGATCGTTAACAGCTACTGATCTTAGGCAGGATTTTGTTCACCCAACCAAAGACACATACTCATGACAAGCAGAGCCAGCACAAAGCTCCATGGGACCCCAAACGAAATGTGGTTTTGGGGCCCTCTAGTTCTGCTAACAATGTGGACTGGCTGCAATCAGCAGTCCAATCATTAGATCATTCACACACCTGCTATAAACCTGTTGCATCTCTGGCAGTGCTGTCTACATCATATACATGTATAATAGGATACATTTATTGGCAAACTGATTTATCGACCAGTTGATTTCTGGGCACTGATTTCCTTAATTTTGGGGGATCGTGATCGGCTGATACTTGCATGTGAAGCTGATCTTTTCCCCTGATCTCATCTTTATCAGCAAATGTTTAAATATCAGCCTCGGTCCTCTTCTGCTCTACAGTGAGCAGATTGGCTGAGGATTGAACGTTTACAGTTAATTTTCACCCCTCTATTGTCAATTCAGTGACTTTCCATTAGCAACATTTCAGACCAAAAAAATTAATTTCAGTCAAACTCAAAATCGGCGGGTCATGCTCTTTAAAGATCCACGGATCATCCAGAAAACTGTAATCAGTACTGCCGACGTTTCTTGATTGAATAAATTTCTTTCAAGCGTTACACCAATAGCTGAAAATTTGAGTTATACCAGGTGAGTCTTTCTCCCCTGGAATGTGGATTGGTACCGGTATTGGTAATTGGACTGATTCTGTGCCTACAAATGATTTTAACAGAAGTTTCACATAACTTAGAAGATGATGTAAAAATAATGTTTTAAAACAAACAGCCACAAAATGATTTTTCTCAGCGGCAAACAACATATCCCTATCTGCAGCATAGAGTAGCTCATCGATGTAGCAAGACATTTAGCTAGACAATGTCAATCATTGAGAAGTTTTAATTATTGTTATTAAACACGGCATTTTGAAGCCAAAATACCTCAGAAATATACAGAGCCTCTATATATCTCTATATAGGTAGAGCCCTAAATCCAAATTGTAAAACAGTAAAAGCAGTTGGTAGAAAAAAATTACAAATTTCCCAAATTATATATAGAAGCGCCCAGTGATTGCTCAGACCTGACAAATAGCAGCAAGTATTATTTCACTTCTTTCACACAGTAATAAAATACAGACAGGATTTTATTTGCTTAACCAAATTGAATCTCACACAAAACATTATTGTGAGCATGTTGCCATTGTACAGCCATCCAGCTTGAGCAAAATCTATCAGTGACCTACATACATGGTGACCAGGTGCCTCCATTCAACAGGATAATGTGCTACAAACATCAGAAGTTTGTAACTACATTGAAATAAACACAACACCGAATATTTTGAGTCAATTTGTCTCCAGATCTCATCCAATTAATCATCAGTCAGATATGCTGGCCAAAGAAAGCCCACCTTTCAGCCACAAACTCATGGATTTCAAAAGATCTGCTGGATATGTTTAGTTCTGTTGTGTACTTCATACCTTGATGGTTCAGGCTTATTTCCCTGGTAACAAAGCCACTGCTGCTGCAGGTGTGCTGGCACATTTCTCATGTGAATATCTTGCATCTCATCCCAAATATGATCTGTAGGACTGACATCTGGTGACTGTGGAGGCCATTGGTGCATGGTGAACCGTTTCAGTTTCGGTGGTGGTAAAATACTGTTTGCTGATGAATCCATGCTTTCAACTTGTTTTCACCACATTTTGGCCCTGACATCTGAATGCCACAGCTTAAATCAAGACTTATCGTTCTGAAAATAACAGACACTTTCTTCTGTATGAATTCTTGTCCTTTGCTGGAATAGAGCTTTTTCTTTTCTGCTTTTCTGCTGCTGTCTCTCATTCACCTCTAGGTCATCCGTTTTTGAATTCAGTCATGACATTTTGCATACTTTGGAACAAGAATGTGTTCTATTTCTACCATTCTGAACCAGTCTGTCCTTCTCTGACTTGTGAAATGAGCAAGGCATGTCAGTCAACACAACTGTTGCTCACTGGATATTTGGTCTTTTCAGAAAATTCTCTGGAAACGTGAGAGTTCTCACAGCAGATCCACAGTTTCTGAAACACTTTTGTCTACCACATTCTTAACCGAAAGCTGAACAGTTAACGTGCAGTTATGTGGTTGTGGACTTTTCACACACAACTTTCATGCAATGGTGCAGATCACCTGAGTGACACCCTTCCACTTCAGGATCCATTACACCTCTAACCAACAGGGTTACCACTGAACTCCCTGAATCCTATATATGGCTTTATGAAATGTTCACAGTGAGAGCCCCACAACTTTCTGCAGCCAGCCTCCTCCCTGGACAATGACAATGCCATTCCCCACCCAAGAGTCTTATTATTATAGTAGTTATTTAGTGAAGAACCATATAAATGTACAGAATTCCTTTGTGTGTCACATAAACTTTCCTCAAAAGTATTCATATCTCCTATATGATATAGGATAGTGGAATATTTGAAGAGAAATATCAACATTGCTCTTTGAGTGCATTATCTGTCTGAAGTCAAACTGTTGACATGTGGTCACATGGCTGTGAGGTGTTAGTTTTTGCACACTCTTAGAGATCCAGAAAATACAACAAGCTGAGATTGTGACAGTCCTCCTGCTGCAGTATGTGTTATGGCATATGCATGGTTTACAACAGCAAAGTAGATCCAAAGATCACAACAGAGAGCAACAATAATTACGAGTTCACAATTTCGGAGCAGGAAATAATGGCCATCAAGATGAAAAATCTCATTTAACTTTTTCAGACCAGAAGGGAGCAGGAGAGTTCAGTGTTTCAGTCGAACAGATGTGGAAGATGAATAATGAAGTTGAGTTGGTAAAATGAAAGGACAACATTGGTGTCATCACTTTTCCCTCTTAAACAACCTTCAGATTGAACACACAATAGTTTCACATGCTCAGAAAAACTTCACCAGGGAGATTGTGACAAGAAGAGGCTGAGAACAAAATGATGTGATTTTCATCAGGCAACTGCGGCCATGAGAGCCGATCAACTTCAGCAAGTTGTTTCATTGAGTTAACATTATGTGATGGGCTGATCTGATATTCCTTTCAACAAGCTACTGAACAAATTTACATAATAACGTGGTTGTGTGGTTGATTGACTCTGAAAAAGGAGATAATTGCTCCCCACTGTATGGAGCTATGGTTAAAACATACCAAAGTGCCCTGATTTGATTTCAGTCCTTAAAATCAGCCTCACATTTCTTGTGTGGCACTCTGTCTGGCATGTAGGTAATTCTGAGTGAGGTCTTATTTAGTCATTCATTTACTTATTTATTGACTGAGAAATGGCAAATACTTCCAACATATCAGTTACAGGGGAAGATTTTAGCGATAGGGAAAATCCTGACTGATATAAAATGGTAGAAACGGAAGAGAAGTGCTTTGAAATGTTTGTTAAAATGGGAATCTGTGTGGTTTGGTCTGTAAATTAACCTCATTATTCCTTGGAGGATGTTTTACAGAAGATTGTTATGTGTGTTAAGAATACATCACTGCTCTCAAGAGGAACTTGAGCAAAAATACTTTCAGACATCACATGTCAAGACGTGTGGTTTGTAGTAGTGAGGCTGGACGTGGCAGGACCCAGGAATAGTGAAAAATGATTGTTTTCAATCATGAATTGATACAGAAAAATCCAGGCCACACAGGTGAGCAGCGGTAATAGTTTTGATTCTGGAAGCAACTGGAACAAACATTCAGCAACTGATGTAAGACTTCTGACAATGAATGACAGACAACGACCCAACAGGGAACAGGAGACACAGGTGGGTATGAATACACAGGGAAGGTAATAAGGGGACTGTGACAGACTGGCGACCTGTCCAGAGTGAACCCCGCCTCTTGCCCAGAACGCAGCTGGAGAGGCACCAGCAACTCCCGACCCCGTTAGGGAGAAGGGTGGTCAGAAAATGGATGGATGGATGGATGAATAAGGGGAGACAAGGAACACCTGGAAACAATCAAGAGGCAGGCTGGACAACACAGAGACTAAATAAACACACAGAAAATCAAATCCTCACACTTAAAACCTTTCGTTGGCCTACCTCATGGCTACATGGAAACATTGTGAAATGATTGGTAGCAAATATTAAATTTGTTTTTACATGACAACATGCAGCTTCACACACAACAACCAAAACACTAAAGAGTTCAACTGTAAACAGTGAGATATTCTCTGCTGGATGCAAAATGATCTAACCTTTAGTTTGAGCCATCATATGTGGAAAACAAAAATGTGTTGTTGTGAAACATTATTGCTTCTTGTTCAGTGTGTGAAAATCTTTAAGCAGATGAACATAGTTAAACAAGCCAACCAGATGATTCCTTTTATTGTGCATGAGATATTTTTAGGCAAAACATATTTACTCTGTTATGTATAGTATATATGCATCATGTACACAATGTTGGCCAGTCTGTGTATTGCAGAGTAAACATCCAATATCTCATTCAAGCACACTGAAGCTGCTACCGGTGCATGGATCTCAGACTATGTATTAATTCACAGAATTGGTTATACTACAAAACACAGCTTTAATTTCAGTTTTTTAACCAAATTTTACATAAATAAGCAAGAAATATTAAAATATTTTATTATGGGACATAATATTTAAACATAAAAATCATGTTTGTTGGTGTGAAGAATATGAGAGCTTCTTTGAAAGAACAGAAGAAGGCTGGTGCACTGCCTGATGTAGCCACTGCAGTCCAGAACTGGTTGAGTGTAATAGAAGCTAAATGTTTAATGGTACCAATGATACTCACAAATACATCAACTCTACTGTAGGGGCTGCAACGAGATGGACGCTTCTTTTCCAGGTTATGAAAGATTTTATACTTTATCTTCCTTTACTGAACTATTTCTTGTTAAAGTGTTCATGAATTTGCAGAACAATTTTTGCATAACCCAGTTTTATTGCGAAAGTAACTGATGCAGTTAGAATCCTGACAATATACCACTGCTCCAAGTTACATTACCTGACAGGGAGTTCCAATAAATAAACAGAAAAAATAGTTTTATTATGAAATTAAAATTTTCTATCTATGCATGGTTTTTGTTACATTTTAGGAAATGTCTAAAACCATCTTTTTTATTGTTACGTATGCCATAAATTGCAAATGCAATTTTAACCAGAAAATGTTACCCATGCAGATGAATTGTTGACACTTTATCTGTGCCTTCTCATTTAGTGCTGTCTCTATGTATTCATTGTTCTTTTTGTTTGTTAAAAGCCATATTAAGTCACATGACAGTAAGCAAAATTGTGTTTGAACCTGTTGGAGGAATAGTTTCCTGCTATAATAATGTGTTTATTGTCTGTCAGATAAAAAAAAAACTGTCCCTGTGTAAATGGTACATTTTGTGAAGTATTCCAGGAATAAACCTGTTAGTCCAACAGCTAGTCTGATTATTTCTTTAGAGAGCCAGTTGAATTGTACATGAAGCATCATCTAATATAAGGAGCACCAAGTGACAGACGAGGTCATGGAGAAACATTAAACCTTAAAGATATTTTGCATATTTGAAAGTGAACTAGAATGCATGGTCTGTCTTAATAAGACCTTGGAGTTGTAAAACAATGCTTGCTGTCCACTTAATTTGTCAAGATTATAAATTCCAGGTCTTGCCTTCAGTTACAGCTGCACTGCCTAGTTTTTTATTACCATCAAGTCCAGTATTGTCAGTGAAACCATCAGTTTGACAGCCATATTTGATCCTCATTGTATTTATGGTGTTAACACTGAATTCATCACTACGAAGCCATGAATTCAAATTGGTTAATATTTTAGAACCAATTCATGTCAAATATTATCTTAAAGAACTTGATCCATCTTCCTTGTGATTTATAACGGCTGAAGTTTTGTGATATTCAGGTCAAGTTTATTTGTACAGCACATTTTAGCGATAAGGAGTTTGCTAAAACTAACACAAAATATTACTATTACTATTTGCATTCAAATCCTCTGTTATAAGAGCAGGAGGCCAGGAGCTTTGGAGGATGAAGGCAGGGTGGAGGCTCTCATGCTGCCCCCACAAGGTGCCACCCTGGGCAGTTGTCGCCCATGTTCCCCATATCAGAAACCGCCGCTATTGTTGAAAAGGTTTCTTAACAATAGGTTAAATACAGTTATTTCTTAGTATTTAGTTTTTTTACTTATTCTTTGTGATCTTTGTACATTTGTATATTGTTCTCCTAGATCAGTGTTGCTGTTTTCCAGCTGATTTGTTGTTTCCTTCAGTGTCTGTTCATCTTGGGTTGATTATGCATCTTTCCTCAGTCTTCCTGTTTGCTTTCTCTCCCAGCTAAACTAGTTAGTAATCAACCACCTGCCTCGTCAGCATTCACAAAGATTTGGAGTGACTCTGCGACATAGTGTCATTTCAGTCTGTCCAATGCAAAGGAAGGAAGAAATTGTTTTTGTTGTTTTTATTGGAACACAATGTATAAAAAACATAACAGAATTTATAAACTATTGAAGTAAATAATATCAATTCATTCCATATAAACAAGATAAACATTTTTCTTTATAATGTTGGTACACTGAAAGAAAACTACTTTCAAAGACTTTTATTTGATTTATCATTGTTGCTTTACAGAAAACCGACCTAAATACTATACAGCCCTGCTGAAGTACTTAACATTTCCTTGGCTATGATACCAGCAACTTTCTGTTAATGGAAATGCAATGTTCTGACTCTGAATTGAATGTTCATTCATTTGCTTTAACTTTATTATTGATAAACAATAAAGCAGGAAGATCACTCGGGAGTTTGTGACTGAATACCTTATTTTCTTAATCATGCACCTCCATTCATCATCCTATCAGAAAGCATGAAATGTATTGAGATAAATGTAAGAAAAAGGACAGACAGAAAATACTGTGCACCTTAGATAGGAGCTGATGACTGAGCTGTTTGGATGTTTTTGCGCCTTTTATGATTTCTTCTGCAGCAGAGGATAGATGCTATGATGAAGACAATGATGACTATGATCAGGATAAAGATGATGCCAACCCAGGCTCCAAGGCTTAAATCTACAGGAACAAAAAGAGTCTCAGTTAGAAAAAACATCATGTTTGTGGGGAAACTCCAAGTTTTCAGAGCAGCTGGATCCCAGGCTGTGAAGACACCTGCTCACATTGAGGATGCTTGTGTTTCTCTGGTCCCTGCCTGACCTTGAGTTGTTCATTTATAAAATTGTATTGATACTGAAGCATTCATATTATAGGAGAATTTTCCCAACTAAATCTGATGTTCTATAATTCACTGGCCTAGTACACTGGAGCCCAGCTTCAGATATACTTGTTACATATTACAGAAGGACATTTTTGGTTCAGATTTATGACTGTCCTACCTGCAGACACCCTAGATGGAAGGGATCAGGAATATGATCTGCTTAAATAATTAATAAAAAATTTCCAACATCAAAGTAAGGTACTAAGATGCATATTTCACATTCATTTGTTTTCTTTCTATAGATACAGCAGTTAGTATTTAAACACATACCCAGGCTGAATTCACCCCATCTTCAACAAGATGCTAAAATCTTCCTGGCAGCCTAATGTGGATGAATTTTAATAGCTCAACTATCTTACTTATCCTAATAAAGGTTACAAAAATGTAATGAATGTTTATAAACATATTTTACCCTCATATACCAATACATAAATGACTGATATTTGAGAGAAAGTAACTAATTACAACAGCTCTACTGCTTCACTACACTATGGATAAAAAACTTAACGCTTCTGAACTTCTGTTTTATGTCTACATGTGCAAGCACCTTGTGTGAAGTGTGTGTCTCCTCGTCTACACTGCTGTGTGCTCCAGGCTCCAAATTGGTTGGCTTTAGGTCGGGAGGGAATAAAAGCTGCCACCATGAAGCAGTAGGTCTGACCAGCATCCAGTCCTGAAACTTCTGCTGAGCTGGAATCAGCGATCTTATGTCTCTGTAAGATAGAAATCAGATTTTTGACTCTCACCGTTGAAAGCTCAAAGATCCTCCCATGCACTCCACTAAAAAGCAACTTCAAGCTAAACCTGATGTACTACTTGAGGGGTAAAAGCTAGATATTTTAATACATATTAGATCCTCAGCTCTGACATCAAGAGAACTGCTAAACAAGAAACAATATTTTTCAGTTTTGACATTTTATTTCTCATAACTTGTGAAAGTCAAACAATTGTTTCTTAAACATTTAAAATACATGTAAACCAATGCATTTGTGGTTTTTTGTGTGTTTGCTCTGTCTTCTCAAACCCCCAGCACATGACAGATAGCTGCTCACACTGAGCCAGGTTCTGGTTCTGCCAGAGGTTTCTTGCAATCATGTTAGTGTTCCTTTAGGCCAGTGGTGAGGAAAGGCCATTATGAAGCATTTGGTGCAAATGAATGGCTTCATAAGACAATTATGGCAATTATATAGATGAGGCTGCATTGGATGATGCATCCTCACCTGCATCATCCAATTACTTTGTCCCTGCCTCAGCCAATCCTCAATCAAGAATCCCTTTATGAGGCCCGTCATCCATGGATCCACCTTCTTCCCATCTTAAACTTTAAGATGGGATGGTTGTTAATGAAGGCAGTTGTGAAAATGTGACTTTAGTCTAGATTTAAAGAAACTCAGTGTTTCAGTTGATTTTGGAAGTATGTTCCAGATGAATGCTGCTTCTCCATGTTTGGTTCTAGTTCTTTATATGCAGAGCAGATAAAGTTTAGTAACCCTTATCTAACCAGTTAGGTTAGTTAACTGGTAAATTCTGCCAAGTTCAGATTACATAATTTACACATTAAGCAGTACACTACTATTTAAGTTTTTTTGTGTTTTTAGATCACTTTGCTGATAAATGATCCTAACCATTGCCTTGCCATGAAATTATGCTTGATTTTGATCTCCCTTCAGTGTTCTGCCTGGGCTTTATTAATTAATTTAAACCATTTTTTTTTATAATATGCGAGAAAAAAAACTTCCCTCACCTAGATGATAAATTTGATAAATAAATTTTTTTTATACATCACATTGAATTCTACTCCAAAGAATTTAGAGTGAATCCTCAAGCTTTATATTCTGTTAGTAGCATTAAAACCAATATTTGTTTTAATGACACACAAGATGCCACAGAGGAGACAGAAACATGCAGCTCAGCACACTGAGAAATAGTTCCCACTTCTGTCTTTTTCTTATTTCAGTTTTTTTAAGTACTAACCTAAAAACTCTAATTCATCTAACTCTTGGAGGTTTAACAAAATTAAGAAAATGTTAACACAACTTTCTACTCTAAGTTTATCTTTTATAAACTCACATTTAGGTTCAAAATCTAAAACTCGCTAAATTAAGAAACCATTATAAGTTTTTCAGCTTCTAAATTTTTCTGAGACAATATTTTTAGTGATGTTTGATTATAGCAAAGTTATGGCTAATAAGATTCAATTGTTAGATATTTTGTTAATATTACAATATTTAGATTTTGGCCAAAAGTTCATTTTGCAACAACTCTGAAGAAACCATCATTCATCCTTTCTGGGACCTCCCCTTTCAAATGTTTTGGAAATATATTTTTTATTTCTAAAAATAAAATTGATAATAGATCTACTGTTTAACTTTAAAACTATGTCAGGTGGTTGCTTCTGTTTGAAAACTCCAAGAAATAAAGTCTTTGTTATAAACATAATGTTAATTTAGCAAAATGTAATATCCACTGCTGTAAAGCCCAAATCCGAATTGAATGCCTTTTTTCTACCTATGTAACTTCATATTTGTATTCTTTGAAGTACTGTACCAATGCAAAAGTATTGAAGACTTGATCAATTTGTACTGAATTTCTCATGTAATCTGACCAACTTTGTTGTATTTTTCCTTTTCCCAATTCTAACTTTTGTTCTTTTGCTTGCTTTAAGCCTCAACATACATATTATTTCTTCAAGTTTGTTTTATTTGAGTTGGAAGAATTGTGTTATTTTTTTCCAGATTTGGATGGATTCATCAGAGCACTGATGAACTGACTGACCCGCTAATCTACAGAAAAATGGCAGGCCTCGGTGGTGTTGAGTTTGGGTGCTACAATGACTGTAGGATATGTTAGTCTCCCAAAAGAAGACCTTCAGAGGTGTTTGTTTTTTTACTTCTACACCAACATATACATGCAATCAACCATTAAAACATAATAAATTTTGTGAATGCATTATGGAATAGAATAAACTGTACTTTATATTCCCAAGGATATCTACAAATAGGCCAGTGAAAGACTTGAGGGGCACAAAAAGGAAGATGATCCTCCAGAGTGATGATTGTTACTGAACTGAGGTTTTAAAAACATTTAAAAACAAGAAGGGGTTGACCATCATCACAGCTGTTGATATAAAACAGAGTTTCTAAAGCGCTGATATAGATACTGTCCTCATACAAGCAGCATACCTTTCCTGTGCTTCCTGACTTGTAGTAGGTGATCTTATACTGGAGATCATTTTTCAGAATGTCCTTGATGGTCTGCTGCTTCCCTCTCTTAGTGATGGAGGTCAGCGGATGTGTGATGTTGAGGATGACGGTGCCCTCATCAACATCTGTGATGGAAAATTCCAAAGCGCTGATATTGCCTACCGATATGAGACAGCAGTCATAATGAGATGTTTTGTCTAGCTCAACATGTCAGGAATCAGGGAAAGTCACATCACAGGTACAGAAGGGAAGTGAGTCCACATATCACTCACTCACTCACAACGGTCAATATTTTTAGTGCTTACAATGTTGATTGAGTCAAAAAGTTATAATGATCAGTTTGACATGTTCTAACTTACTGATCATAGCAACAACAAAAAAATACTATAAAAATACTATAATGGACACAGATGCCTGATATCTGTGTCCATTATCTTTTCCAGGCGTAAAACACAATAAAAATAGTTTTATATATGTATGCTAACATTTCATGTAACTCAAAATATTCAGCTAGGAAAACACATCCTGGTTATTAAGGATACGTTTGTTTTAGTATTTAAAAGTTGTAAAGAGATATAGCAGTAATCATAGTAGTAGCTTCAGTTTGTCACTTGATCAAATAGAACCTCACACTGAGCCTGGTTCTGGTTCTACTGGAGGTACCTTCCAGTTAAAGGGGAGTTTTGATGAACATAACTTTTACTGACTGTTCTTGACTTTCATGTTTCAATTAACATTTTGGGTAAAATAATGAGGAGAAAAGCTCTATGCTAAAGCGGTGGAGCCAGATCATGATCTTTGATGAAAAAGGGTTCGATGCTGGAGGGGAAGTTTGAGTCATGACCGTTAATGAATGAGACAGTCATAAATGTAAGAAAATGCAAAAGCTTTCAAGTGCTCACATGTCTGTGTGTGGGTGTTTGGTAATGTGATACCTACTCTCTCTGTAGGGGTTAAACATTGGGGAATAGGTGTGAGGGAAGTCATAGTCCAAGCCAAACTCATCAGAAAGGTTGTCAAAGTCTGCTCTGATATCAGCTTCATAGTTCCTGTGAAGACAGAAAATCTTTCCTAAATTTTCTCTCTTTCTGGGGTTTGTTTGTTCTGTTCTGAGCAACCATCCATCCAAACTCGCACAGTTTGCCTGACTGATTTTAACTTCAGCATTTAAAAGCTGCTCACAAGTCTTGGTTACGAGGTTGTGATGCAGACAGCAAACCTTGGCGCATCAGTTCCTGTCTGCATGTCACTGAAATTTGATCAGGCAGTTTAATTCTATTAATTTTATATTTAGGCAACTATCATCCTGAGCAGAAAACAGTGAATTAACAAAGACAGGAATCAACAGGAAGATAATAGTTATAGCTGCTAATTTTATTTCTTCAGACCTGATGCAACACATAAATGTAAACATGTAGAATAAAAGATAGAATATTCCTGAACTGTCAATTTTTATGATAATTTTTAAGAAAAGTTGACCCTTTCTAAAGTTTTTCTATAACATTTCAGCTGCTTTCATAAAAGAATATAAGACTCATACGTATATCAAATTTCAAATTAAATCTCTTCAAGTGTTGAAAATACCTTTGTCTCTTCAGTTTTACAAGAGATGGTAGAAGTCACTTTAACTTATCATAATGAATTAATGGTAATGGAAAAGGCAACTAAAAAATAAAATTCTCTGAGGAAAAAAATCTTTATTTCATAAAACAAACTGAAAAGTTTTAAATGTCATCAGTAAGGCCTCACTTGTCCGATCCTTCAAGCTCTTGCGTCAAATCGCATTCCGTCTCTGTTGTTCTGAAGCAGTTAGCAACATCCATCCAGTCCTCATTTCTGAAAGGTTTATGACAAAATTAGATCTTAGCAGAAGAAAAACCTCCAAACACAACAAGACAATTATTTTAGACCAAAGAAACAAACAGCAGATGCCGTAAACAAGAAGAGGTTAGACAAAGTCTTTGTTTTGTAAGTCACATTTGTAAGACAAATTTCAAGTGAAGTCCCTGGTGAACACATGCAAGCCCCAAGTCGAGGTAAAATCCTATACTTTTGATTCCAAGTATTAAACAAGTCATTCAATCATCCATCCATCCATCCATATTCTGCCGATTATCCGGAGTCGGGTCACGGGGGTAGCAGCTTAAGAAGGGAGGCCCAGACTTTCCTCTCCCCAGCCACTTCCTCCAGCTCCTCCGGGGGAATCCCGAGGCGTTCCCAAGCCAGCCGAGAGACGTAGTCCCTCCAGCGTGTCTTGGGTCTTCCCCGGGGCCTCCTCCCGGTGGGACGTGCCCGAAACACCTCACCAGGGAGGCGTCCAGGAGGCATCCTGACCAGATGCCCGAGCCACCTCAACTGGCTCCTCTCGATGTGGAGGAGCAGAGGCTCTACTCTGAGTCCCTCCCAGATGACCGAGCTTCTCACCCTATCTCTAAGGGAGAGCCCAGCCACCCTACGGAGAAAACTCATTTCAGCCGCTTGTATCCGCAATCTTGTTCTTTCGGTCATTACCCAAAGCTCATGACCATAGATGAGGGTAGGAACGTAGATCGACCGGTAAATCGAGAGCTTCGCTTTTTGACTCAGCTCTCTCTTCACCACGACGGACCAGTAGAGCGCCCGCTTCATGGCGGACGCTGCACCAATCCGCCTGACGATCTCACGCTCCCTTCTTCCCTCATTCGTGAACAAGATCCCGAGATACTTGAACTCCTCCACTAGAGGCAGGACATCTCCCTCGACCCGGAGAAGGCACTCTACCCTTTTCCGACTCAAGACCATGGTCTCAGACTTGGAGGCACTGATCCTCATCCCGGCCGCTTCACACTCGGCTGCGAACCGCTCCAGCGAGAGCTGAAGATCACGTCCCGATGAAGCCAACAGGACCACATCATCCGCAAAAAGCAGAGATGCAGTCCTAAGGCCACCAAAACGGATCCCCTCAACACCCTGGCTGCGCCTAGAAATTCTGTCCATAAAAGTAATGAACAGAATCGGTGACAAAGGGCAGCCCTGGCGGAGTCCAACCCTCACGGGGAACGAGTCTGACTTATTGCCGGCATTGCGGACCAGACTCTGACACCGGTCATACAGGGACCTGACAGCCCATTCAATCAATTACTCTTATTAATTACTGGGTAATAATTCATAATATCTGAATTCCTAAAGTAATTTTGAAAACTGCTGTTGATCGTCTGAACAACCAGCGATAGAAGCTGAACTTTAAATATCAGAAAATTAGTAGTGATGTTGCTTTTTTCTGGAAATATTTGCCCAAAACAAATTAAATGGTCAGAAAACAGGAAAATGTTCTCCAGAATAAAAAACAAAATAAATACATTTTCTATAGATGTTCCAAATATTCCCATGTCAACCAACTGCAACAAGAAATCCCTGATTTATAATATTACTTGATACAGATCACATCCTTAAATTAGCCAATCAAATTATTTATTCATCTGTATCAGAACAGCCTTCTTTGTACAATTGATTTTAATGGAAACAATTGCTGCAGCATCTACCTGCTCAGATGCACTTTAGGTTAAGACCAAAAGATCAGAGACTTGGCTCTCCAGGCAAGAAGGACGGAAAGATGTTGATGTTGAGTCTTTGAAAAAGGAACAATGAGACTGGTACAAAAACTGTTAATTCCAGAATGCATTGAATTAACCTACTTTCAGCTTATGGACATTCTGAAGGAAGGGGACTGAAATGGTGAGACCTCTGTCTTTCCTGGCGAAGTGATTCACAGCAATTTTGAAGTAATCCTGGATCAAGGGCATTCAGTTGGTGACTTTATTCCAGCATTGACCCTGGCCTATTTAAAACTCTGCAGAGAGGATGCTGTCTCTATTTCAGTTGCTGAGCTAATGCTGCTGTCCACCTGTCACTGCTTCCTATGCTTGCTGGAGCCCCGGAGTTAAGCAAAGAAACCATGGTCCTTGCTCAATGTCCTGTCACTGCACTGTTCTGCACCAGATCAAGTTCACCCCACAGTCTGAGCTAACATGGACCAACCAAACCAGTGGCATCATTCACTGGTGACAATTGGTAGTTTCAACTGTCACCAGCTTGAAATGACCAACAGGTCTGGAGGAACTCTCTGCAATTAAAGTCTTACTGAAAATGCATTAACACTATTGTATAGAATGGTGCTGCTGTAACCCATGGGATGTTTGGATGACTGTGTGCACAAGTCATCGTTTTTTCTTTCCCAATTTTTCCAAACCTCTTGGATAGTTCTGGATGAACAGACATCTCCAGCTCCGTCATCATCTTTGCTTTCTTTGTAGTATGAAGAATGAAAGCAGATAAACAAAACGGTAGAAGCAGTGCATAGGAGATGAAATTGCTGGGAAATGGCCAGGACCATGCGCTGGCCTGGACCATTCATCTGGAACTGTTTAATTGTTACGTGACAGGCACACCCATGAAACCAGACAGAAAACAAACTTTCTTCTTGGTTTAAGATTTCAAGTCTTTTCGAGGAAAATGTTTCACATTCAATTGAAGTCTTAACTCATTGGTATGAAAGTATAAGTCAAGTTCTAAATCTTTCCAGGTTTTACCAAGTTAAGTCTGAAGTCACAATTTTGTGACTCAAGTCATGGAATCCAGATTCCAAGTCATGTGATTTTGCCTAAGTCTAACAGGCAACAGCTGATCATCAAAGGCAGGATAAAAAAAAATGTGTCCTCACTTACTTTTCAGAGTACTGGACGGTAAATGTATTCCCAGACTCTTCAACAGTCCATTTGAGAATAGTTTGAAAATCTAGAGATGTCCAATGAACATTCTGTGCTTTGGGTACAGAAGTGTCCCCTGAGAATATGAACAGAAAACATTTGTCTCTTTAGAATGGAAGTATTTAGACAATTGTATTCTTCAAAGTTGCAGTATGTAACCTTCACAAAAAAAAAAATTTTTTACGTATTTGTTTAAACTGTCACAATGTAACAGTAAAATATCCATCCATCTGGTCTCTAGTGGGGTCAAGAGGGGTGCTGGTGACTATCTCCAGCTAACGCTCAAGACCTTCTTGCTGCAAGGTAGCAGTGCTACCAACTGTGCCACTGTGCAGCCCATGACAGTAAAATATAAGACAGATAAACTGTGAAAAGATCACGCTTCTCCTCCTCTTCCCTGAGCTATTAATGTCGACCGAAGAAATGCACCCTGGTCACAAACAACCAATCAGAACCAGTAGGAGGGTCTTAGTGCTATCAATCAACCTCATCTGCAAGCTGCTCATTGTGCTAATTGCAGAGCAACAGCTTAGTGTTTCAGAAAAACTGTTAATCTGCTGTCATCTGTGGACATGTTAACTAGCCTTGGCATTCATGGCAGGCTTTGTTGTGGTGAACTATCTGTAAATTGACATCACTAAGACCCACTTTCTGATTCTGACTGGTTGTTTCTCATGAAGCTGTGTATTTTATGGCAGGTCCATAAGAAAAAGGCTGAGGAGCTTAATTTTGTTTCACAGATTATCTGTGTCATATTATATTGTCTCAACCTGGTGATAGTTTTAGCAAATGTATAAAATACATTTTTTATACTGCATCTTTAATACTGATGCTAACATTACTATGTGGTGACAGAGGTAGGAGTTTCTCCTGCAATTGACAGGTTGCCAGTTCCATCCCTGCTCTTTCCACTCTCTATCAGTCATACACTCCTCAGTCATTCATACACTCCTTAGCCAGTCTCTTAGACTGAGTGTGTGAATCTTTGTGAATGGGTGACTGACTGAATGTAGTGTGGGTTCCTCTGGTCTTGATAAAGCACAAGTACATGCCATTTATCAATATATCCACCCACAAAATGTCATCTGTTACAGATCGGTAAAACAGACTGATAAGTGCTGACCATAGTGTTTCATTTCTGCTAAAAATATGAATTTACAATCTCCACATGTGAACCAATGAAAAGGCTCAATAAAAAGCAAGGCATCACATGTTAAAAATGTTAAGTTCCACTGTATTCCTTAAACAGGCAGAGTAAACATGAACGTTTTACTCTGAATCGGATATGAGGTGGAACATCAGAAAGGAGCAAAGTTAAAGTTCCTAAATCGTATAAGTTCTGACTGGTAGGTTTCTAAGAAGGCTGTTTATTCACAAGGATACACTGGCAAGTCAGTAAACATTCAGACAATTTTCATCCTAACATCATCTAACTATGTAAACAAAATGTACATCATTGTTAAATTACATATGTTGTTTGTAGAGGATTTAACTTCTCTCTAGTTAAATAACTAATATACTAGTTATACTCAATAATGGCGTGGCATCCAACAGAAGTAAACAGAAGTAACATTTACAAGTGCACTGTGTGGAGGTTTCATAGAGAGGCTGGTGCAAATGACTTGTACCAGAACAGAAGAAAACAATGATCTCATGACTTACCTGTGGTCATGCTCCACGCAGTCAAACATGCTCCCACAGACAGCAGAGTTTTTATACATGCCATGTTGACACATTAGAATCTGTTCCAAGGCAATCTGTGGTCCTTCACTAACTACCTGAGCTGAAAAGAGCTGGTTTTCAGCAGCTCAGACTGTTTCTCTGCTGTAGGGCAGAGAGCGTGGGAGCTGCTGTGAGGTGGAGCTAGGGGAACATTCAGGGTCCGCCTGCTGTGTGCTGATTTTTTCCACATGTTTGCACAGATGGGGCTCAGTCTGAATTCCTCCCTAAAAGCCTGTGTTGAAGAGCATGAATGCCTTATGACTAATTGTACACATTCATTTGAAAATTGGGAAACTTGAGTTTCAGTCATTTTTATTTCTGAAGAGGACTAAGAGATGACAACGCAGTGAGTAACACATTGGAATGGCATGTAGTCTGAAAAAGGATTGTGGTCTGGAAATTAAAACGAGCTATTCTTCTCATCAGTGGTTCTTTTATAAGAAACAAACAGCTTGAGTTCTTGTTGTCTTGACAACCAAGAAGCTTTGTGGCCTGACCCAGATCAGACTCACCAGAAACCACTTTAGTTCCAAAGAATTTGCTCAGTTTGTTCACATTAGATAAGTGGATCTAAAATGACTTGATGAGGGTTCTTTTACTATATCTTTTTAACAAAAGTCATAATTTCATATTCCAGGTGTTCCTCAAAAATGTGTTAATGAGATCATACCATTCAAAAGTTGATCTTACCTCTGATACATTTAGCAGAATTTACATTTTGCAACTTACTATGCAAACTTCCCAGCCTATGGCAGAATTTTTCTGCTATGATCCAAGAGCACACATTTTCAGCCTGAAAGCAGGATTTCATGTCTTTCTTCTCAAAACTTGTAACTCACTCTTAATCTCTGGTCGGACTCTCTGCTCACTTTTGGAAATGCCTCTCAGCCAACAGAGGCGTTTCCAAATGAAAATGAAAAGCCTTAGTGCTTTTATAGATTTGTTGAAACTGTCACAATGTCGTGACAGTTTGGTAGGTGACAGATAATCGATCAAGTTGTCATCTCCCAGTACTCCCAGTACTAACTAGAAACAGATCATCAGTCCCAAAAGGAGTGCCTTAGTGCTGTCAATGACGCTTGTGTATGTGATTTCTCTTTGCTATGCTGAAACTTCTTCCTGATAGAAGAAGTTTCCATCAATGCTCAGGCTAGTTAGAATGGCCATTAGATGAACATTGTCATTGCTCGAACAGAAAGTTGTTTCTCCGCCATTAGCACACTGAGCAGTGCATACACATGTGTGATTGACAACACTAATACCCTCCTCATGGCTCTGATTGGTTGTTTCTGACCGAAAGCAGCACATTTCTTCAGAAGACAACAGTAGTTCAAGAAGGAGAAGGAGGAGTTTGATTTTTCACAAATTGCTTGTCTTATGTTATACTGTCAAATTTTTTTTTATAAAAGTTACGTACTGCAACTTTAAATACAAAACCTACAATGTAAAATTCAATTAGTAATTATTATTTTAAAAAAGCAGGTAAACCAATTACACTTTAAAAATAAGGACAGAGGACTATGTGCTTTCTTTGTAGAGTGAACTTAACATGAGTTCAAGTAACTAAAACAAAAGAGAAACAAAAGAGTGACTTGTTATACTCATGACTTAGTAAAGACTTCCAGAATGACAAGTTTAATCTATTAAACTAATGCACATAAAATTTACTCAGTTTAGTCCATATAACACTTATTGAAGTTAAGCTGAACAACAATCTGATTTGTGAGTTAAAAAATTAAAACCAATATCACTTAAAAAGACTCAATTCAATTCTATTCAAAAATACTTTATTGATTGCAAATGGAAATTAAATGTCTTTGTAACTCAATAATTAAAATTCTTCAAAGAGTTATTGTAGATGGTGATGGTTGTTGGCAGGAAAAATGTCCTGTAGCAGTCTGTATTACAGTGAATCTGAAGAAACCTCTGACTGAAGATTCTCTGTATTCTCAAGCCAGTCTCTTGAAGAGGATGGTCAGGGTTGTCCATAATTTATTAATTTTATGAAGAATCCTTCTTTGAATCATCATTTCCAGAGGTTCCACAGTCGTTCCCAGAACAGAACCAGAACAGAACCAGCCTTCTTTATCAGGCTGTTGAGCCTTTAAAAGTCCCTGGTTCTGATGCTGCTGAGCCAACAGATGACGCTGAAGAGACGACGCTCTCAACAACAGACTGATAGAAGATCTGCAACATCTTGCTGCAAACTTTGAGGAATCTTAGCTTCCTCAAGAAGCTAAAATAAGTTAATCTAAATTACAATTAAACATAATAAATAAAGGCAATAACTCAGATAATAGTTTGATCATCCTTTTTATATTTCTTCCTTTTATATCAACCTTAAAGGTAATCTTCAGTGATATCTAGAAGCAGCTTTAAAATAATAAATTGAACCAATTTAATTAATTAACTTGGATAAACTTAATTTAATTACTTTTTACCAATTGAAGCAATTTATTTAATTTGGTTCAAATATTTTCATTGTTCAGTGTTGGCTTCACTGGATAACCTTTCTTAAATCCACTCAAAATGTCACCACTTGCACAATTCCTGGACAACACTCAGCACTCGACTGGATTCATCGGTGCAGGGGTGCCGCCAGGAATCTTGGGGCCCATTATAAAAAATTTTATTCCCTCCTCGTCCCCTGTGCAGCTGCTGTTACAATTTCTTGAGTCTATTTGACTTATAAAAAGCATCACAATTCTAAAGGCTTGTAACAGTCTTGCTTTCTTTAGTCCAAGACTGATACTAGCACAATATTTACTGCTCATGAATTTTACATGCAACAGTCATTAGACAGTAAACAAGTAGGTTGCTGATTTTTTTTTCTATTAGGTTTAGATTACAGAAATGTCTCTCCCCACGAGCAACAGAGGCAACATGGAAAATATACATGAAGCAATACAAGCTTATCAAAAAATGCTATGTAGTTGCATTTTATTCAATCTGCAGTATAGAACTTTAATTTAAAAAATCTGTTTTCTCCATATTTGTTAAAGTTGTCACCATGTTATGACAGTTTGTTACCAGATAGATAATCTGAGAAAAGATCAGTCTCCTCCACCTCATTTCCGAATTACTATTGCTGGGTAAAATAATGCAATGTTCTGACCACAAACAACCAATCAGAACCAGGAGGAGGGTCTCACTGCTAAATGTTTTTGTTGAAATAGACAGTTTTTCTAATACTATTTCTCTAAATAATCGTTTTTCCCCTGTTACGTTATGCAGTCCTTAATATTCAACAACAGCTTTGAATGTAAGGGAATAAAAAAATGTATAACTTGAATTTTATCAGGCCACCAAGATTATGTTGGAGAATTGTCCAATCTTACATTAAGGCATGAACAAGCTAACTTTATGACTCTTTGGTTCCTTAGTAACCTTAGCAGTTTTTGAAAGTGTGTATTAACAGACACACTTCATAACTTACATTATTACCTTTAAAAGAAGCAGGACAACACAAAAGTTGAAGCCAACAGGTTTCCTTCGTTTTCCATCCCGTGTGCTGAACTGAGCAGAAGGTTAGCTAACTTTTGTACGTCAGGGTAGGTGTTGGATTTTACAGAGCAGGGTAGGGTTATATCAACCCACTGGTATGTTTCTTTCACACTTGGCAAGAAAACCAAGTTGCCATGAAATAACTTGGCACCATGTGTAAGTCATTTCATAAGAATGTTGAGTGATAAGCTGCTATAGTTTAAAGCTGATGAATCTGTTAGTGTTTTTGCTCTTTGCATGGCTGACCAACACATCATAAGTTTTACCAGCGCAGATTTATTTTTTCGTAAACATGTTGCATGTAGATGGAGTAAACAAGAAAATCAGCAGAAATCTGATCTGCGCTGTGCTCAGCCAAGTGCATTCCTGAGGGAGCTGACTGAGGCCTCAGGGATGGTGAGCTTTGCACTCACTCCTTTTTTGGTAGAAAAAACACAAGATTTATGCTCAATAAAGTCTGATATCTTGTGGGAATGTTCTTATTTTGAGAGTATTAGTTTTCTGGAAAAGTAGTCAAAGCTCATCATGCTGTCATATAAGATTTAAGGGAAGAATAAAATCTGACTCATCTTATGTCGTCAGAAGCATCTCATTCAACAGCTGACTCACTCATGTTCAGACTGGAAGCAAACCTAACCATTTGTTTAGTTCCATTCTACTTTATGTACCCAGTGAACATTCTGGCCTCCCACATTACTCAGTGGAATTTGGATGAGTTTTCTATTTATTCTCAATGCACAAGTGTTATTTTAACATTTGGCCTAGAATAATATTTGCATGTTTTGACCCTTTCCTCGTTCGTGGATTGAAAAATTGCACAACATAAGGTCCTATAAAAACTTATTTTAACAGTTCTTCAAAGGCTAAAGAAACATTACTTCATTCCAACTTAAACACAAGAAAACTGATTTGCACCAAATGAAAACATCATATCTGTGTTATATCACAAAAATGTGGGTAATCTGGGTGGGGACCCAATTAGCATGCTTTGGGCTTTTGGTCTCATGTATTCCATTACATGATGGCCTTTATTGCCAAAAGTATTGTACCACTCCTTTAAATCTTGGACTTGTAAATAATGGCTTACATTTGGACTGTTAAAAGCATTTCTTCAAATTGGTCAGTTTAATTCCATAGGTACCATAAGACGCCTCCTGAAAAATGTGTGCTTAAATATTCATGGTTTAATATTCACAGATTCACCGGTTTGAGGAAAAATTGTGGATTGTTTTCATAGCGCATATTTGAGACATATTTTAAGAGAACACAACTTGATAAGCTGTTGGCCACAGTGATGGCAAATGGGCCACCGGAGTGCTATTTTTGACATCGCTGCATTGGTTATTTGGTTAGTTATTTTTCGGAAACCTTACTCTAAGTTGTTTGTCTTTTTCCACCGATGACATTAGAGAGGCCATTTTTTTGTGTCTAAACTGAGCAGCACACAAGGAGAGACCCAACCATGGCCTCTCAGTGGTGGTTTGTTTGGTTGCTGCTGTCCTTGAAACATGAGGTGATATAATGGCCTCTCGAGCTAGCACTTCATTGATTATGGATAAACTACAATCAAGCTCAGAATTGCCTCCGTCAAGCTGCAGTGAATGGCTCAATACAATATGTTGTGTTTTCAGTTGGCATAAGCCACTACTTTAATAATCAACTGAGTTATTGTACTAGCAATTGAAGTCCATGTGATTGAACTAAAATTATTTCAGAGTGCATTAAATTTATTTCAAAGTGCATTGAATTATATTCACAATTTTTTAAATTGTGAATATAAAAAATTCACAATTTTTATATTGTGAATTGGCAATATAAAAAATTGAATTTTCAAACTAACAAATGAGCCCCATCAATAAACAATATAAAAAAACAAACAAAAACAATACAAAAAGTTAAAAGTCAAAAGTAGATTGTCATGTGTTGGTTTTTCTGTGTCCCGAGTTCTCGTTGTCCTGTCTTCCCCTTGATTACTCCCAGGTGTTTCTTGTTCCCTTGATTACCCTCTGTGTATTTAAGCCCTCCTGTGTCCTGTGTTCCTGTTGGGTCCTTGTCGTCGTTGCACGTTTGTCTGTCTCCATGTCAGTTCTCCGGCATCATCGTCTCCGGTCTTCAAGCTCGTGTTGCTTGGTCTTCACAATAAATAACCTTGTCAACTTTATCCTGGGTCTCCTGCCTCTGCCTCATCGCCACTGCTCTCCTGACTAATCCTGACATAAATATCAAAAGGTTCAAAGCTTATAATTATAAAGTTAATTCACAACAATCCTGTTGTTGAGGCAAAAAGTCATTTTGTAACACAGTAGAGAAGGGTCCAATAGGTTCGGCTGTCGGAGCACGATGGGTGTTTAAATGACACACAAACACAGTTGAGTGAATTTAAAGAACAATTAGCTTTAGTAACATAAACCATAAACTCACAATTGGACAAGACATACAATTAAGAAAATAAAATTACACACAATACATAAAATAAAAACAATAAAAACAATACTTGGCCAAGAGCCTTCCAGGTGGGAAAGCTCGCCATCAAGGTCAGTAGAGGAATCCACTCCAGGAAAGTTATATGTGGATCCACATCAGGAACAATCCAGGAGAAGAGAGAGAAAAAAAAGAAAGCAAAAACAAAACAAAAAAAACCCTGATCTGTTAACAGACAGGACCAGCAGAAATATAGAATTATTATTAAACCGTTCTAGCTTATTATGTTTCATAACTGCAAAATTCTTTTCCAAGCACAATAATAAAACATTACATTTTACCCAAACTCAACAAAGGTTCACATTTGAATAACTAAGTAGGTCAAATAAAGCTCATTATTTGACAACAACAAGATAAAAGAACAAAAACCAAATGAAAGGCACAAAATATGCTCACCGATCTCAATGTGGCACGTTCAAAACAACTAGACAGGGACTCTCATTCCAGACACGGAGGGCACTAGACAGTGTAAAATGCATATTTTTTAAGTTTTAACTTAAACAACATGAATTAAGTAAAATAAAAATAGATTATTATATAGGCTTTACCTTCAGTTGAACTGAAAACAACTGCCAATCAACTGCCAGAAAGTGCAAACAGTTCCAAGTGATCTTAGCGGTTCTAACAGCAGAAAAACTGAAGTTCAGTTTACTGAAACTTACCACTCTTTCTAACTTATAAGTTGGATTTAAACAATAACTATTTACAAAAAATGTTCCTTCAAAGTCAATAAATAATATTAGAAACAAATCAAAAGACTCTCACTCTGGCTCAGCTGTCTGATCAGGGTCGGATCTCCCGCTCACAATTAACGCTGCCAACACGGGAAAGAAGGTGGAGCCTCTGTGGCATTCCGCTCTCTGATTGGTCTAAACATTCATGGGAACCAAACTTCCCATTGTCCGGGCAGACCACCCCGCCTACCCAATCTCTATTTCCCAAAGGGCTATCCCCACTTTATGTGGGTTACAATTTCAATTTAGTCAGATTACTTTTGATCCACGTTATCAATTAATTACTTTCCGTTAATTACAAAGTAGTTTAAAATGTTAGAACCAAATAAAACCCAGCAGATTGTATGGAGTCATTACTTATGGCATTCACTCCTCTTGACCAGCAGGGGGCGACAGTAAATTGCCTTTGTTGGGTTGTTGACTTTACAGCAGTCCCTCATACAGAGCATGCATGTAGTGACAGTGAAGAGGAGGAACTCCCCTTTAACAGGAACAAACCAACAGCAGAACCGGGATCAGTGCCATCTGCCATGACTAACTAGAAGTAGAGAAGACAGAGCAGAGACTGACAGGACAATAACAGGTCAACTGACCAGGAGAACTTTCTATGTTCATGGAAGTGAAAAGGAGATGGAGAACAGTTAGGTGACGACAGCATCATATGAGCCAAAGCTCTTTTCCCGGAAGCCACCACAGCTGATCAGAATGCCAGAGCGGGTGTAGCTTTTAAAAAGAGAAAAATAACTGAGAAAAACAAAAAGTTTGGTTTCTAGCTAAACCTTTTAATTAGAAAAGTTTTAGATTCTAACTAAGCTTAGTTTAGTTAGAATCTTGTTTAGTTAGAAATAACAGAGCGCCACCTTCTGGCATCTTTCTATATCAGGTCTTAACTGTTCCTGGCTGCTATTTCTCTCCAACTTTCTGTAACTTGGCATTTTGTAACACGCAGCAGATGATCCCAGCAGCTCTTCCTCTGGGCTCAGCAGGTTTTCTGGAGGAAACCCTGGAAGTGTTCCCAGGTGATGCTTCCTGACTGTTCTCCATTTTGACTTGAAACTTTCTCAGCAATCTTCTTTAAGGAATGCTGCAGGTATTTTTGCTGTCTATTTAAGCTATTTTTGAAAAGTAATTCAATTCTTCAGTCATTAAAATGTTTGACTTGAAGCCTGCACCCGTCCTTTTGTCGCCTTCCCATCCTCAATTTCCATTTGCAGATTTGTTTCTGTTTCTACCAAAAATAGGATGAATAAAGTCTTCAGTCTGGTGCTTTGCAAACAAAATGTTCTTTTAAAAAAAGAAAAACTTCGTAATTCCTCTTAATTTTTATTTTCTCTGAGTTTTTGAATGTGGAGATTTGACATGAAGATTCCTTTGAGATGACAGAAAAAAAGACAGTATTAAACATTAGGGACAATGTTATCCCCAATATATAGATTTGTCCAGGATGTTTTATTTCATCTCCAATGTGTAACGCAAAATGAAACTTTTCTGGAGATGAGGTTTGACATCTGATAAACATTGATAATAATGTGAAGCATCAAGGACAACGTTAAGAGTTATCCTTGATTAAATAAAAAATCGGGGACAACATAAAAAATCCTGAATATTACACACTAAACATTGGAGATAAAGTTAAACATCCTGGGTGGGATGAAATCAGTGGCGGAGCCAGAGGGGTGGCTCCGCCACCCCCAACAGAGCCCTTGCCACCCCTACTGCCACCCCACTGGAAATGGTAATTTTAAAATATAATACTTATGAGATCGGCAAAGATTTGCCAGGAAAACTGTAATTTCCGACTTGTCCCTGAAGGCAGCCCGATGCCCGACGCTGTTCATTGGTTAAGCTGACATGTGGGTCCTGCTTGATCCAAAACACATCCGCGGCTTTAGAGTTACACCGTCGAGGAGTTTTGCAGGTATTTACAACATTTTACCGCTCAGCGGTAACCGCTTTGTTGCCTTCCTAATGAGAGGCGGCACTTGTCATACATTTCTAAAGAGTAAAAATAAATAAATGGCTGCGTGGTGCCTCGTTTATTATATTAGCCATGCTAGTGCTGATAGTAGGCTATGTCATATGAAAGCTTTGAATTATAACCTAACTAGTTATATTAATTAATTTTAATTCATCTATTTTTAATTTAGTATTATTTTAGCTAGCTACTACGGAAGAGGAACAGGGCCACTGGAAAAAATATATAAATAAATAAATAAATAAATAAATAAAACAGTTCTGATTTTAATCTCAGAATTCTGAGAAAAAAAATCTGACTTCAGTTTTGCTTTTGTATGTGGATATTCTGCTTATTTTCTCTACACCTGTGAGAACTACTATTGTTATTGCTCAATACCAAAGTAGTTGAATAATTGATTTGTAACCCAAAAAGAATGCTTTGAAAGTTGGGCCATTCCAATGACCATGTTATTCAAATCAACAATAAAATGTTTAATATTTGCAAATCTATAGCCTTATATCTTGCCTCGAATATGTATTTTTCTGTAAACTCAGTATTTATCTTGTTTTGCAGTGATTAAATAAGACTGGTCAGCGAATTTAATTGAGAAAAAGATTTTATTTTACAGGATAATATTTAACCACAAGGTAAAGTATTCAGAGATATGAAAATGATGGAAACAGAATTCAAGAACTGCCACAATTGAACTCAGTCACATGACCAAAAGCCATTTATTTGTCTTTTCAAACATTAATTAAAAATAATTAAAGATACACACTTAAAATTATACATGGTCTCTTACACTTAAAGAGACAATAACATGGTTCTGTTTCATAGGTGCAGGGACGCTACAAATACAGGTCAAATTATGTTGGATATTTGCTTCTTATTGAGCGTGTTAATTTATATAAATTCATATACAGCAACAGAATAATTACCAACTCCTTGCCAATGTACACCTATAAATTCTTCTTAATTTGTATTTAACCATTATGTTCTGGAATAAACAGCTAATTTTCCCTATATTAGTATGGAGTTCTGAAACACATATGTTACTATAATAGAAGTACTAATTTCAGAGTTGTAAAGGAAAAAGGTAGAACTTTGTTACTGAACTTAAGTAGATTTTAAAAAATTAGAAACCCTTTAAGGTTCCAGGATTTGCAGCCTTAAATCAATAAATTGTGCAAAAATAAAGTTGCCCCTAATGTTTATCTTCAAAGTTGAACATTGTCCCCAATGTTGAGCTTTTGCTGCCAGCGGTTACCGTTCAGTCTGATGTTTGTCATCAGAATGTCAGTGTTTCATCCAGTGGCGGAGCTAGACTTTTTTTCAAGGGGTGGCCAAAGGGTGAGCAAGACTTTATCAGAGGGGTCCATATACAAATGATGAACAAAAGGAAACAAATATTTTCTCACACACATTCAAATTAAAATGGTTTATTTAACAAAGATTTGCCATGACCAAACAAGACGTTAAACGGCTCTATGGAACAGTGAACATGCAAATGTAAACTCAGAGCCCAGCATATGACCAAAAACAAATTCTCAAAAATAAATAAATAAAACTGGCTCCAAATAGTAAACTGCAAGACAATACCACCAGAGCTGACCAGCATTACCCTGGTGGTATTTATAAAGGTTTGAGAAACATTGCTATGGTCAAATAAGCTTTGAATGGGAACAACATACTGCAAACTCAAAGCCAGGATACCCTCAAGAGAGCATAATTCTCTGATTTTGATGGGAAAAAGCAAAATGTTTTACAAAGTCATCCATGTTGAGGGTATGTGCCTTCCTTGACTCAACACTGAGAATGCCAAGATGACTTAACCTGTCATCAGCCACAGTTGTTCTAAGGTGGTTTTTGATCAGCTTCACTGTCTTCCTCCCCAGAGTCTGACTCTGAATCTATATCACCCTCATCTCTCTCTGGAACTTAATTGTGAAATGCATAAACAGACACAATAAAAAATGCAAAAAGCATCATGCTAACCTTTAGAATTAGACTTATTGGATTTTACTACTTAATAACTCTCTGTCACAACCTCTAACCTGCTGGTGATGCACTTGGGCCTGGTGTCTCCTGGCTGGCTTCTCCAGGTTGGTCACTGCTGCAGGGTTCTGTCTGGTCCTGGTTTTTGCCTCTTTAAGAAGAACTGGGAGATATTCCCTTTTCTCTTCACAAAATAAGACAGCCTGGTATTTAGACTCCATGACTGTTTGGCAGAGACAACACTATTTTAACTATTATTTAAACTATAGTTTTTAGTTTTCTGTAGCTTGTATACTGTTTGTTTAATAATAGAAAAAAAAAGAAAAAAAGGTTGAAGTGTCTGGGTGTTGGAGTTTTGGGATTACAGCAGATCTCGCGTGACCGCGACCGAAAAAAAAGGTGAAAATTGCCCTTTGTTGGAGTTTCACAAATCAGAAAAAACTTTCAGAAATCACAAACAACATTCTGCTGTTAGAGCAGAATAATCCAGTAAAGGTTTCAGATGTTTTTAAACTTGAGTCGATTAAAGATGCGGAAGGGAGTGAAAAAATGAGGTGGAATTGCCCTTTAGCCATTTCCAGAACCGGAAGCTGGAATTGGAACCAACTTCAGATTCGCCTCGGCGCCGCAGAAGAAACCCAGACAGTAACGCTTCACGTTTTTCTGCGTCACACGTTACGTCACCTGTGGGCGGGTCAACGGAACAACAACACAACAAGCATGGCAGAAGAATGCGACTGCTGTCTACTGTACAGCAGATGTTGGCCATGATTATAATTTTATTTGCAATTAGCATCAAACTCAGACACAAAACAAACTCAACAGACAATAACAGACTCTGGTTCTGAGCTGGACTGTTACTGATCAGACACAGGGAGGAGTTTCACCCCATGTTGAAATGTTTAAGAACATATAATGAATGCGTTTATTTGAAATATACTGACTTTTTTTGAGAAAACAGTGGATTTTTCAGTATATTATTTTATTATTCGGGTGATAAATAAGTCCTTAAAATAAAACTTAAACAAACCTAACAGACGTCAGCAGTTGAAGCAGATCAGCTTCTGTCGCAGTCAACCTAAAACGCTGCGGCTGACAATCCGAGTACTGGCCCTTTAACGGACGGACCGCTCCATTCAAGAGAGAAGGGGAAACAGTCCGACAGCCAGCGACAGCCAACAAAACTCAATATCATGCAAAGAGCTGCTGCAATGGAGCCAAAAGCCAAACATGCAGAGAGTGTGTTTGAGAGCAGGTCGGTTTAGTTCGAGGAATAAAGGAACGAGGCTAGAAGGGGTTTGGGGGGGGTGGGTCCCCCTTCATCTGGATTTATGTGTCTCATTGCAGGTCTGAGCCGCTCTCCGTTAGGTTTGCTGAAATCACAACACCAAACGGGAAAATGTCATCCTCAGTTCCAAAATAAAATCAAAATTAAAAATATGTTTTATGCATTTGTGTTTACTTGTTGATTTGCATTGCACTCAGCTGCAGCTTCATTTTCTCTCTAAGAGCGTAAATGATCAAATATGATGTAATTCTTGGTTTGTTTCATCTTTCTATTTGAAAAGCAAAGTAGTTTTAAACAAAACAAAATGGACTTTTATTGCGGACAAAAACGAACTGCGGAGTCATTTCAAATAAAAGGATGCTGTGGAATTTTTTATTATTATTTTTACCCAATTTTGTTTCGCCTTTACCTTTCTCGTGGCTTTATTAGTAAAGACCCTGGTCTACAGAGTGACAGTAGATTTGCAGGGGAAACGGTTGGAGTGTGGAGCAGAGCAGGACGCTGATTGTGAAGAGGCTCGGCGGAAGGAAGTTCCGCTGCTGCTCACTGCCGCTGGCGGAGGACTGGACGCTGTCAGGCCGAACAAACGCACCGATCTGACGGAGAGAAATTGCTGCAGCATCCTTTGTTTTCTGACTGTGAAGCTGAGGTAGGCCACGTCAACAGTTCTGCTCCATCTGATCTGCATGTTTTGCTCCATCACCTCCCGCGGGGTTCGCCGTCCCTCCTCGGGCCGTTCCGCTCAGGTCTATTGTTCAGCAGATTGTCATTCAGGCAGCAGCAGAGGGGAGCCATGCCAGGCACCGTTAGTGTTTGATGTTGTGGTTGTTGTGCTTTGGGAACAGCAGCTTGGTTTTTAAGCCCGCTGTGCAGAGGCAGGAACACATTCCCTGCAGTGCCTTGCCGTGCCGTGCCGTGCCGTGCCTTTCTGCTCGGTGGGGTTTGGCATAGCGAAGCATCAGCACCGCGCGCACGAGCACGCGCTCTTCGTGTAGTGGCTGTCAGCTGCTAACTTGCCTCTGCTGACACACCCAGCTGTCTGCTCCAGCCTCCTACAACAGTGAGATGCTTCTCTCTGCTCCTGCTGCATCCTTGAGTTCTTCTGCTCTTTCCATTTCTCACTCAAGTTCATAAGTTCCAAACTAAACTAAGTTTTGATGTCATTTTCAATTGATGATTAGAAACCAAGTCATCAAATAAACAAATGCAAAAGAAAGAAAGCATAAAGTACCTGGAGACATTTAAACTAGGGGTGCACCTATTCAACCCAGGTTCCTTCATTCTGGAAGATCAACCAACACTTGCATGACAAACTGATTTCATCTGCCTCCAGAAATATCTGAAAATCTGCCACTGCCACTTTTTGCTCTGCTGTGAGAGAGGGCTGACTGACCAGGTCATGTCTGCCAGCTTTACTACATTGTTGCTGTCATTAGCACCATTTCAGTCAAAAAATAAGAATTGCGTCTTTTAAAGTTTAGTGATTGGCCAGAAAACTACACTCAGTGCACCCCTAATTTAAACAACATCATAGAATCAGAGTCAATATAAAGTAAACCTTTTATTAGCTTCATGTCTAACTGCTGAGCATTTAAGCCCAGACTGGAGAGGAAGAACTGTTTGAATCCTGGATCCATCACTTCTATGAGCTACACAACCACACACTGATATAAGCACATACATCGCATAGGGACAGGACATTTCACTTTTCAGTGATTATTTTATAGTTTTTTCTACAGCATTAATGACTTTTGTTGTAAATATATTTTTTTATTTCATAAAACAAAGCGAACTCTGTCCCTCATCTCCCTCAGAGGTTTGTGTGTGTTAGTCTTAGCCCGTTTACTGCCGCTGGGGGTTTTGAGTGCAGTAGTTCTGGTTGGAAATGATGGTTCTTCATCTCTGATATTGAGAAAGCTCCTGTGTGTCGGCACACAGCCTGTTGAGCTGAAATGGTTAATAACGGTTTAGATTAAAATGGGTGTTGTTTCCCATAGCATACACATGCATTAACAGTGCAATGCTGCAAAAAACAAACAACAAAACATGGTTGGCACATTTTCAGTACATTTTAATTAAGAGAAATAGATTACCATTACAGAATTGACTAAATTTATCCTTTGTTCTCACTGCAAGCTACAAAAATACAAAATCAGAAAAAAGTTTCTTGTCGGATTTTCACATTAATTGGCCGAACAATAATCCTTGATAAAGAATCTAACTGATATGTGGTTGGAGTAAAAGGAAGTTATAAAAGTAAAGTTTGGTATAATCTTGGATGGAAATATCTTCATGGCATTACAGTGTTTGCATGGGGTCAGTAAGCTTTAATTTATTTTGATTCTCTTACACATGAACTTTATCATGAATATGTTAAACATCTCCCTGGTTGTCACTTTGTCTGACAGACAAACTAACATTGTCTGTCTGCTAGGGTTAGGATTCTGCTCCTTAAGTTTTCTAACTACAATTCTCCATATTTTATTTGACTGTAATTAATTTCCAATCAGCTGATTTTAATCCTGGTTCTAAGCAAAGATGCTTTCCATTCACACACACATTAACATGCTGATGATGTCAAGTTACTGATTGTAGCCACAGCTGCGCTCTGTTTCAGTACTTTTGATTTTTCAAAGCCTTTGAATTTTACACAGTAAAATTAGGTTCTTCATTACATTTCTTGTTTTATGGTCTTTGAATCCAATGGTCACAATGTTTTACTCCAACTTCTTTTAGTGTTGTTTTTGAAGTGGTAACAAATGTCAAAGTTTTTAAAACAATAGCTTGAAAATTGTTTGAAAGATCTGAAAATAAATAATCTGATATCAGTGCCTTAAATTCACCATAAAAAGCTTTCTGTGTGGTTTATACAAAACCCTCTGCTGGCATCAGTATTCATTAAAATCATATTGGTCTCTTTAAATAAATCTTTAACTCTCAAGTCTTTAAAATACCTATGAAGTGTAAATTGTCTCTGTCAGTAATCTTAAATTGCATTTAAGAAAAAGGTTGTATCATGAAAACAATATTACACTTGAATTAAAACATGCCATACTTTAGGAAAACTTTGTGAATATTTTGAATATATTAAGAGAGCGGTCTGGAGTTTGGGTGCCATGCTGTGCCAGCGGCCCGGAGTGCATCCAGGTGGTTACTTCCTCAAATTCTGCCCTGAGTTCTGCCAGCTCTCTTGGCTCTGTTCATCCCAGCTGGAAAAGGTCATGACCTTTGTCTCAGAGTTGCTGTCTGACCAGGGATTTGATTGCTCAGTATCCCTGAAGCTCAAGGTGGCAGCATTTGGAGTAGCTCTGTTACTTTCATTTAGATTTCTTCATTTTAAAAACTTATTTTTATGTTTCAGTACATTTTTGGACAATTAGTATTTTGGATGCAGTGCAGCTGGGAGGATTTTTGGTGATACTTTTTTACTTTTGAACATTTGTTGTGGTATGATGAGAGTAAAGAGGGAAATTCAAACCATCGATCATAAAAGGCAAAGTGAGACTTATGGCAAAAAATTTAGGCTTGTTTCATTTTGTGAACTGTTTACATCCCTCTGTCAGCTGTTGCAAACCATGCATTTGGTGTCTTCAGTTCAGTTTCTGCTAACTGCAGACACACCACTCTACTGCATTTGTGGCAATATTTGTTAGTTTTATTCATGCTTCACTGTCTACTGCTTCATTTCTAACATTTCAACCATTTGACAGTCGTTCCACCAGAGAAAACACAGTGTTGGATTTGTTTCATGCAAATGTCAGTTATCAATCTTTAAAGCAAGATATAATCTGGAAAAATCAGATGACAACCTTGCTTTTCTTTGCTCTAAATATAAACCCTAATTTAAAGGCCAAATGTAATAAAGAAAAAAAGAAAGAAAAGTAGCGAAAAGGGGGCTGAAAAAGTTCTGCAGGACTGTTTTGAGGCCATGGACTGGGATGCACCATACAAGCCACATGGAAAGGACATCAGTGCCATGGCAGAGAATGGGACCAAATAAATGTATATGAAATATAGACAACACTATTCCTACCAGAATAGATAGAAGCTTTTCCAATAGCAAACTTTGGATCAGCAGTGACCGAAAGAAATTCCTAAAAAAGAAAAAGGAAACTTTAAGGAGGGAGACTGGAATTATTTCAAACTATAAAGCAACTTAAAATTAAGATTATAGACACGAAGAAGACATGCTAAGCTAGAGAGCAAATACCAGAAATTCCACTGTGCTTTTGTACAATGACAATAAAGGCATTCTGATTCTTAATGTTCACAGAAATGTATGGGATAAAGAAAATCACAGACTTCAAGCAGAAGGAGGAACATATAGTAGGAACTCTGGACACAGCAAATGAAATGACCACATTCTTCAATAGGTTTAGTTGATGAACAAGTTCAGCATCATCCTTTTCTCAGTCAAGCAGACGTCCCAATAGACGGCTTCAGCAACATCTGTCCTGTCACAACTTCAATAGGTTCCACCTCAGCCATAGAGCCTTGTGGTTCTAAATGTTTGCAAAGCAGATCTATGATGATCATGTTCTTTGATTCTCCAGAACATTTAACACAATTCAGCCTGATCTGCTTGGTCAGAAGCTCCAGAAGACTCAACAATCACCTATATCAATGGATCCCTGACAAACAGATCAGTGTTCTAGTTTGGCTTGGCCTTGTGTTTTTGAATATTTTCATGATTGTCCTCTGCAGAACCTCTGATGAAATGTTTTCTCAGTGTTATAATGTTCCCCCTCTGTTTTGATGTAGTGAGGATGGTTGCATTTATGCAGCTCAAATCTGGTCTCATTACTTAAAATTACCTTTTTCTAGAAGTTTTAGGCTTATCTCTATATTTCTTGGTGTGCTGTAAGCAGGCTGCTTTGTGGCATTGCCATAGCAACGGCTTTGGTCTGATGACTCAACCATACAGGGCATTTTATCGTGTATCTTTAAACAGGTACATTACTTTATTTCTGTCCTGGTATTCAGCTGCCCCTGCCCACAAACACCACCACCCCCATGTGAGCCAAAAATAATTAAGAGCCCATCAAATCAACAGAAAGGCGAATAAATAAGTAAATAAAATTAAGATAACTATGTCCATTAAAATGTTCTTTACATTGAACAGAACACTTGTGGATATTTGCACATTCTGAACGACTAAGTTTCAGACAAGTAGATATTTTCCCTCACAACTTCTAGTTATAAGCAAACAGATCATAGGTTAGGATGGTTTCTCTTTAAACGCATTTGTATCAAGTTGTGTGTCTTATTATAGGTCAAAACTTCCACGTTATGTAAACTTTTAATCAGGATTGTGTAGATTCTTTCTGTTGACTTTATTCTTCAAAAGTGCAAAAACAATTATCACACAACCAGTAACCATGACTGAAAGAAAAGTGAAAAATGGTCAAAACTACAGCGTGTTCATGTACTTTATAGTTTTAGATTAAAAATTAATACATTTTAATCTAAAGTATTCATTTTTAAAGCTTCTCAGCAAGCCATCACCCAACTCTTTTTTTTTTTTTCTTTTTTTGTCCCCCATCTGGGGACCTTTCACAATTACACATCACCTTTCAGAAAAAAAACATTCAAACATTCTACATTTTCATTACTCCAATTTTCATTCTTACATTAGTAAGATCTTGATCTTTAAGAATGTGTTCTTACATTTCTTTATCATCACCTGTACATTAGATGAAAATGATCTCAAAACAACAATATTGTTAGTAGATGGAAATTCCCTTGAATTACAATTACCTTTTTTTTCTCGTTTGCAAAATTTCAAAAGTTCACTTCAAATTCACATGAAATTGTAAACAAACATACAATAATTTGACAGCTGTTCTGTCAGCTGTTAAATGGTTGTTGCTTTGAGAACATTTTCAAATTATAAAATGTTAATAAAGGCATAATAATGCAATAACACATTCTCAGGAAATTTTTAATTCTAATGAACATTTAGCACTGGAACTGGCCGATATTTTAAATAAAAAAACAGAATCAACAAATAAAATACTCTTGAAGTTTCTGTAAACACAATTTTTCTTCAACTAAAGGGGTAGCCGAGACCAAAGCACCAGATTGAAGACTTTTGTCATCAAGTTTTTGGAAGAAAAGAGAAAAACGATAAATTATGCAAATGGAAATGATTGAGTTTGTGTCAATTTATCATGCAATTCATTGATTCAATGCTTATTGTGACTGTCGTCATCTGAAGTGGTTAAATGATCAGTCTTTCATCTTCTGGCTTCATAACAAGTGGTAGGCCAGGTGTGAAACTAAAAAAACCAGCTGTTCACTGAATATAATACCTGATTGTTCTAGCTTTGATGGCAGCAATTGCTGTCTAATGTTTGCAATAACTGGCAAACAGTCTTTCACATCCCTGTGGAATAATCTTTGTGCATTTCTCTCTTTTGTAGAAATGTTTAATCCAGCTGTACTGGCTGGTTTTCCTGCATGTACATCATGTTTTAGGTCAATTTAATCTAAGGCTGAACTTTGACCAGGCCTTAATTTAGTTTTTTTATTTTTTTTTTTTTATTAAGCCCTTGAGTGGTTGCTGTGCTTCAGATTATTATTCTGCTGCATGATATGATTAACTTTAAGGTCACAATAGATGGCCTGACACTCCCCTCCAAATTTTTGTGTTAAGAGCAGAAATACTGCTTATGTTCCTACATGGAAAATTTATCCCTGTATCTATCTTATAGGGATAAATAAACTCAATTGAATTGAATGATTATCTTGTTTTTCACAATCTCACAAGTTTGCATTATTTAGTCATTTAATTTGAGTGATATTACTGCTTCAAATGTGGGTCAGTAATTTCTGCTGATCAAAAACATCCCAAACTGCAAATGATGTCATTTGTATTGAAAAGGTACATTAAACTAACTGAAGGTAAACTCATGGGTAACTGATTGTTACCCAAAATCAGTTACCTGCTTTTTATTCATTACAATGAATACAACAAAAAAGGTCTATGTGTAGACAGTGTAGTGGACATGACAGCGGGGGAGGGGCTTCCAGATGGCTTCTCCAATGAGATTAATGGTATTAAGCACGTCTGTTTTGTTGTCACTAAAAATAAAGGAGAGTGTTGGCATCATTTTGGAGCACATAGCAATTCTGTCTCCTCAACAAATGCAACCAATTGCACTGCCTGACCAAAACAATGAAAACAAAGTCGCACACTATTTGTGTGTGACCTTTATTCACAGATAAAGGCTTGGATTGCTTTTATCTGTGAATACAGAACTCACTTGCTGTGGAATTGTTGCTAAAAGCTTAATCAAATAAAGCAGGCCCGTGCAGAGGGGGGGGGCTTTGGGGGCTTGAGCACTTGCCCCTTTTGCTCCATGGCAATAACTGGCAGACAGTTATTGCCATGGAATAACTGTCTGCTGTTGTTTTGTTTTTTCCTGCACATGTACTACAATTACTATTATTATTATTATTATTATTATTATTATTATTATTATTACTTTGCAAGAAAAACAACACAATAAGCCCTCCGGTCACATTGTTACCTTTGACCTTTAGCCCGTGACGCACGACGCACTTGCCTCTTGCACGGTGAGTTAAGGCGACTAACTGCGGAGCTCGAACGTTCCAGATTACAATTTTGGTGAAAAAACTGGAGTTGGCTTGCTACTGTCAGATAACGGAAACGTTAAATGTTGTATCGTTTCTCCTTCAGCACGGAGTCGCGGTTTAAGCAGAAATGAAATACAACAATGCAGGCGGAGGAAAATATAGTCCGCTCTCTGAGTCCACCTTTCTCTGAATATCTACTGAGCGGGAGGAGACGCCAGGTGAGCAAAAGCTGTTCTTATCTATCAATCCAGTATTTTTATCATACAGACATTACGCTGTTGTTGTTGTGCTATGAGCTAGCTGCTAGCTAATGACTTTGCTAGCAAAGCAAGATAACTAAAAGTTTCCCTGTATTGTTAATGACAGCAGTCATTCTTCAGTATTACTTATGCAATAGGGGCACAAAACCAGAATCATCTCCATCATGGATATATGTCCGATTTTCTAATTTTCTTTGGTGAATGATGTACGTTGCATTTACTCTTGCGTTAGATAAATGTCTCTTGAAGGAGAATAGTACTTAAATAAAAGTCCAACAAGGACATTCATTTAGAATTAAAAATAACTCATCCTGAACTACCATGATAGATATAATGTATGTAATAATCAAACTGCTTCTGTCATTAATGAAGGGGCAAACATAAACTTTTATTTCAACACATCAGAAATCTTTGGTTTGATTTTAGGCTCTGCCAAGGGCATCATGTGAGAATCGCAAGCAAAACTTTGAATAGCAAGCAAAGATTTCTGACATGTGCAAATAAGTTTGTTTTGCAAATTTTTTTTTTAAGTCATGAGATAAAAATTTGTGATTTCAGTTTTAAAAAAAAAATTACGCTAAACATTTTTTTGTTGAAAAAAATTTCACAATTCAAAATGTCTTGATCACAATTTTATATTATGTGATTGAGGTTAGTATTTTAATTGAATAATTGTCAAACAAATTGAACTCCATAGGAGATGTCTCGTTTTCTCTGAAATTAATATTGTTATGCTGTGGACTGAAAAACATATTGGTTTAAATAATATGGTAGTGTGGTTTATTATAGTGTTCTGATCATAATTCATTATGTTTTGCTTGATTCAGTTCAAAGATGCCACGTAAAGACAGACGTCAGAAACAAAAAAGACAGGATCTGCTAGAAGCAGCGAAAGGTAGTGGATTGTTGACCAACTGGGTCAGAACCAGTACCGCAGGTAAGAACAAAAAAAGAAAAGGTTCTGACCATCATCAACCTTCAGTTTTTGGTAGTGAACACATATTTAATATTATAAGGCAGCTATTATGCTTTTATTATGTTAAGAGTAGTCTTTTCTCATAGTGACATGCATTAATAAAATTTTTGCTTTTGTTTTTGTTTTTTTTCTACAGTTCCACATTAAAGTTTGATGCAGCTCTGTTTTTCTGAATGGACCGTCTTCATCTCCACTGCAAGTACAGCAACCCAGGCAGATGTTCTTTGATTGTATGTCTCACAATTTTGTAATTTATCATTGTTAATTAAACTCTGAAAGCTGTGTGACTTTCTTAATATTCTGTCCTAAAATGCGATTAGATGTGCCCTTTTTTTTTTTTTTGGAGCACCTGCCCCTTTAGTGGTCTCTGCACGGCCCTGAAATAAAGCAACAATTCACAGACAAAATATCAAAAAATGTTCAAAACTCTTTTCCTATATGACTTTACATTCTTTGTCACTTTGTTACTGTTGCACTGGAATTTCCACACTGTGGAACAATAGAGGGTATTTCCATTCTAAATTGCGTAAAGTGAAGATTCAGTCAAGGAACACGGATGTCAGACTCATTTTTGTCCAAATAAATTAAATGTCTTTATTTTGGGAGGCCAGAACTATCAAAATATTGTGTATTGGCTTTAACAGATAAATATTTGAATAATAATTTATTCCTTTCTGAAGCACACTGGAAGAAATATCCACATTGCCTTCCAAAAGTGACAGGAAACTATAAAACATTGGAACATTGTTCTGTAACCTGGCCTGGTTTCTCCTGCTGTTGTTAATTTAATCCAGTCGATGCTGTAGCAATAAAATGTTATTACTGTTCTAGCCCAATGGATGCCAGCATCTCTTACTTAGAGCCCCAGTTATTGGTCTGATAAAAATTCTTTTGTTGCAGACCTGTGTATAAATTACTTCTTTTTCTTAATTCTTACTCGAGTTTATCCACGACTCTTCATCCAGGATGCTGCATTTGCCTTTTAATTTTATTGTAAATATGTTCTGGGAATGCAGTGTTTGGTGTTTAATGAGTCCAGTAATGTTGCTGTTGGAATGTATTGGTAAATGTTTAATTGATTTTAAGTATTATGCATGATGCAATTGTTTACTTGGAAAAGGTTAGAGTATTATGTTGAATTTATGCTAAATGTGTCAATGGCCCCTTTGACACATTATTTTGATTGCCTCATTAATCCTTGGTGCCTCTCCTTGCTCTCCAGCCTCTAACTTTTCTTTCTCCTTCTGTCTCTTCATGTCTTTTCACAAGAACTGGATTAGTTCATTTTCAGTTGCTCCTTTGTTCTTCTGGAGGACTAATCCAGTCAAAATTGTTGATTACAAATAGAAATAATAAATGGCTTGATAAAGTGAAGTGTGGCAAATATTGCATTCAAAAACAACAACAACATGTTGTTAAGTCAAATGCATGTTTAACCAGCAGTCAACATTTTGATTGGTTTACTGTTAAAGCTGTTGAATTTGACGACTGTTGGCCTGCTAGCAAGACACACACTGGAACAGCAGAAAGATGTTATACTTTGAAGGAGTGAGCGTCCCAAGTGTGTAGCGGATGTGTTTTTTTATCATTCATGGTCCAAAACAAACACCCACATTGTTAAATATTTCTGTTGTAGTTCTATGCGGGAATTTCCTGGATTTATTCAGTTCAGTGTATACCATCAATTCACAACTAATTTTATCTTAAGGTGCCTTACAAAAATGTATTTATTTCAATGAAATTGTAAAGTCTAGATTTTCAGGAATTTATTGTATAATATCCAACACCCAAGGCTGGGAATTTCAGGCCTTGTCAGCTGGCAATTTTTGGATGAGTGCATTTCCCAGTTGCACACTGATGTGGCTTGGGAGGAAGCTGGAATTGGACCTCAAATTATCTGACTGCAAGATGGCTGCCCTTCCCACTGAAGCATATTCGACCCCCAATCACTCCCCAAAGAACAATATGGTTCCAAATTTCAAAATAGAGCTAGTGATGCAGACTGGTTCATTCTTTTGTTATGTTAGCACTTTGATGTTACTCATTTTTTTATACCTAAAGGTTTGCCTTACAATTGGCAAGATATTCCTAAGGTGTTCAACATTTCTGTCCTTGTGGGTTTGGAGAAATTCTCAGGGAACTTACAGTGGCTGTCCAGGAGGTGGCGAATGGCGATTTATGAAGTGACATGCTCTTCTACCTTCCTTAACCACATACATACAAGAATGCAGCTTTAAATAGCAGTTCATAGAGCTGCTTTCCATCTAGCACTTAGAACAACATCACCTTCAAGGTCATTCATTGATCTGAAACAGAAGAAGTTCTGCTGACATGAGGAACATCTGCTTGCTCTGCTTTACTCAGTTTTTGTTGTTTTTTACCTCACAGATGTGATTCCCACTGACAACCTGCAGCACAGAGAAGCCAAATACACAGGCGGCAACTGTACTCAACAATTCAAATGAGCAGATATGAAAAGATGCAGAAGTTAATTCAAAGTTAACTTCTCGTGCAAAAATCCTTTATTTTTGATGGGACCAGGATTAGCTTATCTTTCATCTCTGCTACTTAGAAGTTATGAGCTAGGAATATTCATTTAGTGGACACTAAGTCATATATATATATCAGTTTGTTGATAGTTGTTTCTTCTGATGTCACATTTATTAAAAAATATCAAAGAAAACCAGAAAGAAAAGATTTGACCATCATAAAAATTGTACCAACAAAACTCAATCATGGCTTGACTTCAGATGAATGGATGATTTACTTTGTTTGCTTGCAGAAATCCTGCAGTTCTATATTGCAAGGTAAATGATGTCCAACTACTCTATTGACTGTTTTTTTCTTTTCCCTTTTCAGATGCTTATCGAGCTGAAGGGAGAGCTGGTCTCAGTGGAGAGGCAGTAGGTTGTTGATTTCCTAACAGTCTCTGCTGTCTCCTGGCTGAATGGAATCTCTTATCCACACCACGCCACTGTCGCATGTCTCGAGTTTCACTTTCCTGTCACTGTATTCATTTGCCTCCTTTCCATTGTTCTGTTGCCCAACCTAAATGACTGAAGCTGTCTAATCCAAAGATCTAACAGAGATTAGAGAGCAGAGATCATCCTTTCAATCTGTTTATGTGACTATAGTATTCTCCCACTTACCCACTCCTCTTCAGTAACTCTTGCCTTCTCTCAGAAGTGATGTGCAGGGTGATGGGGTTTGGCTGCTTTTAGATTTTTTTTTTCTTGCCTCCACCTTGTGTCTTCATGTTTTGGGGGTTCCTTAGTGACCCCACCCTCTGTCAACCACCCCACACCTATTGCCACCACGGCCGGCCACCCCAATCGCCTTGTTGCCATGCCGACAGAAACATTGGCTCCTCCCCTGCCAGGTAGCAAGTCTGCTGGCCCCACAACGCCTTTCAGTTCCACTGTACCTCTTCGCATCCTCAACAAGGGCCCTGAGTACTTCAGAAGGCAGGTGAGACTTAATGAGGACTCCTACAGCTAAGGTCAAAGGTCAGATTAGTTTTGACCTTTTAATAATTTCTTTGAACCATTTATCATGGCTCAAAGAAACCATGATAAATGGAAACAATGACACTCACCACCTCGAAATCTGTTTATTTTTCCATGCCTGAAACTATTTACATAGAATAATTCATTTTAATGTGTTCTCAGGCGGAACCTAACCCAAACCGCCTGAGTGCAGTTGAGAGACTCGAAGCTGACAAAGCAAAGTATGTCAAGAGTCAGGAGGTCATCAACGCCAAGCAAGAACCAGTCAAACCACCTGTCCTGGCCAAGCCCACCGTTGACCCTTCCAACCTGTCAAAGAAAAGCCCTGGGATTGGTGGAGGAGGGAATGGAGCTGGGATCCCTTTCAAAGCATCCAATAACAATGCAAAGTCAGACACATGTGCGTCCAGCTGTGGCAAACGGGAGAATTTAAATTTGGAGATCTTAAAAAATCTGCTGAACTCATCATCAGCCTCAGCAGCAGGTTCTGAAGGACTGTCAGGTGGAGCTAAAAGTGCCGTCCTCATGAGGTCATCAGTCAGAATGGCCCGAAGCTGGACACCATTGGGGTGAGTCACTGCTGACGGTTGCATATTGTCTAGAGTATTTCTAATGCCTAATCCACTGAGCTCTTCTAATTATATCTCTGATTTTAAAGCTATGATTTGAACACAACATTATCAAAAAGCTGAAAGATGTATTTTTAATGACTTTGAGCTTACACCTCAGCAAAAACTCTTGCTTGATTATAAAATGATTCTGATCATTGGAAGATGAAATGTGATTGTGAAATTCTAATAGGAGAAACTATGTAGATATCTGGAGGAAACTAAGTCATTCTAAGGTCTTTTTATTTTGTGTACCACCTGTGAAGGCTGTTATTAACATCCTTCACAAGTTTTTCAAACCTTTAAGTAACAGTCTTAACTATTAAAATATCCATAGTTTTTATGGAGACAATTATTGTCAACAATAAGAATCACTTACTTATGCTACTTATTTTTATTACTATCATTTTGTAGTAACTTTTTAGCTATTATAAAAAAGTTACTACTTTTTTGTAACTTATTTTGTGAAAATAGCCTTTGTTTATGGTTGATTTGTAAAAGCAATAAAAAGTGGAAAAAGTCCAAGGATGTGAATACATTTCATAGGCCACTGTATATATCTGGAATTTTATGAATTTACGGTACATGGAATTTCATCCAGTGGAAATCAGAACATTAAGAACCAAATGAATGGAAATGAAATTGCCAAAGAATTATGTCTGAAAAATGAACTTTGAAAGGCAGATGATGGCTAAAGATTAGGTTTATGATATAAAAGGAAATCATGAACAATTATCTTAAATTCCAAAACATGCACAAGTTTTACAACGTTTTCATTAACAGCCATTGTTATGCATAAATGAATTTCCAGAACCAGGACAATTTACCCAGAGACATATTTAGGGGTGGCTTAGTAATATTTTCAAAACAATGGAATGTCAAAACAGAATTTTGGACCTTTACAAACAACTAAATTGAAGATTATCTAGCATTTGATGAGCAGAAATTCTGAAAAAAAAAAAATAGATTCAGCTGCTGCAAAAATTCAAGAAGATCTTTAAATAAGTGTTTAAATAAGTGTCAGTTATTATATCTAGTAGTCCTAATAAGAAGAACAGTTCTTTTATTTCAACTGAAAGGGAAAATGGTAAATGATATGTCCTCATAAAGCGCTTTATCAACTCCAGAGACCCCAAAGAACTTCACACTAGATTCAGTGACTTTCGTTATTGTAGAATATGACTCTTTGTGCCAGCAACAGAGAATATTCAGAGATTTGAATTACAATGTTTTTCCAAAATAAACATTGTTAATTTAACAATTGCTGTTTGAGATATGTATGTTTAAAACAACAAAAAAAAGTAATTGTAAATTCTTGACATGTTCAAATTTATGCGGGAAATTATTCGAAAAATTTAAATCAGGTTTTGTTGGAGCCAAATGTGATGTGTTTAACATACTAGAAATAACTAAAACTGTGTCCCAGAATAACACAGCTGTGCCTTCACCTTTGCTAAAGGCACAGCCAGTAGCAAATCCAATAATAGAGTGATTACTATAATAACATTATGCTCACATCTAGGTCCTCTGTGGTCACTTGTGTTTGTGGTGCTTTCTGATACTCTATTTCTGTTTCTCCTTCTAGGATGCCACTAACATACAGATCCACCATGACCCTTAATGAGCAACCTTCAGACTCAGGTCCCAGTCCGAGCACCTCGCATTCTCTCAGATCCTTCTCTCACTCCTTAAAGGTCCCCCCAGTGGCCAGCGGGGGGCGTCGCACTCCACAACAAGCAGGAAACCTAAATCTTAGCAGACGAGTCCAAGATGAAAGAGGATGTGAGGGAGGAGTTGTCCAGCGTTCTCATTCCCCACTGCCACCTCTCCTGACCTCCCACTCATCATCTGACCTCCTGCGACTGTGCAACGGTAAACCGCTGCGCACCACTCAGTCTAGCAGCTCCTCAGCTCCACCCCTCCCTCCCAAACCAAAGCCCACCTCTCTCCCTCCTGCACTATCCTTGTCACTGCCACGTGCACGTCCGCCAATGTCCCCTACGCCCTGCGACAACACAACCCCACAGTTGTTGCCGGGTGACTTTGGAGACCCTGCTAGTGCATCAGCTGAGTTGAACATTGATCTGGAACAAGGTTCAAATGTGACTCGTCGTTCGTCACTACACAGATCCAAGTCAGACCTGTCGGATCGGTATGCCAGGGCCGGAGCAGATGTGGAACGCTTTTTTAATTATTGCGGCCTTGATCCTGAAGAGTTGGAGGCAGTGGGTCCTGAGAATTTTGCACGGGCCAACTCGGACATTGTCAGCCTGAACTTTCGATCAGCTTCTATGATCTCCTCCGATTGTGACCAGTCACGGCGATCTTCCAACGACGGAATATCAGAAGAGGATGAGGGGGAGGAAGAAGAGGAGGCCGGTGAGCGCGTCCCCTATGGCATCTCAGCTGTGGAGCGAAATGCAAGGGTTATTAAATGGCTGTATAGTATTAAACAAGCAAGAGAAACACAAAAGGTTTCCCATGTTTAGATTAGGTGAACCATTCATGTGGACTGTGGATAATCTCTCCTATGGCTCCAAACTTCTAAGGTCATTTCTAGCCGGATCTAAAGGCTGAAGAAGAAGAAAATAATTTTAGTTTTAAGAATGAAGGATTGCAGATGTGGTATAAGAATTCATATTATCAAACAGAGAATACTCCAAAATATTGAAGAAAGTGAACAAAACCAAACATGGACAGATGTAGTGAAGAAGAGTGTCATTTTCTGTTTCTCTCTGAAAGCCTGACTAACATCTCAGTTGCACCACAACCAAAAGCATGATGCAGTGAGATAGAGAAGTGATCAGCACACTTCAGCCCATCATACATTAGTGTGACTGACATTCCAACAAAATGTAGCCCTTTATTCCCAATCCGTTTGACCAGTTTAGCTTCCAGTCAGTGTTCCATACTTTCCACACTTAGAAATGGCCTTCAGTTTGAAACATCAAACTGGAAACAGCAGATATCAGTATTGATGGTTGTATTGGTGCCCGGAGAAGCAGTTGTTAATTGTACCAATTAATTTTTTCCCTAAACAGTATGCATACTAAAAACTCCTTTATGTTTCAGTTTCATGTAAAAACGATGACATATTGTGCTGTCCTACAATTCTACCAGAGGTATTTGCATATGTCCATTTCTGCTTGACTTAGGTGACTAAGCATCATTCGAATATGTGAAGATTTGATAATTATTACTTCCCACAGAGTATTTTTCTTACCAAAACCTGTGAATGAAGTCAGACATGAGAGCTTGTTCACTCTAAATATAGAATGATGTGGTCTTCTTCAGCTGAGTAGCAGTAAGAAAGCAATTTCAGACTGAAAATTCTCTGTGTACCCTGCATTCCACCAGTGATGCTAACTTTCAACATCTGTATGAAATCCGAGAGTCTCCATTAAAAAACAGGCAAGAGCTATTTGAGTGTTGTCACTTTGATTCAGATTTCATATGGAGGAATGAGAGGTGGGTTGAGAATATGATTCATACTGTATTCATGTCAAAGGGGGAAAAATGTTGTGACTCATGTCATCTAAGTCTCTTCAAAGAGTAATTGTGATTGATGATCTCCAGTCAGAAGCCTTTTTAAATAAGGCTGCTACTGAAGGTTGTTGCTGTAAAATGGTAAATGACTTGTATAGCACCTTATCAAGTCCAGAGGCCCATAAAGCACTTCACACCACATTCAGTCATGATGGATAGGAGCCACAGCTTCCAGAGGCAGGCCCTCTGACCACTTCTTGTAGGTAAAGTGTCATGTTACTGCAATGTTGCCCAAGGACACGACAGAGGTGGTGGAGCAGGGGTACTTAACAATTGTGGGACAAAGTCCGACCGCAATCACCACCATTGTCCCAACATTCATGACTGTCCTAACATGCTAATGGCTTAATTAGTAGGCAGCAGGCAGAATATTCCACAGTCACATGGATTACAACATCAGTTCTAACCAAGGCCTGCTAATCTACTTCATTTGCTTTTGCCAATCCTCTTTAAATCTCTCTTTGGCTGTATGGTCAGAAAGTGTATAGTCAGGTTTATGATCAAAAGAGAGAGCTTTTTTACTTCTTGAGGATGTCCACCATTGCCACCTGACCTAAACCTCATGCTAATCCTTTGCTCTGCCAAGTAAAATTTTCTTGATCCATCTCTGCTGCTTGTCAGCTATTGTTGAGTAAACACATCTGCATCTCAAAACCTGCAAAGTTATTTTTTTCAGTTTGAATAGTAAAAGTTTCATTCAGTTAATGATACATTTTTTTGTCTTCATTGTGATGATTATACCTTACACACTTAATGCAAACTTAAAATTTTGTTTCTCAAAATATAAAAATATTACATGATTGAATAATGAAAATGTAGGATGATGAAATATGATCTGGCCACACAGTCTTGGGAAAGTCTGGTCAGTAAGAAGTTGTCCTGCAGCCAGCCATTAACACCATATTCAAGAAGTTTAGGCTGTAAAAGGTCATTGCCAATGACCTTTTACATTGGCAATGTAAAAGGTCATTTACATTGCCTAAAGGCAATGTAAATGAAAATCATATGTGTGTGTGTATGTATGTAGACACACATACAAAAAGTATGTGTAAAAATATGTACATATATTTGTATGTGTATATATATATATATATAAGTGTGCATATATTTATACACTCATTCTATTGCAAAAAACCAGGAGGGCAGGACAGAAATAGGATCTTAAAGAACTATTGGGAACTGAAGGGAACTTCTTTGATATTTATAGATTAAGGAAAGTAATGTTTCATAATACAAAGTTAACAGAATTTAATAGATGTAAAGTAGTGATGCTACACACTCGTGTCCAGTAGATGGCGGTATACACCTGAAAGTTGTTTGCGACCTGCCACAATAGGAGGAAAAAGAAGAAGACATATCTCTCTCTCTGTGTCTCTCTTTCTAAATAAAAAATATCTGCTTGAAAATGTAGATATTTGTCTTCCTTTTCAGCCCGACTCTATAATGTTGTTCAGTCTAGTCAGAGTTAGCTGTAGCAATGAGCTGCTCAGGCCTCTAAAGGCTGGAGCTGCAGCGACTGCGGTGAATCTGCGACACTCTCCTCCTCAACAGCACCGAGTCCAGGGCTTCACAGGTCGGTACTCGCTTTGGAGAAGTTTAACAAGATGTTGGAATCTAGTTTATCGGTGTGTGTGTGGCCCCTCATTCTCTCCATGTCTCGTCCTGTCAGAGATGACCTGCAGTGTCCTGGATGAGCAGCAGTTCCGTCAGTCCTGCCAGCTGCTCCTTCAGCGCTCTGACCAGCTGGGTGATGGCTGGAGCTGGGAATCCGTTCAGGTGAGGAGGTCTGTCTGTTCTTCCTCTGTCACTGCGCACACAGCTGGACAGTTAAAAGGTATTATGGGCTTTTCTTAATACCACTGCAGGGCTCAGAAGAGGGCTACCTCAAAAAGACTGCACTAAGGTCAGTTCCTAGTGACTGGGGTCCACTTCATGTCCAGAAGGAGTTTAGTTTCCAGCCACAGACCCCGTGTGACTCTACTGGACAAGAAAAGGAAGAAGTAAATACTTGTTTTACTTTGAAGCATATAAAGATCACAGAGTCAGACATACTGAGCTCTGTTGTGTCTGCTCTTTCACAGCAGGACCCTGCAGCCTCCACTGGTTCTGACTTCCTCAGAGCTGAAGAAGACGATGATGATGGAAGCTACACAGTGACCAACAGCAGCAGCCTGGTGCTTCAGTACGAGTATCACATCCTGTTCTCCTGCAGCTACGGAGCTCCTGTCCTGTATTTCAGAGCGTTCACTATGGGTTAGTCACACAGAAAGCAGCATCTTACATTCACTCTGCTTTTTAGCATTAAGTTGACATCATCACCACCACTTCACTCTTCACAACTCCACCTCTGCTGACTTTGAAACCTTCATGACTCCAGCAGCTAGCTGTTAGTTCTCCTGCAAGTCTGTGCCGTTGTCTGTCTGAACTCTGTTCCACCTCAGCTGGAGCCAACAAGCTAAAAGTAAATCTGCACAATATTTCTGTCTGACTGCCTGTCTGGCAGAAAGCAGCACAGTCCAGGTTCTGTCTGTACACAGACTCATCACTGTCCTGCATCAGAGCAGAGACAGAGGAGTCACTTCAGGAGTTTGAAATAGCTGCACCTCAGAAGGTGCAGCTATTTGTGAATAGAAATTGGCAAATAATGTGTATTCCAGAGGACATTTGACCTTGGGTATAATTTAGTGCTCTATGTGTTTTTTGCTGTTCTTGTCTCAGAGGGGAGGAGCCTGGCATTAGAGGAGATGTGGAGCACCATCCACCCAAACTACAGGCTGTGTCTTCAGAACTGCCCTCTGAATGCAATAAGTCAGCAGGTAGGAACTCCCAACCTCCTCCTGGTGCCCAGGGTCTCTGTGAAGCTCTGTTGAACCCTCATTCTTGGTGTGTGTGTGTGACAGGAGCACCCCTTGCTGGGCCAGCCGTTCTTTTTCTTTCACCCATGTAGAACAGAGGAGTTCATGGGACCTGTGCTGCAGGCTGCTCCAGATCAAGGCAGGTAGGGTCATGACCTGGTTCCTAGTTCTCAATCCAAGAAAGGCCCACTGCTTAAGAAAGACTAAGATGACGACATTTCGCTGATGATGCCCAGCTCTTCCTGTCCACTTTACCAAACTCCTCACTTCCTGCTCAGCTAGAATGAAATCCTGGTTTGCATCAAACTCCCTTAAACTTTTCAATAATAAACCAGAAAACGTGATGGAAGGTATGTTTTTAATGAATCCTGTAGCTGTGTGTGTTGAATCATATCATAAAGCTGGATATGTTTAGGTGCATGTGATGTCAGAGTGTTGCTTGAGCTTTCTTGATGGAGTGCAGCATATTGAAGTTGATCTGCAGAAACTTCAGTCAGGATGTTGTGTTAAAACAAAAGTCCTAACACTTTTGCTAAGTGAGTAAATGTAATACTAATGAAGTGAAGTGGGAGTTTTCAGACCTGTAAAAGGCCCTGAATTTCAGACTGACTGGTTTTAGGAACACTTAGGACTTACGATGGGAAATATTTCAATATGAGGCCAAGTAATGATCAAAGAAGAAAAGCTTTCAGTTTCCTTTATAATAATGTGGTTTCATCAGTTTGACACCATTTTAACCCATTGACTTGTATGTTTCCATGCCAACAGGCCAGTGCACTATGTGCTGTCGTGGCTGAGTGTGGTGGGGCCTGTTGTGGGTCTTGATGTTCCGCTGCAGTACTGCATATCTCTCCATTCTGCCGTTTCACTCAACAGTACAAAACCAGACTGAAGCTGAACAAACACCTGCAATGTTTGTCTTGTTTTTTACATGTAACTATTTCTAATACCCCAAATAATTATGCTGGTATAGTCATTAAAATGGTACAAATGTGTGTGCGTGTTTCACAAACTGTACTTAATTTTCATTTTGTAAACTAAAAACTTTTATATATTTTTTTATGAAATATTGTTCTGGAGTTCTCTCTAGTTTTCAAATTCTGTCAGTAATCAGATTATTGTTATGGATTTTCTTCCACATTTAGGTTAGATCTATTTTTATCTAGATATTCACTGTAGGAAATTTTTAAAGAAGCCCCATTTTATTTCTCTTGCATTTTAAAATAAAAAAGCAAAAGAACTGTTGGTAAAATGGGATGGATACACAATGAGGTTTGTTTCAAATGAAAAAAACTCCACATAGTTTCTAACCCAAGAAAATATATCAAAAACATATTGTGGTACTTTTTGAGTCACTCTGTCAATAAAATTAAGTGCAGTTATTCAATGCACTTACAGGTGCTGGTCATAAAATTAGAATATTATGAAAAAGTTTATTTAAATCAGTAATTCTGTTCAAAAAGTAAAATTTGTATATTATTTCCATTCATTACATACAGATGAATATATTTCAAATGTTTATTTCTTTTAGTGTTGATGATTATTACAACTAATAAAAATTCCAAATTTAGTATCAGAAAATTTTAATATTGTGAAAAGGTTAAATATTGAAGACCCCTGGTGCCATGCACTAATCAGATAATTAGCTCAAAATACCTGCAAAGGCTTTTGCATTGTCTCAGTCTAGTTCTGTAGGCTACACAATCCTGGGAATGACTTCTGACTTGATAGTTGTCCAAAAGATGACCTTTGACACTTTGCACATGAGGGCAAGACATTGGTAAAGAATCACGTTGTGCACAGAGCTCTGTGTTCATGCACATTTATAAAGAGATGAAGGGAAGGAAAAGATGTGGTAGAAAAAAGCAGACAAGCAATCAGCATAACTGCACCCTGTAGGAGATTGTGAAACAAACTCCTTGAAAAATGTGTGTTAGCCTGTTTTGACTTGTTCTTTCAAGAATATCTCTCAGCTGGAGTCAGCTGAGAGATGTGAGTCAGTGAGTCACTGGAGTCAGTGTTTCAGTGTTTACTGTCAGAGCAACCTGGCCTCTCAACAACCGAGCAGTGCCACAGACTGATGGACTCCATGTCATGCCGCATTGCTGCAATAATCTGGGCAAAAGGGCCCCAACTCTGTACTGAGTGCTGCACATGCTCATACTTTTAATGTTCATAGTTTTCAGGTGGCCAACATTTCTAAATCCTTTTTTTGTATTGGTCTTAAGTAATATTCTAATTTTAAGAGATAAAGAATTTGTGGTTTTCATTTGTAATCAGTTTTAATCATTAAGATTAAAAAAATAAACATTTTAAATATATCAGTCTGTGTGTAACAAATTAATATAATATACAAGTTTCACTTTCCGACTGGAATTGCTGACATTTCAACTTTTTAATGATATTCTAATGTTATGACTAGCACCTACACACTGCACTGTTATCAAGAGCCATTCTGGAAAGTCTGAGGAGCCATTGCAGGTTGCAGACCCAAACTTCAATGAAAACCCAAATACTTAGTAATCTGTGACGTTTGCTGTGCCCTGAATGAGAAAATCCTACCTAAAAGGCCAACTGTAGACCAGGACAGTGATTTTAGTGTAATAGGATGTGACAGACTGGCGACCTGTCCAGGGTGTACCCCGCCTCTCGCCCGGAACGCAGCTGGAGATGGGCACCAGCAACTCCCGACCCCGTTAGGGAGAAGGGTGATCAGGAAATGGATGGATGGATGGATGAAGGATTTAAAATCAGAATTTAGTTTAAATGTTGGGGTGGAGAGCAGATCAGCCAAACATTAAAACACTTGCTGTGAGTCATGACAACCAGCAGATGGCGGTAGAAGCTCACAGGTGCGGAGAGAAGGACTTCAGATGAATGTTTCTAAAAGCATTGATCTGAATGAAAGTTGACCATTTATGGAAACAACAGGGGGAAACATTTAGTGTGCTGGAATATGTCAATAATAACACACCCAACACTAGATAATCAATATTAGATTTCATTAGTTATTTTTATAGTCAGTGTTAATTGACAGTGTGTACATTTAGCTGATAATGACTGGAAGCTAATGAAAACCATAAATTCAGTTGATCATAAACTGAGAACCTTAGTCTACATAATCAAAGAAAAATCTCCTGAATTGATGATAGTCCAACAGAGATTCTCCATCCTCAATGACCATATAGCTCACAAACTGTCATTGCAGAAGAAGCTCACAGAGTTCTTTGTCCATAGCATGCTAAGAAAGGTTTAGTGGAAGGAAAGTGTGTGGTCGAAAAGAGCACAAGCAACTGTGATAACTGCAGCATCGATGGGATTGTGAAGCAAAAACCATTTGAGAGTTTGGGGAGATTCACAAAGTGCTGACTGCAGCCACAGTGAGAAAACAAAGTGTAAAGGAAAAGAGGAGAGTTAGCTGAACCACAGGCTGACCCCCTCCATGCCACACCGCATTAACACAGTAACTCAAGCAAAAGGAGCCCAGACCACATGCATGTACTGTACATCTACAGTACAGTATGTGGATACACATTTAGTAAGTTCACAATTCAAGGCTAAAAAATTTTTTATATATAATATTAGCCTTCAAGATGTGTAGAAACGTGTTTTGAATAGATTGCTATGAAATTAATAGATGAAATATGAGTTTTAGTTTATGAGTTAAATTACTGAAATAAATGTTTTGGAGGTATTCTATTTACTCTAGATGTTTTGATTTCACTGTAATCTTCAAACAGAGGCTGGGCCAGCACCACCACTCATACTGGTGGTGCTGGTGAAGGGTGTGAGGGGATCTTTGATGATGGTAGATCGTCACCTCACTCGTGAGGTCTTACTTGTGAGGTCTTAGTTCCAGTTTGTCACACAGTCTGCTATTCTTCTCCTGTGAGTCAGTGACTCTGACATGACCTGCAGAAAATCTGCAAGAGATCTTTGACCGGACTGAGTGGATTTTCCTGCTGTCAGCAAGTTTCTCTCTCCAGGACTCTGACACATGATGGAAGATGTCCTTGAAGCAACATTTGAGTCCAGGCAGTCCTCATCCCATCTCAGCAGTCCGCATCCTCTGCCGGGCCCCTCCCTCCCCAACCCCACCGAGCTATCCTCTCTGTTCCTTCTTGTTCATTTACCTCTGCTGCCTGGCTCTGTGCCCTGGCATAACTGCCGTTCCTTCTTCTCATAGCAGGCACCCTGTGTTCAGGACAATACAACACTTTAAATCACTGCAGGGCTGAACTGTGTTGTTATAAAATGTTCAAATTACATCAAAGGACCCTGAAAAAGGTCTGGAACGAATCAGAGCTGTTTAGTAACAGTTACCACCTTGACCTTTCAGGAACTGTTAGAACACAGAAGTAATGTGAATCGTGGAGCTGGGAAGAATCCAGACAAGGGACATTTCCAGAGTTCCATGATGTGTTTCTAAACAAAGACATACTGATACTGATGGTCAGTTTTTGAAGGAACCCACCACTGAAACTGCAATCCTTTCTCATGCAACTGATTTCATTAAATATTTAAAAAACAAAGACGTTTGATTTACTTGATTTAGTCAATGTGAATAAACATCTGCTTCATTAAATGTAAAATAAAAATTTTTGTGATGACATATATAAATTGAATTGACCACAGTAAAGTCTGGTTGGGACACAAACGTCTTAAATCACTCAAGTCCAGGTGACAATTAAATGTTGACTCTGCCGTCTATCAGACGTGTCCTTCTGGTTACTAAAGATGCTTTCTTTGTTTCTGGCTTTGAAGACAGTGTGTACAGAATGGATTCATTTGCCACATGCAATGTTTACCCAAAGGATTTATTCCAACAGAGATTAATTAAGAAAACCTGAACAAGAAAACATAGAGGTTTGGGGTGTAGCACATAATACAGCAGTATGAAGAGGGAGAGAAGAGAACCCAGCATTATTTGATGAATACCTTCATTGCAGTTATTTGTCCATCTTCACTCGCTCCAGTAGGATCCATTCTGATCCATTACGTCAAATGAAAATCAATTTTGGATTCACTCTAACCACATCCTTCTTAGAACAATTAGAAAGAGTTCAACAGAATGGTTCACAGTAAGAGTCACAATCAGATTTCCTTTTATTCTCCTTGTGCACGAAGAATGACCAATGAAACTTCAAAACAGCACCTCTCAAAGGGAAGTTGAATAATTCAATGGAATAATAATAAATAAGTATATGTAAATAAAAATATAAAAATATTGTAGAAATATAGAACAACTGGGACATTAAGAAAAATAAATAAATAAATAAATGATCAGCTTATAGATGGATTAGCTGTGTTGAGCTAAGGTTTGAGGGGTCCTTAGTGGTTAAAAGGCTTCTAAGCTAATCAGAGATCCACTCTCAACTGATAGTGATCAGTTGGTGTTGTCAAAGTCAAATAATTATTTTCTTTGACTTTTGTGACTTTATAGAATGTTGCATATTATTTTTATTTGTCACAGATGTTTCTTTTTAGGGGCCTGATTGCCCAGCTTGTCTCTGATTGGCTTAGAGGGCCTTTAATCTCTCTGTTCACACATTGCTTGTCTGTAACAAGTTGAGATGACATGTAGCCAAAACATGTCCTTTCCTTGCTTTATATATTTTTGGAGTGCTGGTTATTCCTGGTTTTTGTAGCTGCAGTTTGAACACATGTCAACTGGTGATCCTTTCAGATAATCTGGAGCTAAATTCCCTCATAACAACCATCAGTTTTAGCAAAATACATATCAAAGCTGAATTTATTTATTGTCATTAATAGTTCATATTTATTATTCTTTCACCCTTTTTATTTTTTTAGTTAGTTTGATTAGGTTCTTATTAGTGACATTCAAGTAATTGAATGTCACTTATATGTGACATTGAATGTCACTTATATGTGACATTGAATGTCACTTATATGTGACATTCAATTAAACATTAAATTAAACATTAAATTGTGTTTATATTTTGGAAAGAACTTGTTTATTCTATAAATCAGGCTTACAGTTTGAAAATTCACCTTTTTTTTGACCGATAATAACCTTTCATCATGACTCCACTTCATTGAGTAAGAGTATGCATCAGTTGTTATCCATGGAACTGATGGACAACATTAGTTCCATGGATGTAATGTAAAGGTTTCCTAAACACATCAGAATGTCCTGCAACTGGAGAAAGACAAGAAGAAGTTTTAAAATGAAAAACGTGGCAGAGCAGAACCTCCCTTCCTCAGAAATCAGTCCTGTGTTTTCATGCAGGACTGACCAGCAGCCAGGGAGCCCAAGCTCCACTGGAGTCTGTGAAGTTAGTCAGCGTGGCCCTGCGGGCCCCTTTCACTCCAAGCTTATTCAACTCACAATGAGCAGAAGGATTAAAGCAATAAGTGATAGCAATGAGCCAGCTTCGGGCCCTGTCGACCTGCTGTGAAGGGCCACGACCAGAACGATGTGATCAGGACCAAGAAGAGGGTTCTGCATGAAGTGGCCAGTTTTCTGACTGTGTGTAAACACAGATTTAGAGTAAAATGAATTAACAGATTAAAATGAACCCTTGCTTCACATATATTTGGTGACATTATACTTCAGCTCCTAGCTCTCAAACATATTTCATAATTTTCTGCTTTTTTGCTGGTGAAAAATGCTAACTGTTGCATCTTGTGTGAGCTAATATGTGAAAACTAACAACTTTTCTCCAAGACATTTTTTCTGACAGTAAACAGGATTCTGACCTGGTCAGGTGGACTGACTGTAGACTGGACGTCTTTGAATAAAAGAAACAAAACAAATCCTACTGAAGACGCTGTGATTTATTTCAATAAGCTTCCATTAGTTTACTGAAACAGGACCTTGTGTCATCTGATGAAGAATGACTGGATCAATGGTGGTGATTAGATGGAGCAGGTTGGCTGGAGACAGTCTCCCAGTTTGAATTTACACCTCAGCTACATTTCCATGACACTAAGAGGAACAGGAAGTTTCCTCTTCCCCTCTGGGAGGTTTTGTACAGACAACAGGAAGATGACCTCTGCTTTGCCTGCTGACTTACAGCATGTCAGTTAACAGAGCTTTACTCTTTGAACTGCACTGTCTTTAAATGCCTTATCTATGGAATTATTATTATTATTATTATTATTATTATTATTATTATTATTATTATTATTATTATTATTATTATTATTAATAAAAGGACCTTCACATCAAGTCAACAAAACTGAAAAGAATCACTATTCAAACTTAAACATTTATTGCTCTCATTTTTCATTGTCTGCATTCATTGTGAGACATCCAGTCTTAACAGGATACAGCCTGTGTTAAAAATAAACATCAGCAGATTTTGGCTGAACTGCATTGGTTTGCACCACAGAGACTTGCAAACAAAATGGTTCCTCTTTGGAGCTGCTCATGGGATGAGAATAGTGTCTTATCATAGTGTCAGTTTGGCATTTTCTGTAATTAGAAGCTGATCTTACCTGAATTTGTCACAATGGCAGCTCAAATGATGCTGGAGAACTAACCAGACCATCAAAGCCTTTCAACCAATCGCAGCCCTGACTAAATGATGCCAAAGAAAAAGCATAATGTGTTTTTATTTTCCTCATCATTAATGTTTACCGTCATGAGAAATTTCTCAAGCCCCTTCACTCATCTCCAGCTATTTCATTACATGAAATATTACAATTTCATGTAATATTGTGATATCTGGACACCAGATAGTTAGGTGGCCAAAGTCCATCCATCCATCCATTTTCCGTCACCCTTCTCCCTAACGGGGTCGGGAGTTGCTGGTGCCTATCTCCAGCTGCGTTCCGGGCGAGAGGCGGGGTACACCCTGGACAGGTTGGGCAACACAAAGACAAACAGGACAAACAACCACACACACACTCACACCTAGGGAGAATTTGGGAAGGCCAATTAACCTGACAGTCATGTTTTTGGACTGTGGGAGGAAGCCGGAGAACCCGGAGAGAACCCACGCATGCACAGGGAGAACATGCAAACTCCGTGCAGAAAGACCCCGGGCCGGGAATCGAACCCAGGACCTTCTTCCTGCAAGGCAACAGCGCTACCCACTGCGCCACTGTGAAGCCCCAGGTGGCCAAAGTATCCAACTATTTTACCCAAGCCACAGTAGCAGTCTTTCAACATATCTTTACTCAAGTAAAAGTAAAAAGCAACCTTCCAAGAAATTACTCGAGTAAAAATTCAAATTCAAAAATGCTTTATTTATTTCAAAGGGAAATTAAATGTTGTAACTCATGAATTCAGATTCTTCAAAGAGTTATTGTAGATGGTGATGGTTGTTGGGGTGATAGATGGTTGTTGGCAGTCTACAGACTGCTGCAGATCTCCTGTAGCAGTCTGTATTACAGTGACTCTGAAGAAACCTCTGACTGGAGATTCTCTGTAGATTCAAGCCAGTCTCTTGAAGAGGATGGTCAGAGTTGTCCATAATTTATTGATTTTATGAAGAATCCTTCTTTGAGTCATCATCTCCAGAGGTTCCACAGTCGTTCCCAGAACAGAACCAGAACAGAACCAGAACAGAACCAGCCTTCTTTATCAGGCTGTTGAGCCTTTAAAAGTCCCTGGTTCTGATGCTGCTGAGCCAACAGATGACGCTGAAGAGACGACGCTCTCAACAACAGACTGATAGAAGATCTGCAACATCTTGCTTTTTTACCATAAAGAATTTTGTAAAAGAAAAAAAAATCTACTCAAGTACTGAGTAACTGATTAAATTAATATCTGAAAATTACATGATCAGATGAACCAAAATATAAAGTTCAGTGGAAGTGTTGGTATTTTTATGATGAAAATAAAAATAATTCATATAGGTAACAAAAAATAATAAAATTAGGTAAAAAATTATTTTCAATTTAAAAAATTAATAAATTCAGTGTCGTCTGTGTCTGGTGAATATTTGGTTTGAACATGTTGTTTTTTTATTCAGTGAAATTCCTCCCAGTGGGCAGAGAATCCAGAAATGTTACTCAAATAAGAGTAGTGATACTTCATAATAAAATTACTAACCCTAACCCAAAAAAGTACAGCATTGTAAAAATATTCCTAAAAGTAAAATTTTGAAAAAGGTTACTCGAGTAACTAGTTACCTGCGACAGGCTGACCTGTCCAGGGTGACTCGCCTCTCGCCCGGAACGTAGCTGGAGAAGCAGCAGCAGACCTCCTGATCCACTAGGGACAAGGCTGTTAGAAAATGGATGGATGGATGGATGGATGGATGGATGGATGGATGGATGGATGGATGGATGGATGGATGGATGGATGGATGGATGGATGGATGGATGGATGGATGGATGGATGGAGATAATAAACTAGGACATTAACAATATCTCCCCCTGCTGGACTCAGTGGTTTATAGATTCATGAAACGTGATGAAGATCTAAATCAGTCAGAGTTTTGCATGGGGTTTATTAAAACTATCTATAACACCTGCAACCTTTAATACATTATAGAAAATAAATGTTGCTACCATTCATACATTCATAAAAATTCTGTGATATTGATCAGTGTGTTAATATGATCAACACACTGATCATATTCTGCAGAATATGATCAGAATATCATCATATTTTGATCATATTCTTTTCTTTTTTTTCTCTTTCTGCAGATGTAGAAGCAGTCTTCTCCATTTCTTTTCTTCTTTCTTTTGGGCACACAAGTAACATGTCCATTAGATTTGATTTAAACCCAAATCAATTTCTAAATGTGTAAATGTGAATCTTGTCCTGCTCTGACCTGCTAATTGCCCTTTATGTCATCAAAAGTCTAGCAGAATATTCCTCCACAGCACTCTGACAACATGAGTCTCAACCTGACTGTCTTATCCAAACACAATGAAACAAGGGCATAATATTCTGAATCTCTGACATGTTCATTGATATGGTTATTTCATTTTGAGACATGAACTAAGAATTTTGAGAAATAAACTGGAATCCATGATGTTTTGATTCATACAAATTGTTTTGAGAAATGCATTTAATGTTTTGTAAATGTAGGAAATGATTTGAGAAATCCACCAAAGCAACAGATAGAACCTGTAATCTGGTCTCATCCCAACGAGATTTATTGAATATGACTGCATATGTAACACAGCCATAATCTACAGATTAGAAAAGGGAATTCCGGGAATTCCACATGATATATATTCTGTGACTCTATTGGTCAAAAACACGTGTTCGTGAGGCCCGTAAAACGACGTCAGCGCAGAGTCCTGCAGCCAATCAGAAATCAGATCCAAAAATGTTTAGTGAAGTATTTGAGCGGCATTTTCATCAAGAGGATTTAGTGCAGCAGGAAGCTTCTCTAACTGAGCTGCAACAGTCTGCAGCTTCACACTATGGTTGGTTTATTTGATTGTAACAGGTAGTTTGTGCTGCTGTGTGGTGAAGGGGGAGAGCAGAGAGGAGAGGGATGCTCTCATCACAAAGAAAGCATGATTGTTCTGGGCCGAAATTCACAGGCGCGTTTTCAGATCTGATCACTTTTACCTGAGATCCAAACACACTGCCTGCTTTTTTGTCGATTTTTTTATTTTTCATTCTTTCCAACGGCATCAGCTAATTGCTAGAAGTAAGACAGAGACTGATCATAAACTTGGATCTCTTTCTTTGGAGCTTCAGCTCATCATCATTATGGAGGAAAATGTTCAAGGAGAAGCTCAGCGTCCAAAGAGCTCTGGAGGGGAGTCCAACCGGGCCATCCTGCCTCTGCTGCAGCAGCCCGGGGTTCAGCAGTCCAACCGGGTCACCAACTTCTACATAGACAACATCTTAAGGCCAGACTTTGGCCGAAAGAGAAAGAAAGGCAAAGTATGTGTTCCGGGAGGATACGGGCTGGAGGAGAGGGGCGAGGTGTCAGAGAGAAAAGCTTCCAGAACGGACTCAAAGCGCGGCAGGACAGGAAGAGAGGACAGCCTGGGGACGTCCGAGCACCAGCATGCGGAGACAGAGGCGAGCGGCCCCGGGCTGACAGCCTGCGACCCAGGCCGAGGGATCTCCTGCCGCAGCCTCGAGAGCAGCGAGGCCCCGGCGGCTCCTACGGCCCCTGCGGCCCCTGCGGCCTCTGCGGCCTCTGCAGCCAAGCCGATGCTGTGGCCCGCCTGGGTTTATTGTACCAGGTACTCCGACCGGCCTTCATCAGGTTGGTGGAAAATGTTCCCTCAATCACATCATTTTAGATACATTTAATAAAATGCGAATTTCAATGGTAAAATTAAATATTATCATTGCGATATAAATAAATACATAAAACAGATGAAATTGTGGGAAAGGCGACAGGAAAAAAAATCTTATTTAAGCTTTGAAATATGATCGAGGGTATTTTAAAATGAGCTGAACAGTAAAAACAATAGTTTAAGGAAATAAACGAAACACTTTGAACAAAGACTTAGCCGTTATTGCATCAAAAAAATAAATATTACATTATTAGAATTATTTAGCCATGATCAAAATAAAACATGAAGCATTTGTAGAAAGAAGATCATTCATGTTTCATGCAGCATATTCATCATGAAACGAACGCTTTCTGCAGGTCTTGGGTTTTTGACTTTTGATTTTTCTGACCATAATAATCTGCCAAAGTGGACACAAAGTGTTTTATTAAAATAAAAGTGAAATGGAAAACAAATGTTTTACAGCCATAAACATAAAATACAGAAGTAAAACCAAGTTTAACGTCATTGTTCAGCCGCTTCTTTGTTATTTTACCATTTTTTCTAACAAAAGAGTTGGGGGTGGGGGGTAGGGTTGAAAAAGTGAGGAGGCCGTGAAAACCAAAAATCCTGAAACATTTTAAATCTCCCTTTAGGAAGAAAGAAAGAAAAACTGACCGCTGATCTGCGGCTGCATTTAATTGAGTGAAAAGTTGGCTTCACGTCACATGCGCTTTGTCAGCATTCAAACAACATAAAAAATAACCAAATAACAATAAAAACGGAATGAACTGAGCATCCCGGGAAAAAGTAGTTTGATTTTGTTCACCAAAATACGAAAAACAGTGTTTTAAGGTTCGGGCCCAACGGAGCCTGAAACACACACAGCTCATCTGAACCTCTGCAGCTCGGATTCATTGTTGCTCCGTTTCATCAAATCTCTAACTGTCGTTTTCATTTGTTTTTATTCAGTCTGATCCTCTTGATTTTTTGCTAGATTTTTGTCTTTTTCTTAAAACCAGTTTTAAACTTTAATGTGAAACTGAATAATAAAACCAGAGGCATTTGACCCCCAGCCCGAACGGCCCGTCTTCTGCTACTGCAGACAACAGAGCAGAAATAACAAACCTCATCAGAAACCCAAAGGTTGCGTAATTTTGGGAAAACGGGAAACGTGTGATCCAAATGTGATTTAAGGGAATCTTAAAAGTTTGCTATTAAAGATGCAGTCAGGGGTATTGCCTCAGAATAAATCGCGTCCTGCATTCTGAAGTTTGGCCCATGAGATAATGAACCGATGAACAAGAAAAATCCCCGATGTTCATGTCAGGAAGTTGAGAGCGCGTCTTGGGGAACAGCGGCTTCTCAGCCCGTTTCAATCACAAAAGTTTCAACAAAGCCTGAAAACGAGCTAACTGGATGTTTTGTTGTTTTGTTCTCTTTTCCACACAAGGGCCCAGATCCCGCAAACCAAAGAAAGCCCCGACCCCGAGCAAGGAGGACAAGCGGCCCCGGACGGCCTTCAGCGCCGAGCAGCTGCAGCGGCTGAAAGCGGAGTTCCAGAAGAACCGCTACCTCACCGAGCAGCGGAGGCAGAACCTGGCCCTGGAGCTCAGCCTCAACGAGGCGCAGATCAAAATCTGGTTCCAGAACAAGCGGGCCAAGATTAAAAAGGCCTCCGGGAAGAAGAACTCTCTGGCGGAGCACCTGATGGCGCAGGGGCTGTACAACCACTCCGCCGGCCGGGAGGCGGAGGCCCGCTCCGACAGCGACTGAATCCTGCACAGCAGCAGCATCCTGCACAGCAGCAGCATCCTGCACAGCAGCAGCATCCTGCACAGCAGCACCATGTCTGACATCACAGTTCTGCTGGACTGTTTGATGCGCGCGCTGACGGGGCCGCACGCCGCACGTAGCAAACTGCGATACAGCCAGAAGCAGCCTCACAGACAAATCTCTTGAAATGTTTTAGATGTAGAGTTCTTTCATCTTGAAGGCTCAGCTGAGGCTCCGGGCCGGTCAGAACCACCGGCTGGCAGCCTGGCTGCTGGAACCCAAAGACAGCAGCTGCTTCAGCCGCTTCATGGTAGGCCTTCTGTTTGTCCAGCTGTTCTGTTGCTACATTTTCCTTTGTGAGTCAAAGCTCAGCTATGTTTCATTTCAGAGGTGATCTGGCAGCAGGCGCCTGCAGAGCTGCTAGTTTTCTAGGATTTCAATCATTAATGGACCTGACCGGAAATGCCTTTGATCTGTGGTTCCAGTGCTGCCTTATCTCGGTTCCCTCAATTTCCTTGCAAACTATCGGTGTCAATAAGTGGGATCTTATTTATCAACACAGCCAGAATACAGAGCAAAGACGCTCTGACATGTTTACATAATTTATTTTTCTACACAAACTTGTCTTTGAATGCAACGTTTGGCGGATCAACGATTATGAATCCAAACCAAATGTTAGCCTTAGTCAACTTTTTAGTTTCCTTAAATTGCTTCTGTTTCCTAATGAAGATTTTATGTTTTCAGTCGTTTTGTCCATTTCTGGTAAAATTCTCCTTTTTATACAACATGTAAATAATTTATGTCATTATTATGTGTAAATAAACAATGCAGATCTGGCTTTTTAGATATTTTATTTTATGCCCAAATACAGAATACATTTTATGAAAATAAGCAACTGCCCATCAGACTTGACTTTGCAAACATTTTTAGCTTTAATTATAAATGCTCAGATAATTTGCCTCAGATGGAAATAACTCAATCTATATGTTCATTTGCATTTCCTTTGTTGAAGGTGCTAATTTAAAATCCAGTGATTGAATGATTCACTTATTCAATACATATACGCATTCACTTTATACAATTTCTTGCAAGTAGAATAAAAGCTTAAATTGATGTTTTACTCTGAACATGAATATTTTCCATAAGTGTCAAATATTGATTAAAAAGCTCCAAGCATAAAAGTCTTCACAGGTCAAATGAACCATATCCTTGTTGCTGTTTCAAAAATGAAGATCAGAGGATAATAATAATCCTACAAAATTTGCAGACATTAGCAATTAAATAACCATCATAGAAACAAAGGCATGTAAGTAGAATGTATGAGCAGGAACCAATTCAGAAGAATGAGAGTTCCTGGACTGGAGTCAGTTTTGGTGCTTTGTCCAAAGAAAAAAAAAAAAAGACATGAAATATTTTACTTGTGCAAATTACTCTGATACTCAGTTCAGCAGAATAACTCAAAACCATTTGGCAGATTGCCCCATGTGCTATAATAATGATTTTTGAATATTTGAGTGTTTGAATTAATACAAATTCAAGAACAGTAAAAAAAAATAAATAAATAAACAAATGCAAAATGAGACCATGAATTTATTATGTGTTTATTGTGAGGTGAAATTTTTGCGAAACATTCACAGTATACAAAAAAAGATCCCCCACACCCCCAAAAGAAAATTCAGCCCTGTGCTACTGCCCCATGAGATCTTTCTTAAATCTGGCACATAAGACATCATGGAGCTTCACAATTGGCAAATTCAGCTGACAAATATTCTTCACTAAATAATCCAAAAGTGTGTTGGATCCCAAACAATCATGTAAATAACAGCAAATTTTGTGTATCCAGACAGGTCATGAGAGCCCATATTAGTTGCTGGTTCAAATCATCCATTTACCTGACATATTTAACATCTGATATAGAAAATAACAGAACAAATCTATATTAGCAACAATTCTTGGGTATATCAGAATTTTTTTAAATGTTTTTTGAGACAGTCATCTCAGCTAGGTTGAGTTGGAAAAATATTTTCAAACTAAAACAACCCTGAAGATGAATCAGATGGCATATTTGGTTGAAGTTGCCTAACTTCACTCATCTCTTCACTTCTGGGTGACATCTACCTGCCAGAAGAGGGGAGCAGTGGAAACAAGAGACAAAGACAGAAATATGAAGGCCAGAGTAAGATCCAGTGTGGTTTCTATTGGCAATGATAGCAGCAGCGGCCAGGGGGCTGAATGGCTGCAGAGGCCCTCATCTGCATTTCCTTTCTTAGCTGGCTTGTAAGTGGAAGTAATGTCCAACGGTCGCTGACTGAAGAACTCTGCTGCTCTTGACTTGGGAGAAAAGGCTGGGAGCCGAGTTTCTGCGCACTGTCAGGGGCTGACAGCCGAAGGGTTGGTGGTGCTGGGTATGTTGGGGTATGTTAGTGTATGCATATACCCCAGCATATGTTGGGGTATGCTGGGGTATGCAGGCACAGGACCTGCATGATGGTCCGAATATTTCCACGCGAAGCAGGAAATGATGAGATTCAGACCAAAATCAGACAACGTTACTATCATCCTACTCCAACTGGGAATTTTAATAAATCAGGAGGAATAATATTGCAGTAACATGAAGCCGAGGCTGGTGTTTACATTTGAAACATGCTTTTAAAATGAAGTCAGAAAGCATTCCAATGTTTAACATGTCAGTCTTGTTCTTGCTGGAGTTTATTGTTTTATATGCCTTCCCGCCTCTGTTCTAGAACCAAACTGGAAGACTTTGCTGCTTTTATTTAAGTTTAAAATAATTTGGAAGTAAATGTCTGCTGCTTGCAGTTTTTTAATGTCCAACCACCTCCTAAGGTAAGCTACAGCATATTTCTTGAGGAGAAACGAGGGTTTATTTATTTTTTTGTTTTGTTTCAGTATCAGTTTTTAACATTTCTTAAGCAAATAGATGGGAAGAATTAGAGTATCATGATAATAAACCTGGAGAGGACAGTTCAGACTCATATGTTGGTCTACATTAACAAAACAGGAGCCTGGTATAAGCCAGCATGAATCTAACTGGATGCTAATGTGTGAACACGTGCAGGTTATGTCCGTGTTTCTTTCTAAGATTATTTGAATTGTTGCCATAAAAATAAACAGAATTAATATGAGGTAAATTGCAGGGTCTGACTATAAGAGCATGGATATGTTAAAAAAGGAAAAAACTACTTTCAGTGCCCCTCTGTGTTGCATCTATTCAAACTGGTTGTTCATGAGTGAATGCCAGCCCAAAGAAAGGACTTCCTGCAGTGGAATCCAAACTTTTTGCCTTGTGACCCAAATTCATCAAGTTGAAAGTGATTTTTTTACAAAATTATGTAAAAAAAAAAAATGCAAAGACATTTTTTTATTTTGATTATGTCTCTAGTTTTACCTAGAGACATAATATTAAATATTTTGTGTTTTATTGAAAATTAAAGTTATCTTATTTTTGTAGAAAACATAAAAACACAGATATTCATGTTGTTTATAGATGAGTGTGGATCGATTGCTCTCTATGTTCTCAGCCTAGAAATGATTTAAGCATTTGAGTGAAAAACTAGTGGATTTCTTTTTAAGTCTTTGTTTTTCTGGTTGTGTGGCTTAGGCGGCCTTTAAGGTAATAAGAGATGGGGAAGACATGCAGCAAAGGTTGGGAATCGAACCAGTGACATCCGCGTCAAGGACGAAGGCATCCATACATGGATTGTGCCACCACTGCACAATAAGGCTGATGGATTTTTGCAGAATCAAATTAAATTATTTAAAAAAATCAAATCTTCTGTACAGTATGTAATATTTTCCATTTTAAGTAACCTTAATTTATCAAGTAAAATCTCACCCAAAATGTGTTGACAAACTACTAAACTCTTGCAAAGCCTGTAAGAGGCATATAGTGAGCTAACATACTTTTAAGGTACTTCTCATAAATGAAAATGTGTTTCGACATACTTTTCATTAAACTCACATTTATATATTAATGTTTTTTTTTTTTTTTTTCTGCGACAGACTGGCGACCTGTCCAGGGTGTACCGTGCCTCTCGCCCGGAACGCAGCTGGAGATAGGCACCAGCAACTCCTGACCCCGTTAGGGAGAAGGGTGACGGAAAATGGATAGATGGATGGATGGATGGATGGATGGATGTTTTTTTCTTGATCTAATATAATAGATGTAGTGTTTTCAACAGCTCTAAGCAGAATAATATCATAAATAATAGAAATAAAGGTGCATAAACATCCGTCTGTGTGGAATTAATGGAATTAATATTGCTTAGTGAAATATAAAATAAGATATTTTGCATAGGAAGGTTTAAGCAATGAACCAAGACGTCTTTTATCCTGAATTTTATTTTTTACATATTTGTCTGTAAGCAACACTGATGTCCTTTAATATCATAAGTTACAAAGTTGTTGCTAGATTTGTGGTTGTTACACCTAAATGTCTCTTATTTAAATTTTTGTCACCTTTACTTGCATTAAATTCACAGAAACCCTCATTTCAAAGAACTATAAAAGACTTAATATGTAGAATAACTTAACATTTTATCATCAAAATTTGAAGACTGGAACATCTCACCACCAAAGCATTTAACCACCCTTTGTGATGATCATTATAAAATAATGGAAAGATGGAAATGAGGTTTGTTAATCATCGCTTATTCATGACTTTGTGTCTGTTGACATGTATCCAAGGTTTCATTTAGTAATACTTGAATCAAGTATACTTGTCTAATTGCCTGAGTATGGGAACATTTCATTCCCATTTCTCTCTTCCCTGGTTAAATACAAGTTAAAAAACATAGCACTGATTTATCTAAAGTTCAGACATCCTCTTGTCATAAACTTCACCTCTCCAACAGGCAGAGGAAAAGGGCAGATGAGTAGAGAAAAGAAAAGTACATATCACAAAGTACTGATGTCTCCTGTGTCTCAGTCAAACAAAAGATTGCCCATCCAGTCCCCCTCCCCCACTGAGAGATTTGCCCATAGTTCTCTAAACGCTTCCTAGTCAAACTTGGAATATGGAATGAAGAGGACAGGGGCTTTGTGGCGGAAATATAATTACAGCCACTAAAAGCTGGTGACGGTGAAGAAAGGGAGATGACATCAGGGCAATTTCACACCCAGGTCTTCGATGGCCAGGCCAAGCCTGGATGTTGCTGCAATACACTGATCAAAGCCTGCTGCAGCTGGCCTGCACCCCCCACTCCTCACCCTGTGTACCCCTGTAGCCCCCCACCTACCACCACCAAAAGAGGAGACTTATATATGCTAATCTCCAGGACAAATATATTTTTAATCTCGTTAGAAAACAATTTAATACTGAAGTTCAATGACTAAACTTTATGAGAAAACAGTGGCGATTCAACAATGCATGACTATTTTTGCTTTAATACTTTGTTTCAAAGCTGATGTTCATTGTCAGAATATAATAATCTTTCTGGGACACCATGTTGTGTTTAACCCAGAGCAGTGGAAGGGAACAGAAAGGTTCCTGAACATGGTGGCATGTTTACAAAAATATTGTCATATCAGCTTTGTTATCTTAACCAACTGCAAGCACCTTTAAACCACATTTAGACATCTCTGTGGATGTTGTTTCACCTTTCCTTGCACTTTTCACCCACAATGTCACATTAATTAGACAGAGGACAATGCCATTGTTTCAGTCTAGTTAACAAAAAGTTACTTGGAAGGCACATTTCAGGGACTCTGTAACTGGAAGTACAACTAATGCCTGTTTCTATTGTTAATGTGAAGAAAGGAGCATGGAACTTTGCTCACCCTCAATAAATCTCTTAGTTGTGCAATAAGTTTGGTAAAGTGAGCATCCAAGTGAGCATCCAAATAAAACAGTTCAAAGGGTCTCAGACATCCTGCTTTAAAATATTTGGTTTTCAAAGAGATACATCTAGGGCTGAAATGATGCATGATTAATCGATTATTGAAATAACCAGTTAATTTAGTAATCAAATAAATGTTAACTGGGGGACTCAATAAAGACATTTATTTTTGCTGAAAGAACATACTCAGTAATTAATCCAAAACTGTACAAAAACTGCTTACATTTTGCATTTAAAATAAAAAACTTGTTTTCAAATAAAACTCCTTCAGTGGTAGTTTTAGCTTCATCTGGTTCACATTCTGTAAAATATAAAAAAATCTTCCACCTAAGCACCTTTGAAGAAATGGTCAGCAGATCAGCCCTGCTCTGTACTGATGTTCAGCTTTTCATGTTAGAATGACTTTTTAGCTGCAGATACACCCTTTACTACAAATGATCAAGCATTCACTAAAAGAATACTGTTAACTGCACTTTAGAAAAGAAAATATTTATTTTCTTATGTAAAAAAAAGGGATTAAATTTTTCATTTATTATTGTATTTCTAATATTGTAAAAATAAGCTTAAGTGGTTTAATGAAAAATCTGTGGAAGGTGCCAATTTTTTTCATCTGTGATTAATTGATAAATTGTCAGAATCATTGATAGAACAATCAATAACTAAAGTAATCGTTTGCTCTAGAAATAATTAGTCCTCAGTTCACAACTTCTTTAGCATATGAATGGAGCAACTCACCAGTGACCCACATGCTGCTCAGGTTTTACTTCCACAAGATTGTTGTCTAACTATAACATGATCCAACTTTGAAACACAATGAGCTTTTCTAAACACTCAGAAGGTAAAATAAACATCTAATTTTGAAATGAAAAATTATAATCTGAATTTCATCTCCATCACCTAAATAAAAAACAATACAAATATGCAGTGAAAAGGGAGCAGTAAAGAGAAGCATTCTCCACACATGGCAGATTATTTTAAAGGACCAATCTTTAAAATGTCTTGAAAGGTTAATTTCCACTTTTGTTCCGGAACAATTCATCCAGTCTGACTGTTTTTTCCAATGTGGGATTGAAGACAGTCCCTGAACCAGAATGTGTTCTTCTCCACTGCACTGCGCTGCTTTTGACTGGAGAAACCGATCTCCACCTCAGCAACAGAGGAGTCCAGAGTGAGATGAAAAAACAGTCAAGTCAGATATTTAGAGAAATTCTTATCCATCTTTGAACTTGACAATTTATGTTGTAGATTTCAACTACTTCGCAGAAACAAGAAAAATCTAGAGGTCAACTCGTGTTCCTGAAAAGGTTCCCACAGTGGAAACAGCCTAAAATATACAGAACTATTTGCACAAGGAGAGACAAAATGGAAACAAATAGTGTGTTCTCTTTTTATTTTATTTGTTTACAAAAGTTAATTGTTACAATAATTTTGAGAGTTTCAAAATTATTATCACTCCAAGACCAAGGCAGAATCACTACAGCTCGTCATTTGGCTGACTGTCGTCTTCACAGTAATCTGCACAAAAAGAGGGAATAAGAAACACCTGTCAGTTTTCTGCCATAAACAGCACAGCCAAAAATATAATTATAATTTGCCTTTTGGATAGAATCTGCCACAAGAGCTGAAGAGGTCTGCAGCTCCTCCTGAGGAGGCTCTCCTGGTTATTACTCAGGCTGATATTCCTCCTTGCATATTTGTCAGTTTAGGTTCACAGTTACACCACATTAAGCTATGCTACGTTACATTATGGTACACTATGCTACATTACGCTATACAGTGCTTGATAAGACAGGAAAGACAAGAAACACTGACATTTTCATGCCATAATATGCTGTCACAAAATCTCTGAACATCCTAATGTTCTTGCAGTTTAACTTCACTTCACTAAAAGTACTCAAAATTCAAGCACAGATCGTCTTAAAATGCAAATCTGGTTGGTTGCCATAGCGATTAATGAAGTTCATAAAAGAACTGCTAAAAGAGTTTAAATACAGAATGAGATTTTAGTCTAAATCAAAACTAAAATTCAGTAGTAAAAATAAAAAATCCTTCCAAAAGTAAATCTAGTTGTGGTTTACCAATACTCATTATGGACATGAATGTCAATAATTTAGAACAGAATATAATATAATATACTTTATTGATCCCAGGCAATAATTTCTTATTAGTTGATAAGCTACTCCATCCAATGTGTTAAATCCATCAATCTTCTTCCAGGTTCAGGTCATGGGGTCAGCAGCCTAAGAAGGGAGGCCCAAACATCTTCCCTTTCTTCCCAGCCACTTATTCCAGCTCCTCCAGGAGAATTCCAATGCATTCCCAGACCAGCCGAGAAACATCGTTCCTCCAGCGTGTCCTGGGTCTTCCCCAGTGCCTCCTCCTGGTGGGACGTGCCCGAAATGCCTCACAAGGGAGGCGTCGAGGAGGCATCCTGACCCTAAGATGCCTGAGCCTCAACTGGATCCTCTCGATGTGGAGGAGCAGAGGCTGTACTCTGAGTCCCTCCTGGAGGACCGAGATTCTTACCCTATCGCTAAGGGAGAGCCCAGCCACCTTATGGAGAAAACCCATTTCGGCCGCTGGTATCTGTGACCTCATTCTTTCGGTTATGACCCAAAACACATGACCATAGATGATCGACCGGTAAATCGAGAGCTTCGATTTTTTGAATCAGCTCTCTCTTTACCACTATAGACTGGTACAGCGCCTGCTTTACTGCAGACGTTGTGACAGTCAAATCTATCGATCCTCCGTCTTCACTTGTCCTCATTTGTGAACAAGATCTGGAAATGCGAAACTCCCTCCACACTTGCGGGACATCCCACAACCCAGAAAAGGGTAGAGTCTGAGGCCATGGTTGGCTCAAGACCATGGCCTCAGATTTGGAGGCACTGATCTTCATCCTCACACTCAGCACACTCAGCTGCAAAACACTCCAGTGTAAAAAGTACTCTTTGTATTTTTAGAGGAACACACACAAATCCATGATTTCATTAAATAAAAGCCAAAAGAAAATACTGACACTCTTGGCGTTAGTTTGTCATAAAATTAAATCTGACAGAAAATGTACCATCTGCAATGCTGTTCCAAACATGTTCCACTTCACCTGAAGAGCAATAGAACAGTGGCAGGAATAAAAAACAGATGAACTACCTGAGACTCGATTGCATAACGTCTTCTGCACATCTCCCTCATCCTGGCCAAGCAAAGAGATGATGTCGTCTTCCAGCTCCTCCACCAGCGTCTCACACTGCCCAGAAAAACAGGCACAGTGGGCAGATATGTCTGAGTCTGGGGGAGACACTGAGCTGAGTTAGCTCAGCCATGCAAACACACACAGTTTAACATGTCTCTATGCACAATAAAGAGTATGACAGTGAAGGGTGGCAGCCATGTTCCCCCGTCTGTTCAGCAGTGTTCAGCAGTTTTAGCATTTGGTAAAGATGCTCTCTCTTCACCACTATAGACTGGTACAGCGCCTGCTTCACTACAGACGTGCCAGTCCGTTTGTCAATCTCCTGCTTCATTTTTTTTCCACAATTGTGAACAAGATCCCCAGATACTTAAACTCCTCCACTTGGGGCAGGACATGCCCACAACCCAGAAAAGGGTAGAGTCTGAGGCCATGGTCTTGAGCCGACCATGTGAACACAGTACTGGACCTGGTTCAACGTTTTTTCTAGGTTACAACAGAATCCTTTAGGCTAACCAAACAGACGGTTGCCATGGTAAATAAAGGCATGATGAACTAATTTTCTCAGTCTCTCTTTGTTTCATGCCAACTTTACTAAAAATAATTACATTTAGAAATGTTAAAAACTCCAATCCTAATAATCTTTGCACCACTACATTAATGCCTCACCTCCAAAAACATGTGCATGTTATCCAATGGGTGAGGAGACTGTTGAGCTCATTGAAATGATTTATTTTAAACACTGATGCTGTCAAAACGCTCCGTTCTCCAAAGATGCAACTTTTATGGAGATTAAAAATAACAATATGCCTTTGGATACTTTTAACTGGAAATACATAATTAAAACCACAAAGATATGAAACATGAACAAATGTTGGAAAAGTGGTCTGTAGGATCTATTTTTTTTCTCTTTAAGAAGCCAAAATATTGCTAATGGCACCAAATAGTACATATGTGTGCCAATCCCTGTATTCAACTTTCAAGTAAACTACTGTATTACTGAGAGAGGTCAAAAGAAAATACATAGCAAAATTAAAAATTAGAAATCACACAGGTTTTTAAAAACATTAAGAGCAGATTCTTACTAAAAATGAAGAAATATTTAGACGACAGTATGGGACAATAGGAGACAGTACAGTCTGTCCCCTATCTTAAATTTAGGTAAATTTACAGCAAATTTGAGTACAAACATCAATCAAAAGTACAAAAGTACAGCAGGTGATTTTCTACTATTAAGCATCAGCTTAAAACTTAGTAAAGCTTCTAAAGAACCATCAACACCTTCAAGTTTAATTGAGACATGTTGCAGCTGTTTAAATATTTTACTCAAGACATGAAACAGAATCTGCTCAGCAGTGAGTCCATTCTATGCAAATAGAACAATCATCTATAATGCGGTTGTGAACTCACAGCAAATTTTAGATTATTGGATGCCTCAGGACCATCAAACTTGAAGTTTTTAAAGTCTGGGAAGTCTTCTGAGGATCCACTGACTCTTGGAGCAAATCTCCTGTACTGCTTGTGGTGGGTGTCCGGGTCAATGTAGAGGGCATAGTCACTCATGCTGTCGCATACCCCGTCCAGAAGCTCACTGAGGTGCGTTTCCGAGCGAGCAAACGGAACCTAGCAACAAAAAATAAACAAAAAATACAAATGGAGGATTACACTGAGAGCTCAGGAGCTGACTGGCATCAGGATGCAGTGTTGTAGCCAGGCCTCACATTGTTCAGTAAGATTTACGTTCCGATTAGGTAAATGATGTGCAAACTATCTCTGCTATCGACAGGGTTTCATTCTTTTTAAACAAATTTGAACAATAAACTGAACTTAATGCACGTTTTGATACTTAGGATAAATTTGAATGTATGTTACTGAACTGAAATTACTTTTTTTTAAGTTACCATGAAATAACATGTGAATTGGTGCTATATAAACTAAATCATTTTACAGTGCAATAACCAGACTCAACCTACAAATATTTTCATAAAAAAAAAAAAAAAAAAAAATATTTCCCTGCCTTTTAGCTCTAGTGGCTTTTCTTTAACAATAAATGGACTGAAGGGAGGACAGAGAAGAGGAAGATATGCAGAAAAACCCCAAAAACCAGGAAACAAACCCAGGACAACTGCATCCAAGACTGATTTTGTTTGATTTATTTATTTATTTTTTTTGTATAAAACTTTGTATATTCTTCTTTTATGCTATGTTCAATAAAGTCAACATAAAAAATAAAATCAAAATCAACTCAACGCAGCACCCCAGAGTCTGAGATTTTTACTGGTTCCAGATCTTACTTAAATGTATGAAAGATATGACCCAAATTGAAAATATAGTGGGTGGAAAAATAACTATAACATGGTGTTTGGATGGACTCAAGCTACATTACAAAGTGTTGGCTTATGTTGAAGAACAAAAGCAACCATAATGACGGTTGTTGTTAGGGTCTGAGCTGAACCAGAGTCAGCAGCATGACACCGCAGGGCTCTGGGAGGGTCATCAGTGTGACCTTTTGCTTCTGCTCTGTTTTATTAGTTGCATGGTAACAAACGTCACCCGGCAACTCTGACTTTTAACCTGCCTTCCCACCTCTCCAACACCTTCCCCTTCCTCTGCTGCTCTCTTGGAACAAAAAGGCAAGGCAGTGGTGTCTAGACAGGTCAATATAGGTGAGGTGGCCCAATCTAAGCATCCCCGGAAGTATACAGGGTGAAAGGGTGATGCCCAGGAAGTGAGGGGGCAAGAAGGAGGCATAGAAAATGGAGAGGAAGACGGGGTGGGTCGGTGCTCTTTACACCTCCAACCAGGTTAAAAAAAAAACTAGTTGGGGGAGAAGATGGAGGCAGTAGAGCTCACTAGTAGCCAAGTGCAGAGTAAAATGCTCATCTCCTTAACCTCCTTGTGTTAACCTCCTTATTGGGTTAACACAAGGAGGTTAACCTCTTTGTGTTAACCTTTCCATCCTCTGGTGATAAAAGGAGGAAGGTTGTGGAGGTGGGAGTGAAGAAGAGTGAAGTGGAGGGGGGCATTGAATAATTAAATAGCTGGATCACCTCCTCTGTTAGAAGTCAATTTCTCCAGAGTCCAGCTGATGGCATCATTATTTGACTCAGGTGTGTTGAAGCAGAGGCCTGAAGTTGAAGACCCCTGATTTAGACCATAATCACTGAGGTCTTCCATTTATCACTGGCTTTCATCTGACTCCAGATAACACCATCTAATCATTCAGCAATAAGTGACTGCAAAGCTCAGCAGAGAGACGGGACTGAAGGAAGTCCAGCTCAGGTCTAAAGATGAAACAGGCTGCAGACCAGGAGCAGTCTACCAGGAATGCTAAGTTGTTTCTCTAGCATTACTACTTTTAGCAGCAAATATATGAGGGAGATTGACAGCGATAAGCCCCTCCTCCTGGCTCTGATTGGCTGTTTTTGGTCAGTCATGGTACATTTCTTCAGATGGCAATAGTAGCACTGGGAGGAAGTGGAGAAGCTCAATATTTTCACATCTATCAAATGACATGGTCACAGTTTGAATAAATATGTACAAAACACATTTTTGTAAAAGATGCGTACTGTAGCTTTAAACGTCCCCTTAAACTGCAGAGTAACACTGTTGTCCTCATGCCCACCAGATGTGAGTGTGTGTGATTTTAGTTGTTATAAGAGGAAATAAACCTGCTGGGTTTCAAATGTCTTTTTTTACCACATTGTACAGAAAATTGCAAAAGATGCGTCTTTGTTTTTTGTTTATTTAGGCTACCTGGACCGCTCAGTATTATTTAAATCTATATTAAATATGGCTCATGTGGATATGAGACATATTTACAAATTATTGAAAAGAAAACAAAAAGAAATCTGGAGGGTCTCTTTTCTATGAGACCTTATATCTGTGTTGCTATTGTATGTTTAAGATGGTGTACTCATCCCTTGACAGCAGGAATATAAAACAATTAATATGCATTTTCTTTGATCACAACCTGACTTTTAGGAGCTAGTTAATTTTTTTTTAAAGCAGTTCAACATTATCATGTTTTAAAACGTAGTCCTTGATCAAATTTCACCTTGTTGAATGTGAAATGTTTTTCTTTCATATTCCTGCTTACACATTATATTATTAATGTAACATAATAGGCAACACAGTTGCTGTCCAATAAAACAGCTTCACATCTCTTCTTATCATTTAGCACAGATAAACATTCAGTTATGTTACTAATTTTTTTCTGCCATGGCACATGACATTTCTTATTACACATTTGGTGTTTGAAATGTCAATAATTCCACAAGCTCATCCAAGCTAAGTGACACAAAGACAAAAAAGGACCCTTCTTCCTACACTGGACTATAGAAGCACGTATGTCCATCTCAACCCGTGGGCTTAGGTCTCAGTCATTATCAAGCCATGTTACAAAATGGATTGGAATTAAAGCCCTTCCTCAGCAGCCAGAGCCCAGTGAAAGGGAGCCATCAGTCACATCGTTGTTTGAAGAATGGGGCAGGGTGTGACCGGTTTGGCCAGAGAATAGGCTTCTCAGGGATGCTATCCTCCATTCAATTCTCATTGGACAGGGAACCATTACTGAGCCACTGTGGGCAGGAACCTTTCAGTTTCATTGTCCTTGCTGCTCTTATGGGCCAGTGAAGACCCATAAATTAATAATAATAATAATAGTAAGAATAAAGTCATGAAAGCTAGTCTGGAGGTGAAGAATAAAAAGATATGACCAAAAGCATATTCAAATTAAATACTCAAGTTATCTTTTGTCATAAATAAAATTTGTGATTTTTAAGTGCAACAAAAAAGCAAGAATAGAAGAAATCTTTAAGGGGGCAAATACTTTCACTGCACTATGAATTTTAGAAGAGCATTAAATTGTGGCCTAGAGAATCGCAGTGATAGCAGTCAGAGAGGATGAGAAACAGATGAGCATCTGGTTTTAATTAGACTGGTAGAAATTTAATTCATAAAATATTGGCAATGGGTATACAAAGTGGCCTGCAAAATTATTCATACCTCTTGAATTTGTTCATATTTTGTCACATTACAACCACAAACATTAATATATTTATTTGGAATTTTATGTGCGAGTCCAACAAAAAGTGGTTATTGAAAAGTACAAAGAAAATAAACTTGATTCAAAACATCTTTTTACAAATAAAAACTTTAAAGTGCGATGTGCAAAAATATTCACCCCCCCCTTTTCTCTGAGTGCAACCAACCAGTCTCCTTCAGAAGTTTCCTGATGTCTACTAATGACTCAACCTGTGTGTAATCTAATCTCAGTAGAAATCCAGCTGCTCTGTGACGCCTCAGAGGTTCAGAGAATATTGGGGAGCAAACAGCATCACAAAGTCCAAGGAACAGAGCAGGCAGGTCAGGGAGAGAGCTGTGGAGAAAGTTTATAGCAGACTTGGGTTGTAAAAAGATTTCCAAGGTTGAACAAGAAGAACTTTGATCAGAGATGCAGCTAAGAGGCCCATGGTGACTCTGGACCAAAGGCAGAGATCCACAGCTCAGAGGAGGAATCTGTCCACAGGACAACTATTAGTCATGCATGATTTTCAACATCACAGTCGGATTATGACACTCTTATTTACATCTGGTCAAAATTTGGAAAACTTTGCAAGAAAGCTGATTGGACAGCGGGTCATTTAAAAATGGCACACAAAAGTAAAAAAAAAAAAAAGTTATATTATTAGTCTGTGCTTGAAGAGACATAAATAGCAACACTGCATGTTAAATTCCAACTCCTGGGCCCTAATGTGTCAATGCCTCAGCCTGCCATTATGCATTTTCTCATTCTCAATGCATGACTTCCCACTAGTAACTATGAGATCAACTCACTGCTCCATCTAAGTTCAATGTCTTTGGATGCCTAAAATGTGCCATTGTTACGGAAGGCAGGTTTTACTTTTGTGCCACAGAGCGGCTCCATGCCCCCAGGAAGTCCTACTGTGAGGAGGCCAAAGAGCAGACTTAAAACCTGAAAATCCTCCACACTGAAGGCATCTACACTGTGACATCCCATCCTCTCCAATTCACTCTAGGTCAAAAGCTGCTGAAAAGAAGGGAGAGCAAAGGGCATGGGATCAAGGTTTGACTGTTTCTGTGGCTAAGAGACATTTGAATGGCCAAACAATGCAACAGGTGGAGGGTAATGCCATCTCTGAGCTGAGGAGGAGCTCATCTTTGACATCATCGGCTGAAGACTGAGGAAAAACTGATCTGGACCTTAGCCCTAATCAAGTTCTTGCAAACTGCTAAAGGAGTTACCAGAGACTCCAATAACCTTTCTGAAAAATTTGGTATAAACTATTCCTATAGAATAGTAAGACTCCACCAAAACATGAGAAATGTTTACTCTTGTCAATGTTCAAACAGTAAAAGGGAGAAATCTGAAATAGTAAAGATATTGTCTAAGTTTTTACCGTCTCTTCAAAGTGACAAAATCTGCAGTCTGTGGATAAGATATAACAAAATATGATAACATAAGACTTTATTGAGCCCCTAAGGGGGTGGGGAGGTTGTTTGTCCCAGCATAGTACACAATAAAAATTTAAGTAAATAAATAAATAAATAAATAAAGCAATAAGAATAAACATACAATAAATGACAATGAGCAGCGAGAGTCTTAAGAACACACATATCGCTCAGTACATTACTAAATACACTGCCTGGCCAAAAAAGAAAGTCGCCACCACAAAATGGTCACACTCTCTAATATTTTGTTGGACCGCCTTTAGCTTTGATTACAGCCCGCATTCGCTGTGGCATTGTTTCAATGAGCTTCTGCAGTGTCACAAGATTTATTTCCATCCAGTGTTTTTCACCAAGATCTTGTATTGATGATGGGACAGTCTGACCACTGCGCAAAGCCTTCTCCAGCACATCCCAAAGATTCTCACTGGGGTTAAGGTCTGGACTCTGTGGTGGCCAATCCATGTGTGAAAAAGATGTCTCATGCTCCCTGAACCACTCTTTCACAATTTGAGCCTGATGAATCCTGGCATTGTCATCTTGGAATATGCCCGATCCATTTGGGAAGAAAAAATGCAATGATGGAATAACTTGGTCATTTAGTATATTCAGGTAGTCAGCTAACCTCATTCTTTGGGCACACAATGTTGCTGAACCGAGACCTGACCAACTGCAGCAACCCCAGATCATAATACTGCCACCACAGGCTTGTACAGTAGGCACTAGGCATGATGGGTGCATCACTTCACCTGCCTCTCTTCTTATCCTGATGCGCCCATCACTCTGGAACAGGGTAAATCTGGACTCATCAGACCACATGACCCTCTTCCATTCCTCCAGAGTCCAATCTTTATGCTCCCTAGCAAACTGAAGCCTCTTTTTCTGGTTAGCCTTACTGATTAGAGGTTTTCTTATGGCTACACAGCTGTTCAATCCCAACCCCTTGAGTTCCCTTCGCATTGTGCGTGTGGAAATGCTTTTGGGTTCACAATTAAACATACTCCTGAGTTCTGCTGTTGTTTTTCTTCGATTTGATTTGACCAAACATTTAAGTAATCGCCGATCACGATCATTCAGGATTTTTTTCCGACCACATTTCTTCCTGGAAGACGATGGTTCCCCACCATCCTTCCAGTTTTTAATGACGCGTTGGACAGTTCTTAACCCAATTTCAGTAGTTTCTTCAATCTCCTTCGATGTTTTCTCTGCTTGATGTATGCCAATGATTTGACCCTTCTTGAACAGACTAACATCTTTTCCACGACCACAGGATGTGTCTTTTGCCATGGTTGTTTAAGAAATGAGGAGTTACTCATTGCATCAGCTGGGGTTAAATAACTTGTTGCCAGCTGAAAGATAATCGCCTATGCAGTAATTATCCAATAGGAGGCTGGAACCTATTTGCTTAGTTAAATCCAGGTGGCGACTTTTATTTTGGCCAGGTAGTGTATATACTGCTCAAAAAATAAAGGGAACACTCAAACAACATAATATAACTCCAAGTACATCAAACTTCTGTGAAATCAAACTGTCCACTTCGGAAGCAACATTGATTGACAATCAACAATGATTTTGTTGTCAGCACATTCAACTTTGTACAGGACAAAGTATTCAATGAGAATATTTCATTCATTCAGATCTAGGATGTGTTATTTGAGTGTTCCCTTTATTTTTTTGAGCAGTGTATATTCGACATTTAATATGCACAGCTCTAGAGACTATGTATTATAAAGTCTGATAGCTTCTGGCAGAAAGAACTTGCTGTATCATTCTTTAGCACATCTGGGCCTTTGGCTATGGCTATGCCTGCTCCTTAGGCTGTCCACCAGGCTCTAGAGGAGATGAGATAATTGATAATTCTTCAGCATTCTGCCGCTCAACAGAATGCTGGTCCAGGGGAACCAGCTTGATCCCTACAACTGACTCAACAACTGACTCAACCCTTCTTGTCAGTTGTTGAGTCATTTTGAGTTCACCTCCATTGCAGCACCTCAACACAGCACTGCATTGAAGATGGAACCAGCCACTGATCCCCCACTGATGACTGGTGATTGATGAACAGCATCTCACTGTAAATGTTAAAATACCTGAGCTTCATGGCATGAGAGATGGGTCACTGTTTGAGAGCAACAGTTGTAAAAGTAGCTTAAGATTAAAAATAAATCCCAAAATATTTTAGAAACACCTTTTACACCAGAAGCATACAGTAACTAGGATCTTGGGATCTTAGATTTAAGTGGGATAACAATCCAAAGTTGAACGGGAAAGATACAAAAATGTTTTGTCCTATGGCTAGGTTAAATAGCAGTGAGTCAACCACAGTTATGGTGAGCATAAAGTTTAAATGATCACAAAATGCTTTCACCAACAGCTCTTTTTTTATCATCTTGGCAGTACAGAACCTTTACTAATCTCTCCATGTTGGGTTACATTAACTTCTCTCTCTAAAAAGATACTATGTTCATTTCACAAAGCTTGTGAAATGCGCTTCCACAAAGCTTGTGGAATGAACATAGTATCAGCAGCGTGTCATATTTTCTGTGTCTAGGTCAAATGAAGGAAAGTATTTAACTGCAGCTACTCCATAATTTCTAGATATATTTTAACATTCTTTCCTTTTCCAACATGGAAATTATGGATTATGGCTTGAAGTGACCTTTTCAACTCAGGGTTTTCCCCGGAAAACTTGCGGTCCACCTGCGAGCCATCGTGATTTTGTATTAAAAGATGTTAAGTTGACAAGAGAAGTAAAAATATTACTGGGTATTTATATGTTACAGGAAAACAGCACCAGTGAAACACTATTTAAACCCACAACTAGTCTTGAAAACAAACCAATTAAAAAATACAATTAAAATGAATATTAATGAGTTGCACTTCTATTTAATCCAAAGTAAGCCAGCAGCTCCATAAGGCCCCCAGGGATGTAGGGGCCCATAAATGGTAATATTTTAACACAGACCATACATAAATGTAACATTTGCTTGAGATTGTCAATGCTCCTAAATTTGATTTAATGGTTTCAGCATACACAAATTATAATAATATTTTAAATTGTTTAACATTTAAATGTGAGATTTTAAGGAGCTGGCAAGTTCACTTTAAAAAGTTCAGAGAACAATATTCAGAGTTAAACTGTTTTGTTGCCATAAGAACTCTGGAAACAAACAAAATTCCTCACAGGGGGTTGATGTAAATATCCATCCAGATCAGCCTGATTCCAGTTTGAGTGAAAGGAGGTGCGCAGGATCCACTCTGAGGTAAACTTCCAGCTGCTGCAGCGCGCGAGGTAATGTGCAGAGGGCACAGCGGTGTGATTAATGCATAAACTATAAACTACAGAAGATGTGGTCACATAACAGTCATTATTCCCAGGTCCCTCTTGAAAATGAGATCCAGATCTCAATGGGGTTTACTTGGTTAAATAAAGAAACTAAAAATGCCATTCGATGAAAATGGAATATCTTGTAATTTAAAAGGAACAGTTTGGATTGTTTGTACTATTTTTCCCAAAGTTTTGGAGCACCAGCTGCTAACATATATAAAGACGTGAAATTTCATTTTTAATTTTTGTATAACAACTTTAGCTCTTTGGTGAAGGTTTTTCACAAAGTTTTGAAATGCATTAATGACATTTTTTAGCCAGTGCATTTATGAGGTTCAAACACTGATGTTGAGCAAGATGGACTGACTTGCAGTCTCTGCTCTAAATGATTAGGTGAAGTGCTACGAAGGCCAATGTATCTGCTTATATATATTATTCTTTTCCTCTTGAAATCACAAATTTGGCAGTCTAAATATATTTAAAAACTCAAACTTTGATGAAAACCGTTTCCCGCGCAAAACAATTTTAATAGAATCGTAAGTGAGTGTGAGATAGGACAAGCAACCATATGTCATAGAGAAATGAAACTTAAGACACCCCCGAACAAGAAAAACAAGTCTTTTGGAGGTATGCCACAAAATGTACATGGAGGCAGCCATTTTGGGACAAAGGGCTAATTTTGGCCATTTTTGACATTCACACACCTCAAACTTTAAAAAACTACTCCTAGGGATTTTGAGGTATTGCGTTCATTTTTGGTCAGTATGCAGTTAAGGGACGCAACACTGAAAGTTATCAAAATTGTGACTTTTTGAGCATTTTGTAGCAAACTTGGTGTACTTGTCAAAGCAAACAAAAGGCTACAACTTTTACACACAATGACCAAGCAGCACTAAACTTGGTTTGAGATAAGTCGTCATATTCTGATAGCCCCGCCTCCTCAGAAGAGGAAGTCACTTTTTTTTCTTGGAAAGTGTCGTGGAAAAAAACTATTTCCAAGCACTGTTCAGGTAAAATCACTCAATCAGGTTTATTCATGAATTGTGCACAACTCAGAAAGCTCATAAGACAATCAACAATCAAGCCAGTCTGGATGCAAAGCTCACAAACCTCAAAGCTCTGCCAGCCAGAGACAACACGTAAGTTTTATACAATAATAAGGAATGAAAAACAAAAATGAAAAACATGGGGCGAGACCATCTGATTCTGATGCAGCTGTGGAAAACAAACTTCCATCCTCATACATGTAACCCAAATAGTTCTTTTGGTGAGAGTTCACAAACATTTCATATGACATGACCAGCAGATGTGACCTTATTGTAATCTTTTCCATCACAGAAAGCTGGCCTTTTGGGCTAATCAAGATGGTCTTTTGTCAGAAGACAGAAAACTAGTTAGATTGATTTGCTTTGAAGCACAAAGAGTTTTTTTGGTGGTCGTTGCAATAGCAATGTGGCAAAGTCAGAGGTCACGCCGTTGCAATTCGTTTGGATCTAAATTCCACATATTTCAGCCAAGCTTCCTACAGGAAGTCTGCCATTTTGGATGAAAGCTGCCGTTTGGTCTCTGTTATATATGTTATATCTGAGCAAAGTCCTACAGCCTTTGAGATGCAGGCTTCACAATCACTCGGCACTGATTTGAAGTATTGAAGACCAAAAGTTATCAGAATTGTTTTCCTACATCAAAGCATGCAATCATTTTTTTCTGTTAGAAATCATTTTAAATTCCACCTTTCTTTCTCTAGACAGCGTTATGTTACCAGCCCTAAACCCCAAGACCTTGGGGTTTGTGAAACACATGGACTCAAAGCAGATGTTTGCCGGACATGTCCGCCAAAAACGTTAATTTTTACGACTGTGGTGTGATGACACACTGACTTTCACAGCAAACTGCTTGACACTTAACTGTGTTCACATCAATCTATTTTTATGCAACAGACAGTCAGCTCAATCAGTTGTTAGGATGCATAGCGTGATTGCCACACTCTGTGCAGGTCTGACAGGTGTGCAGTGGTTGCCCTGGTAGAGAAGAAACGGGGCGACGCACCCAACTAGCACATCAAAACTTGTCTTGGTACATTTTTCAATCAGCCTTAATTCAAATAATATACAACTCTTTTTAAAAGGTATAACTAGCCAAGAATTAATAAAACATCTTCTTGAGTTCTCAACAACCCAAATAAAATGTACTTTCAGATATACTTTGCCTTTTTGAAATTTTGTGTATAAATGGCAGTATTAATCTCAATACTTTAGGATCCTAAACATGTTTAGAAGCTCTCAAGAACATCAATTGCAAGATAAAATATAATTTTAGCCTCATGTCCAGTCATAATCAGGACTTTCAGAAAAGCCTGGAGAGCAATGAAATGTGTATGAAAAGTCAGATTCCTGTTACAACAAAGAGATTTAAATAACAAGTGTTCAACAAACGCTCTACCTTTTTGTCTGTCATGGTCCCATCAGGATTGAGTCTAAAGCTCCCTACATTAATGGTCATCTTTGGGTCCACCTGACTGATTGAGTAGTTCAGCTCATCCACAATCGCCTTACAAGCTGGGGGAAAAAAACAGGAAGACAGAATTACAGTTTTAACTAATGGCAATTAACATGAAAAAGAATCTCTCTTATTCGGATCAATATTTTGTTTTGAATTTCTACTAATATTTTGTGCTGAGCTAGGTCATGTTTTTTTATTAATTATAAAAGACTGCTGGTGAAAGAATCTGCTATTAAATCCAGGTGTGTTGGAGAATAACACCTGGAAACAGAGCTGCCCAGATGCAGTCCTTGCCCAGGTGCAAGGTTTAGATGCCAGAAAGGCATCTCAATGTACCTTTCTGGGATTTTTAGATGCATCACAATGCACATCAATCAAAGAAAGCAATTCTCTCACCAGCAGTCATTTAGATCATACGTTGCAGAGGCATGCCTCAGATATTCAGTTAATTCAGGTGCATTGGGGTTAGGGATCCATCTACACATGGCAGGATGGTCCCCATCAAGGACTGGACTAGGGCAGCCTTGATCTAAAAGTTACAGGAAGGAAAAAAAGCTTTTTAAGATAGGGGATCACTGTTGTAGAAGATCTGCATACAACATTGATACAGTGACCTGCAATGGAGTCCAGGCCTTCAGTGCAGGTATCCTGCATCTTCTAGATGTGTCCTTGGCCCAATACACCCAAGTCAAGTGGCTGAATCACCACATCAGTATTAGCCCTGCTAATATACTGATTATTTGACTGAGATGTATTATATCAGAGACGCATCTAAATTTGCAGGACATCAGTCCCCAAAGTATGGAGTTGCAGACCCCTGACCTACATCTTTCTACAAACACCAAAAGATCTAAACTTCCTCAAGAAGTACAGCCTGCCTTGTCACATTTGGTAGACAGCTTCACTGTTGGATCTCCAGTTTGATATGTTGTCCAAGTGAACACTTAAGTATTTACAAGGATTGTTATAGCTTGCGGTACGATGGTTGGACTACGACAGCTTTTGTGGAGTCGGAATCACATTGTCAAGGTTCTGGAGTGAACAGTAAGAATGAGCGAGAGAGAGAGAGAAAAAGAAATAGAGAGTGATTCCTTGGATAATGGTAAAAAAATGATATAGAGTACTCGATTACTAAAATATTCTTTTACACCAGCCCTAGTAATAAATCTTCCACAGCGATTGAAACTTTTCTGGGGTGGGAAAAGATGGAAGCTGTGATTTAGAATCCCACATAGCTGGTTTGTACAAGCTGACATAATGTGGAACTGTACTGTGGCTTTGTTCCTGTTCCCTGTTCCTACAACAGGGAACAGGAACAATGACCTTTGACCTCTGGAGACAGGAAAGTGGGTAGGGGAGAAAATAGGAGCACCATTTTGTTAAATAATGCTATAAAGCCGAAGGAGCATCCGTGACAAAGGTAAATGAAATATTTCAGGTCTGACAGAAAAGGCTGGGATGGTAGGAGATCTGTTTAGGGATCTGGGACAGGAAAGGAGAGCACAGAGTTTGTTTCAAAACTTGACCTGTAAAAGAGAGTTCAGTTCATTGACTATTGATCTGGTCACATTTCTGCTTGAAATTTGGCATAGCTACTATGAAAAAGGAACTTTAATCAGATTACTGATTACTCCTTGAAAAAGTAACTTAGTTATATAACTGACTAGCTGATTTGGAAAGTAACTAAGTTACATTAAAAGTAACATTTTTAGTTACATTTAGCAGCTGCTAACAACAACACTCAGCCACCAGTGAAAATTACATTGGTTTTTGCCAATACTTTTATCTTTGCAAGTTAACTTTAGTAATTTGTGTGTGTTTTTGTGTGTTCTATTGTCTGGAATAATTTTTCTTAACAGCCGTTCTTGTCTTCTGCTGAACATCATGATCATCATCATCAATTACAAATAATTTTGTACTTATTTGTAATTACAAAATTACAAATTTGGCACCCTATATGGCACCCCTGGACATCACTAATGACCACACAGCTCTTTCAATCTTGTGCTGGAGCATAATGTCCAGCTTCTTCCTGGAAGCTTAATTTCTGTCTCTAATCTTGACTATAGGAGGCTGTTGTACACTCCTCAATAATTCATTGAATAATTCAACCTTCCCTCAAGGCTGTTTAAAACATTTTTCTTCAGATTACTGGCAATCCAGAGTTTGCTTCTTGGAAAATAACTTACTATAGTGTTTGAAATTGTGTTGTTTCCACTAAACTTTAAATAGTCAGTCACACACACTCAGTCATAACCTCCTGCCTCTTTGATGCCAATACCTGATGCAGGTTTTAATTGCCAACATGTTAAATCTCACAGAAAGTAGTGGGGGAGGGGCGCATTGTGTTATTGCTTCTTACCAGAACAGTAGAGGACTTTGTCCCTCTTGCTTTGGCTGCAGCTGATGACGGTAGACAGCACCATCACATACATATGAAATATCCACGATGCCATAGTGATGGCCTGGCAATACAAAACATGATTAGAGAAAAGGATGCGTGTAGGGCCTGGAGCTTGGATTGTGGAGATGCTGGTCTTAGTTTCTGATCATTGAATTGGTAAAGCAGAGGTAACAGTTGAATCAGACTGTTTGTGGCTTTCCTCTTATCAGGAAACTGATAAGAGGAAAGACAGAAAGAGCAAAAAGAAAGAAAAAGAAGAAGAAGACAAAAATAAACCGCTGAGTCAAATTAATGTTCAAAACAGAATATCTCAGTTTAATTTCCTGTTTCAAAATAAAAGCTCTGCTAGTTTAAATAATAAATTTCAATAAATTACTTACCATAGTAATATGATAATATAATATAATGGACACTCATCATTTTAGAATACAGCAAAAAGTAAGGTTAATAATAACAGAATTTAATATGTGTAACTAACACAGTTACCATGGCTAATATCAATTTCCCATTCTCCCCATATGTATGAAGGAAACAGCCTACGATTCGAAAGTAAGCTAGCAGCTTTAGCTAGAATATACACTGCTGCCTGTCAGTGTTATAATGTTAAAAAGTTTACTTTATATGTGCTAAAGGGTAACTGAGAGTTCATAAGTGTTAAAAAGTTTTAATCATTCCCTAACATTGATTAAGATTATCTGTCAAGAGCCTACCTTGGGAATAAAATAACTTTTTATTTTAAAATAAAATACTGTTTTATTTTAGAAATAAAAGTATATTTTTATATTATCATTAAATATGCTGAACCATGAATCAAACTTTTTAAAAAATGTCCTTGTACATGTAGCTACAATAGCTGTTTGAATAAAGTTTCCAGCAAAAAAGTGTGAAAATCTGTTCACTATTTAATGAGTTATTATTAATTAAATGCGTTGATATTTTATTGATGCACTGATAATTCTAAGTCAATCACTGTGCCGTACCTGTTTTCAAACAAAATCTAACTGTAAACTATTTAAACAAGCAAAAACCTGGCAAAAAAAAAAATTCTAAAAACTTTTATACTTCTGTTTGAACTTGGGATCTCTATGATAAAAACAGAAAGCTTAGTCCTGTCAGGTACTACATATATTGTCCACCAGGCCTTAAACAGTGGTGGAAATTAATTTTCATTAATACAAACAGTGGAAACAGCCTTAGCACAACCAAGCGAACATCTACAATTTTCCTTATCTCCACTCTTGAGGGTTCACCCATTCAGCATCAAGGAAAATGAGTCATCCAGCAGATGGTCTATCAAGTAAAACTGATTTCAGCTTTTCAAGATGTATTTTCTTTCAAACATTATAGACACGCTCAAAAGAAAATTCAACAAATAAGTGAAATACTTATAAGGTGCTTTGTAATTTGTCAGTGCATTGAGACCACCTGTGCACTATTATTTTCATGAATGTTTTTTTTTTTGTATATTGCATAAATAATAGTTTAAAATCATAAACCATAATTCTTAAAGAATTCATTATACTGAATTCCATTGCTTGTCTTGAAATGTGGCTTATTAAAAACATGAGATTTCAGAGTCAGGACAGGTAGTGTCCCAGCAGATTGATTCAGTGTCAGGTCTGTTCTTTTTCCCACAAGGCTATCATGACATATTATTGTTTAATTACACTGCCGTGATATCCAAGTATCAAAAACTCACAAAGCACATCTGTCTGACAAGTCCTTCCTATAATTGCACTAAAACTGTAAAATGTTACATTGTATCCCAAATAAACCATGATGCCTATTTTCCTCCAAAAGCAATGAGGCCTGTGCGAAAGGACAGGGGACAAAGATGCATTGAGTCTACCTCTCTGTACAGTTTTAAGACATCATCCTGGTTCTGTGGAGAAGCAAATAAACTAGAGCTGTGCCGATCGATCGGCCACCGATCATAATCGGCCGATTTCCGTGAAAAAGTGTATAATCGTGGTCGCTTGTTGCCGATCACATTTATCTCTCTTCGCAACCTGCATGTGCAACTCTTCGCAAGCGCGCGACAACAAATCCTAATGTGTAGAATTTTAGTTCCTCACGCTCTGAGAGTGAATGGGGATGTCTCCATGTTGCTTCGGAAAATTACTACGTCAAAATGCATCAACACAATGAATCTTATATGGAGTTTGGCTATATAAAGGCTGAATGTAGGAACAAAAGGACATCCGGGGTGGCCAGATAGCAGGTAAAGCCAAGTACACCCCACTGCAGCAAACAGAGTGAGGACAGACCACTGTCAGACTCAGACCTTATTTGGAAATGGGAACATTGCACTCCCTAAGTGAAGGGGGCGCTATTTCCTATGTTATCCTGCGTGTTTTTGATGGGTCCAGTCTGCAGCACAACTGGTTCATATGATTGCACTACCTCGTTTGCATTCCTGCAATTGCTATAGAAGCTGGTTAATCAGCTACTCATTTAACCCAGGTGTGCAGCAGAAGGGATACACTTAAAACATGCAGGGCAGTGGGCCCTGGGGACCAGGACTGGGGATCACTGAGTTAGTTTATTAGTTTATTTAGTTATTCATAGTGATGGTGAGATGAAGCCTCATGAGGCATTGAACCATTTGAGCCAAATGGTTCGAGAAAGGGTTCATTTCTTGAGGCTTCATGTGCTCACAAAACCACCTACTGGCCAGGTGTATAATCACAGCCAGCTGTATCTTAACGTGTGATGCATTGAATTTTTGTCTATTATGGCTCTTGGGAATGACTTCACAAAAGGTGTAGGACGAAATCATTTGTCTACATAAATAATGTATATACATATGTGTATAATAAAATTTTGTTTGAATGTATTCTCTGTGTGTAATTTTTCCCAAAATAGTAGTGTCATGTGATATGGCATGTTGTGTAATAATGTTTTTCTGTGACTCTAGAAAAATGGCCTGGGCTTAATCAGGTAGAGGACAGTGAAAGTGCTTGTGGAACTAGAGAGGGGATAGTGAATAGGTTAATGCTTGTGTTATTATTGTACCCCAACTCCTTGGAGCACAATAAACACCTCACCTTTAAATAAGAAACAGTGAAGAATACAGTTCCTCATAAGGAAACCTAATGCATCTGCAAATGTTCAGTTCACCTTACCTTGTTAGGGCTTATGAAATCAACATGTTCCCACATAGGGGAAATCCTCCTCTATCTATCTATCTCTCTATCTATCTCTCTATCTATCTATCTATCTATCTATAACTAAATAACCACTATCCAAACTCTGCTATCCAAACTATCAAACCTCTATCCACTCTCTCAACTGACCGCAACTCTCCTACAACAACCCACATTTTGAATGGAGCCTGTTGGGTTTATAAAGCTGTCAAACCCCGCGCCAAAATCTGAATCACTTCCTGAAGCGGTCACGTGGTACAGCCAGACAGCGAGGCTTCAGACGTCATCGTTTTCGGCTCCTCCCCTACATGAAGCAAGCCTTGATACGCGCTTTACGGAAACGCCCCCTCCATTACTCGACACACGCTCCGAAGCCTCGGCACGTCACGTAACATCACTAGTTATTCGTGTAATGAAGAATATGAAGGGAAAATAAAAGCAAAACAATTGCCTCCCCACCAGGCTTAGTATTGTTTGATTAAAATGTTTTTTATACACCTCCCACAGCGATAGCAAAGACTGGTGAAACTAGGTTTTTATAAGACAAAACATAAGTAAAAAGGAAGTTATCTATTTATTTATTTGGCATTTGATTTATACACAGGACCTACAGAAAGACTAGTTTTATTTAGACCACTTTTGTATTTTCTTTGTTTTCATTTTATTTCAAAATTTTCCAGTCAACTTCACTTTTTTGTAACACAAAAACGCAGTGTGGCAACAGGTGGACAGGCAAAAACCCTGAAATATACCTTACAGATTTTGGCTAGATGAAGATCATGTTCACATTTCTAGCTAATAATTTGATTTCATTATTTAGCATTTCAAAGTGTGAAAATGTGTAAACTAGAATCTTAGGCAAATGTTAATTTTTAACAAAACCAATTAACAGTAAAACTATTTAAAATTACTCATATCATTCAGTTTATAATGCCAAGACCTTTAACGGTAAAAAGCCAATTAAATTACGTTATTTTTTAATATTCAGTTCGCATCACTTATCATCCAGCAAGGTCAGCAGTGCACCAGATGGGTATAATTTGCATACAATTTAAAGTGGTAGAATTATGAATATTCCAGGCACATAGCAAAACTTTATAGCACAGACAAGTAATTACATTATTCTTACAAAAATGTTGTATATTAAACATGACTTAAAAGGTATTTAACTTTGCAATTTAACGCCTTGAAATCATCCTCTGTTTCTTTAAGAAGCTCTTACTCTTTCCAACACTACCTTCAGTACGTCATCATAACATTCCTGTTTCAAGAGTTTAACAAGTTTGTTCCAGCATTTCACTGAGTAATTTGTATAATGAGCTCAGCAGATGCTCAGTTCCACCAGGTATTTGCTAATTGCTGCTACTAGTCTGAAGTCTGAAGTGTGCTGATTTATCTTTCGCCTAACAGCTTGGTGGCCGTTTTGTGACTGGTATAAACATAATAGTGTTTATGTGTAAAGGTATAAACCTAAACAACAACCAACATCTGCAGATCTGATGAATATGCAAGATCACAGACTATTAATTAAATTATATCGAGTAAAATTTTATTCATGAAGAAAAGGACGTTTTGAGATTACTTATCTCAAAACGTTGTCTTTGGGAAAAAAAATAGATTCCTCAGTTTAGGAAGTAAACACCTCCCACTCCGCTTCGTCATGCTTTTCCCCAGGTTATCCCCCGGCTGATTGTAAGGAATGCGCCTCCTGACTCAGGCGTTTCCTTGGACTTCATCTTTTCCGCAATGTAGAAGTTTTGTTGTCATTGTTTTGTGTTTGTTTTGTTTTGTTTTGTTTGTTTATTTTTTGGAAAATAAACACTAAATTATTCTTACACGTTCATTCTGTAAATTCCTTTATTTTGAGACTGGTACAGATTTTAAACTGGGAACTTTAGCTGAAGTGAACTAAAAATGAGATGCCTTGTGGTTAAATCGGGTTGCTTCAAAAGCGTAGTATAAGACGAACTCTAGACCGCTTTAATTCAAACTATAAAATATTGTACTATTGCATGACAGGTGGGAGAAGCGTTGCTGATACAGAATATCCATCTAAACGACCTGGTTTCTTTGAGGAGCTCGGCGCAGTATTCGAGATGGCTGCTCTTACCTGACCAGAGAACCAACCAGCAGCTTCCAGCGGGGCTGTAACTCCGACTCACAGCACAAACGGTCCCGGTTTCAGTGTCTACTGTCAACCCTCCTGTACATGTTTCTATCAACTTAAGTTACACGTTAGGGTCTGGAGAACTCCCACTAGCATACAGCCTTCACTGTTCTGGTGATGTATTTCAAAGTAAAGTTTCTCTATCCTAACTGACCTCTTTCAGGCATGGCACTACATATTCTTCACGCATACACATTACAACAACCTTAGTTACTTGAGAAGATTTATATTACAGTGCTCCCATGAGTGGTATTTTTGTTTTAAATGCCAGGTGAGCTCTTATTTTTAACTCACTTCCGTTCTTATTTCACCGTGTTCATTCTAATTGACTTCTGGCATTGACGTACGTGCCACACTGTAGAGAAGCCACGTTCAGCCGAGCATCCAATCATATTTCAGAGTTTGATCATTCACTAGTATGTTTGGATTTACTTAAATGAGATATGTTAGTTTATTTTCATAATTCATTTACTTCAGGATCTGTTTATCTATTTAAACAGGAACAGGAACAGTACCAAAGCTTTCAATATCTTTAGTGCTGCTTCCTTTGCAGATCATTTTGTTTATAATATTTGGTGCATTGCTACTTACAATTTTTTCTACAGGGCTTTATTTTGGAAAGTGTTGAATTTCCATACCCTGACTTATAAAAAAAAAGAGTCTAAGTTTTATATGGATGAGCAGTAACAAGTGGTAGATTTTGTCATTTCAGACTCATGGTGACATTTCCATTATGAACATTCAACACCAGACTTGTGCATGGCCAGTTGTATGGCTGTTTGTCTAACAGTTCTTATGTTGGCCTCAAAGGTCAAACCAAATCTGCCTTGCAGAGGTGGTTTCTGATATGGGCAACCGCCCAGGGCAACATCTTGTGAGATGTTGCGAGTGGGCATGAGTTCCCCACTCGCCCTCAGAGCGCCCCACCCTCACTGCCGGAGTCAAATCCCCCAACCCCTCTCACAACTGGAAGATTTGAATGTCAACAGACCCTAATACATCATTACACCAACACACACTCCACCTGCCCAGCACACAACTTTGGTCCCAGCCTGAATTTGTGCAGCTTTCACACTAGAAGTTGGCAAGACAAATTTTGAAAAGTGCAGTGTACAAAAATGTTCAGGTGTATAATATTGTGCATACACATGTGGCTGCACACTTTCCCTTTGCACATTTCAATTTGGGTGAAATAGAACGCAGCTACTGGCATCATGTGAACCGCCTTGTCTCCTCCCATAAATATAAATCAGCATGAAAACTAATTGGTTGTTAAATCTGGCACCAAAAACTGATGTATTGTATCCCCAGCTACCACGACATAAAGGGATTTAAACCCAAGGGGGAAAACATTAACATTAAAGCAAGGGTCTTAATCAAAAGGTATAGAGAGCAACACACAAGAAAAAACTAAACACAAAGGACTTAATGGAGACAGTTTCATGACCCAAAATATAGACAGAAAACACAACCTCACATGTCAATAAAAATGGGACGGGGAGGTAAACATGGAGCAACATGAAAATAGAGCTTTTCTAACATTATTATCTTGTATTCACAGGTGACTGAATACAAGTCAGTCACCTGAAGACATCTTTCTTTTATGTCTTATCATGGCTGAATCAGACAGAGAAACATTTATGCTGAGGAGGGGGGTTGTTTCCCCCCTCCTCAGCAACAAATTTTCCCCGCTCATGTCATCCTTCTCATGTCACTTTCACAGCATGACTGCTTTAAAGCATGTGTGACAGGGGTCTCCTCTAGTGGGCAAACCTCCAAAAGCACCAATTCAAGGTGTCATGTGGCATCACTGGCTGAGTAAATCAATCCTGACAATCAGTTCAAGGGTTTAATTTAGGTTCTCTGATGTTTAAGTAGACTGCCATTTTGTCTGTAGAAGACTTTTATTGATTAATTGTTGCTTCATTACGTTTATACCCAAAATGCAGTGTTTAACAGATACTCAGAGAATAGTGCAGTAAAAGCAAAGCAATATGTAAAACTTGAAAATTATGTTCTATGTAATATTGAAGTTTCTGAGGTCTCATGTATGAAGCATGCATACCTACAAAAAATGTGTGGCACCATATTTTACACACAAGCATTAAAATGAACATGGTGTGAAAATTTGCATAAATATTTACAAACTTCTTACCTGCTGTAAAGATGTGCGGCAGCCACACAAACATTTTTTGTTGACAAAGCACTGAAACTCACCTAAATGCAATCTGGCTCTGATTGTTATTTAACTCAAGGAGCACCCAATGTTTTTTCATACTTTTATTTTTTAAAGAAGGAGCTGTGCATCAATAGTGCTGGTGTAGGTGGAGCTGCTGACAGGTTGAGGTATGCCAGCTTTGTGAATGCGCCTTCATGAATAGAAAGCTTCTCCATTCTGAAAATGCGCAATTTATAAGAACAAAAGTGCCTAATAAATGTAGTGGCACAAAGGCCTGGTTCAACACATGATTCCTCTATTTGGAATCCCATATTCCCATTTCCCCACAAAGGACTCTCTGACATGCTGTCTGTCTTTAAATCCCAGCTTAACACTCTGTTGCTCAAACAAGCATTTCTACTTAGATTAATCAATACTCCACTCTCTTATTTCCTTTTTTTAATTTGGATTTATTGTTTTTCCCTGTAAAATGTATTATTATTGTTGTTTTAATTTTTTGTTAAGTGACCTGATGTGACCTGAAAGACGCCTTTTTAAAGATATGTTCAGAGGAAGGGGCGGCGGAGGGGTCTTGAGCCCCTGTCCCTTTTAACTTGACACCCCAAGTGCCCTTTTTTGAGGTTCTTTTTTTTTTCATATTTTTTTATCTGTGTGTCAGGAGTCCTGCTTGTGCTCCTTAACAATAGCATTTTTCTAAAAATCATAATTTAGTTAGTATGGCTGCCCTAAGTCTAAAAATGAGGATTCTCAGTGCCTCTGTTGTTAAGACACCGGGCCCATATCAAGGAGGCCAGGGACCCTGGGGGTGATGACAGAAGGACCCGACCAGAAGCCCTGTTGTGGAGGACACTCCTGCAAAAAATCCTGTAAACTTCCGATCAGTTAAAACCTGAAGACATGAGGCTGTACATGTGCTCAACAAATGTAACAATTATTTGAATAGTGAAGAAAAATGGAAAAAAAAAAAAAACAACAACAAAAAAAAACATTGTAACAGACAGTGTTTCTTTCCATATTTTGTAGCATTATTTGTGAGTTTACAAAGGGGGTCCATGCACAGAAGCTACTGTTCATTGAGCCATGGTATGGAAATGTTTGGGACCACCTGCTGTCTTCAACATAATTTTAGTTGATCTGTTGAGTGTGGGCAACCTCAAGACATTGTTACATAGTTACAATCAAATTTGTGGGTTTTGTACCTTCTCAAAGAGTGTGCTGACCTCTGTATCTGGTGACTTTCACTTCCTGTTTGAATTGATTATGAAATGCTCCATCAACTGACTGAACTCTTTTGCTAAATCCATGACACTACTTATAACCTTTGCTGAATCAACAGAACACCCACCACTGTGTACCAGACTAGGTCCAAATCAGATTACTGGTACTGTGTGCTTGACTTGGTGCTTCACCATTTTTTTTTCAATGAATATGAATAAATGCGGTTACATTTTAACAGCTCAAGAAGATCATCAAGTTCAGGCTTCCACAAATTGAAGCACAGTAGATTAATATATTGTAATTATTTAGGTTATTTCCTGATATTTGTTGGTTTTAGAATATCTGCCAAGAACATGAGCTTAATCTCAAATGAATCAGAAAGTTCCAGACCAAATTATTATTTATTTTTGCCATAATTGTGATTTTTCTTTTTTTTCTTTTTTTTTCTGACAGCTTCAGCGTAAAAGAACAAAACAAAGACATAACTTTTGTTGCGGCATAAAGTTTTATCCATAACATGACCTTGATCTTATGTTTCCTTTTTCATCACATTTTCTTTCTCCACACTCCACCATCTATTGAGCAAAGGCTATTATAATTTTAGCTGTATATTATAATTTGAAATGCCCTAATTAAACCATGGTGTTCCATCTTTTTAATCGAATGCTGCTGATTGAATTTGAGTGACAGTAACTACCATTGTCTGTAAAACCCTGGGGATGTTTTCTATTAGGCATTTTCAGCCTTCATTCCCTTCACTATGGCTATTTCAAGTCATTATTGCCATTTCAGTTAATATACTTTGCTCAAATGTAAAGTTATCCCATTATGTTCTGATGATATTGGATTCAAAAGCATTTTACCATCATTGTGTTTGAGTGAAGTTGATCTAGCACAGTGAATTTCTCTATGTCCAAACCAAAAGGACAAAAATGTTGTTGTGCTCCCTTTAAAATGGTGAATTCCACCTCTTTTTAACAACCAAAGGCTTTCAGATTTAAAAATGTACAAAAGAGAAAAAGGAAGCCTTCAGAGCTAAACTAAATGCAGCTGTATCACAAGCCACTTCAAGCTCAATTGAGATAAAAGAAGTTGTATGTTGCAATTTTAGTCAAAGAAGTTATGAATAAATTCTGGTCAACTAAAAAGTTGAACAGAATCTTGTCTGAGTCTTAGTTTAAGCTTGAGGGAGCAAAGGTCACTTAGGAGCAATTATCTCTGGCTGACTCACACAGAAATGGTGGCCATACAATGCTGATCCTCCTCTTTGAGGAAAACAATGGATAGAGTGTGATCAGGAAAAAAAAAACAGTGATCACCAAAACACTTGGTGACATGAAATCGAGGAAAACAACAGCAAAATTCTGGGATAAGTAAGGGCATTTCCACACAATGTGAAGAGAACTCCAATGAATGAGAATGAACAGCAGTAACCTTAAGAAAACCACAGATCAGTGATCAGTGGGAAACTGGAAAAAAATGCCTTTAATCTGAAAGGGAGCATAAAGACTGGACTAGAGAGTGATGGAAGGTCACATGATCTGATGAGTCCAGATTTGCCTCCTTCCAGAGTTACAGGCGCATCAGGGTAAGAAGAGAGGCAGAAGAAGAGATGCTCCCATCTTGCCTCAGGCACTCTGTGGGGCAGCCCTAAGATCTGAGGTTGCTGCTGCTGGTCAGAATCTCCCAACATCAATACAAGAGTTAATGCAACACTGGATGGCACAAATCTGGGGACATTGCAGAAGATAATGGAAGCAACTCCACAGCAAGTAAGCAAGTAAGTGCTATACTCAAAGTTAAAGGCGGTCCAGCGAAATATTATTGTGTAACTTTTTTATTTGTGTTTTATTTGGTGGTGACTTTTTTTGGTCAGGGTGTGTGTGTCCCTTGGTGATGTTATAGCTGATCATATAGAGAGATGCTGTCATTGGTACCTTCCCTATGTTCTGTTACATTTTGTTGCAGCAACTAACTGATAGCCTCCTTGTTCATCCTGAAGGATGTTTCTCATCTCATTCCTTTGAGAGTTCATTCCTACAGTGCTTAATTACCTCATAAATTAGCAGATGTCAAGCAGGCTACACACTCTCACGCACACAGGTGTTAAAACACACTTTAATGGTGAACCATGGTTAACTGACCATGGAGAGCAATCTATTGGTGTAAAGAGATGACCAATTGAGTGAAGGTATTAAATAGAGGTGCTTTTTGACATCTACATTAAAATGATGGAGATGACTGCATGTTGACCTTGTTTCTATAAAATCTAGATATTACTTTAGACACACCTCTCCCTATTTTGCACACTTTTAGTCTTGGTCCTTATTCCCATCACCCATTGCTTTCGTGCCCCCTCCCTCTTCTGAGCAATTTTACAACATGCCTTGGCAGCACTAATTAGATGAACCGTGTGACAGCTACATTAATGCTCAGACTCATCACCTGGTGACATGAGAAATTCCTTTATGGTTACACGTGTAAACATCCTAGAGCTGAAATTTAGGAGTGGAGTAAACAAAACCTCTTTTGAACAAATGACATGGCAATATTTTTTTAATCTGCAATCAAATCCATTGCTTTTCCTGAGATTACTAAAATTTGATTAAATATGATTGCTAATTATTACAAAAAAAAAAAAAAACGAGTCTTAATTTTTTGGGATAAAGTGCTCAGTGCTGCTCAGTTGTATTCATATATATATATATATATATATATATATATATATATATATATATATATATCATAGATAGTGCTGTGAGAAGGAATTTTATATATATAAAATTCCTCTCTCACCCACCGTGGGCGGTTCTTATCCTCTGAGCTCGGGTCGCTCTACCAGAGGCCTGGGAGCTTGAGGGTCCTGCAGCAGTATCTTGGCTGTGCCAAGGACTGCACATTTCTGGACTGAGATGTCTGATGTTGTTCCTGGGATCTGTTGTAGCCACTGCTCCAGTTTGGGGGTGACTGCCCCGAGGGCCCCGATGACCACAGGCACCACTGTGGTCTTCACCTTCCAGGCCCTCTCCAGTTCCTCCCTGAGGCCCTGGTATTTCTCCAGTTTCTCGTGCTCCTTTTTTCCTGATGTTGCAATCGCTTGGTATTGCTACATCTACCACAACGGCTTTCCTCTGTTGTTTATCCACTATGACAATGTCTGGTTGGTTTGCCATTACCATTCTGTCTGTCTGGATCTGGAAGTCCCACAGGATCTTAGCTCTGGCATTCTCCACCACCTTTGGGGGTGTTTCCCACTTTGATCTCGGGGTTTCCAGTCCATATTCTGCACAGATGTTTCTGTACACTATGCCTGCCACTTGGTTATGTCGTTCCATGTATGCTTTCCCTGCCAGTATCTTGCACCCTGCTGTTATGTGCTGGACTGTCTCAGGGGCCTCCTTACACAACCTACACCTTGGGTCTTGTCTGGTGTGGTAGATCTGGGCCTCTATTGCTCTGGTGTTTAGGGCCTGTTCCTGGGCGGCCATGATGTGTGCTGTCCTTGAGCCCAGCTTTTTCCAGCCATTGGTAGGATTTACTGATATCAGCCACTTCGGTTATTTGCTGGTGGTACATCCCATGTAGGGGCTTGTCCTCCCATGATGGTATCTCTGGCACCTCAACCTCCGTTCCCTGTTGTCTGAGACATTCACTGAGCACATTGTCTGTTGAGGCTTTGTCCCTGATGTATTTATGGATCTTAGTTGTTTCTGTCCCTGGAAAGTGGTTCTCACACTCACTAGTCCTCTGCCTCCTTCCTTGCGGCTCGTGTACAGTCTCAGGGTGCTGGATTTGGGATGGAACCCTCCATGCATTGTTAGTAGCTTTCTAGTCTTAATATCTGTGGCTTTTATCTCCTCCTTTGGCCAGCTAATTATTCCAGCAGGGTATCTGATTACTGGCAGGGCATAGCTGTTTATCGCACGGATTTTGTTCTTGCCGTTGAGCTGGCTTCTCAGGACTTGCCTTATTCGTTGGAGGTATTTAGCTGTTGCTCCTATATATATCTCCTTTATATATATATATATATATATATATATATATATATATATATATATATATATATATATATATATATATTCAGTTTTCAGTTACAAAACATTTGTATTGCATATTTCATACCTATTAATATTAATAGGTATGAAACCTGCACACAGCTACTGGTAGACCGTAGCTGTGTGCAGGTTGGAGAAAAATACCAAGTTGGATTTTAATAGGGTTGTTTTGGCTGTGTAATCTCCGTTTCTAGACTTTTCAAGGTAGAATTCGAGTAATTTTATTAAATTGCATTCTTTAAAATCTAAGTTGTGCAAGATAATGCTTGTATGGGAGAGAGAGAACCCCGAGGGAAAGGAATATTAACCCCATGTGATTTTCCGGCGCCCCTCTGGCTTCAGACACGGTGCTGCGGTCCACGGCGCGCGCCGCTCAGTGATTTGGCGCTTCACTGTCACTGTTAGTGTGCAGCAGGGAGACACATCCTTATTTTTCCACATTTGACACAGCTTTGCAATCTTCCACAGTTCATGGACAGTCATGTCTGAGGAGGAAATCAAGGTTCCTGATGCACTTTTCAAAGACGTTAAATTCTACGTGGTTGGGGACATTGAGCCAAAGGTAAGGACCTGGATGTTAGCTTGTCTTTAGCTACGAAGCTTACATGCTATCCTGCCAAACACATTCAGAATGAACGAGGCGGTTCAGAGGAAGCTAACTAGCAGACTAACAGGACAACATGCTACATGATAAACTTCGGGATTCCAGCTGTCATCCCTAACCCTTCTAATGCGGCTGTCAGACGTTGTCCGCGGTCCCAGCCGCTGACTCACTTTATGTTGAATCTACTTTAGAACTCGGCTCAACCTGTAGACTACAAGAGGAGTTTTTCAGGTTAGCCGTTAGCTTCCAAGCTGTAGACTCTAGATCTGAGCTTGTAGGGATACCGCCATATGTTAACCCTTATTCTTCTTAAATCCATGTTTAGTCTACCTACGTAGGGTTATATTGCTGGGGTAGAGGAACACAAAGCAAATGTCTCCTTTGTGTCTGTTTACATCAACCTGTTACTGTCAGCGACTCCAGATGGACGCCGCTCACCCCGCACGCGTTCCTGTTCCTTCAGCCGCCGCTGCCGATGCAACTCCTGAATCAGCTGCAGAGTGTCTGACGGGACTAAAGACCATGCAGCATCCGAGCCTTCTGCTTTCTGGGAAGGCATTGATTATTTGAAACCAAGCTCACCTGTAATTGTCCATACAGATTTTCTTTATTGAATGAGTTTGAATTATATGTAAAATAAAGAAAGAAAGGAAAGGAGAACAAATTCTAAACATAAAGTACTCTTTATGTTTGTTCTTACCATTGTCCTTTAGACTAGTTCAGGAAATGTCAAGAGCAACCAGAATTGGCAATAGCATAGAAGTGTTCACCTACAACTTCAGTACCAAGTGAAGTACTACAGAGTGAATTCGAACACTAAACCAGAAACCAGGAAATTTGCTTTGGTAGCCTTAGGATTGGGTCTGTGGTGTTTGCAGCTGATGTGGTTCCCTGGATGCATCCCTCCCTGGTGAGGTTTCAGGCTCGTGTCCCTGGAAGGAGACCCAGAGTCCACTGAGTATTCTGCTCTTTTTCTAGGTCGTGCAGCTGCTGAAAACAGGAAAAGGAAAGGAGGTGTCCTATAATGCTTTGGCCACTCACATCATTGCAGAGGATGGAGATAACCCTGAAGTGAGCGAATCAAGGGAGGTGTTCGATCTACCTGTGGTCAAGGTAAAGAGATGTTTTTTTTCCCAGCCCAACTGTGCTTGTCCCTGACTTCCTGTATCCCAGCATCAGAGGCTAGCTCCACTAATATCATTATATGTGTCCTACTGTTTAAAGTTTGAATGGGACATCCTGGCATTAAATTTGGATCCAGCTGAAACCTGTAAACATGTCCCCACATGTCAAAGCAGTACTTAACAAACCTTCCTCCCAAGTCAGCTGTTTTGTGGGTAAATTGTGTAATTGGGTTATTTAGGTTTCCATTTACATGTTAATGTTATCTGCACAATTAAATGTGATTAAAATGGGATGAAGTAAAGACTTTTTCAATCTGCACGAAGTTGCAAGATTTGATAAAAAAAAACAACTGACAATGAAATAGTAGCAACAAAAACCAAGACGTACTTAATTTAGTTAATTCAGTTTAATTTAATTTGCAGTAATTTCCCGAAAACCCAGATTAGTTCAGTAGCACATTTTAAAAAAAAATTCTACTGGTGTGGAAGGCCAGGGAAACGGATATGCTTTCAGTCTGTGCTTAAACTGTTCTGCTGATTGAGCGATGGTGATGTCACTGACCAGCAGACTTCAGGAGTACTAACAGTGAGTGAACTGTACCTTTAATATGAGTGTCTGTTTGTTGCTCTACAGCCATCCTGGGTGATTCTGTCTGTCCGATGTGGAGACCTCTTACCGTATCCTTTCGCTGCCAAGTCCTCATGACCTCATGAGGTTGTTACATCATATAAATAGGAAATGACCACATTTTAGAAGAAAAGCCTTGCTTTAGCATGGTGATTTAAATGGTCAGTTAATTCCTATATTTTGACCTGTGTCGTTTTTCTGTGACTGTGGTACTCCAGAGTAACTGGATTCTCTCCAGAATCAGGCCAAATATTTTTTGGCGTGACAGCTTGCCTTCCAAGGGTAAGTTTGTTTTTTGTTTTTTTTTTTGCTATGGTTTGTCCTTTATTTTTCACCATGAAGCAGAGTGTTTTTATGAGTCCTAAAAATATGTGTGTGTTCATGCACAGCTTCCAGATGATCTCAATGCCCTGTGGGCGTTCCTTACCTTTTATGGTGGTGAATGTCAGCTGAACCTAAACAAGAAGGTCACCCACCTGGTGGTGAAGGAGCCAAAAGGAGTAAGTGCATACTCTACTTTCAGTTTCCATTGTGTTGCTCTTGACTAAAAACTGAACATCTAAGTAATAATAACAATAACGAGGACAAGATCTAAAGTAGGGCAAATTTATTTCTGCTGGAGGAACTGCAGGATGATGCCTTTGTACCTTTAGTTGTCAGCGCCTGTACTCACATGTACAGCACTTAGTCAAGGGCTTCAGATGGCATGCAGCTTATGTTGACCTTCCGTTTCAACACAAGGTCATGCTCTTCTGGGCAACAAGTATGCTCTTTGCCCAAAGGAGAGCATGCTGCTTCTCTTCTAGCAAAGTTTCCAGGCAAAACCTTCTGGTTTAAAATTAATGGAGCAGAAATGAAAGCATATTTCAGTAGCTGCACATGATCAGTCAGCCACCAGTTCTGAGAAGATTCCATGTTATAACAGCAGGGCCCTCATCCATAAAGCGTGTGTACACACAAAAAATGTGCAGCACCATATTTTACGCACAAGTCGGAAGTATAAAAATGAATGTGGCGCGAAGGTTTGCATAAATGTACACAAAACTTTGACCTGCTGTGAAAATGTGCAGCATTCACGCAAACATTGTGGACAATAGCAAACTACAGTTATTGGTGCCAAAACCTGTCTAAATATATTGAAACTTGGCTCCATTTAGTGATCTTTAGACCAGCTTTTTTGTCACAATTTTAATCTTTTACTAAAGGTAAACAATGAACCTGAACCACATTTATCCTCACATTCCTTTACACATTTATTTTTAAGGTGATCAAGGTGTATAGACAATCACATGTATACAAGCAGTTGCTCAAAGCTGTTTCACATAAATGTGAAACATTGTCAATTGAAGGATTCAGAGAGAACTTGTGTTCAGACCATATTGATCTGCTGGGAAACGCCCCATGGTGAATGCTAATACACATCAGATTTTTCTGCTTTTATTTCTACATAGTAATGATGTAGTAATGAAGACAAAAATTAGACAAAATTAAAAGATTTAAATTGGTTAAAAGGATCCATAATTAGTTGCAACAATAAACTTCATTTGAGAAATATTTATTTTAGATACAGTATCATTACAATACAGTTATGAGCTGGTCTAAGTATCACTAAATGGAGTCAGGTTTCGATATATTTAGATGGGTTTTGGCACTAATAATTGTAGTTTGTTATTGTGCACAATGTTGGCGTGAATGCTGCACATTACAATACAGTAATGCTACTGTAGGTCAGGGATGTCAAAGTCAAATACACCGATGGCCAAAAAAACAAATTTGCAACAGGCCGAGGGCCGGACTGATTCAACGTTTATTAAAATGTATTGAAATAATTGCACATAGCCTATTGAACCAAGACCTAACACAATGTATATTATTTAATAATTAAATGAATAAAACAATATTTTGTTATGGCTGTCAGTAATTTCAAGGGAAAACATTTTCAACAGGCAAACAGCAAAACATTTAATTGTTTTGAAAAACAAAATATGTTTCTTAATATCAAGATAAATACATGAATTAAAGTGCATGCATTATAAACTGAAATTGCATTATTGTGCTGCTGTTCATATTCTTGTCTTTGTGTGTTTCTGAGAAGTTTGATAGTGCCTTCTTGGACTTAGTTACTTGTTACTACTTACTTGATTACATGATTTAGAAAGAAACTAAGTTACTTTAAAAGTAATTGTTTTAGTTACTTTCAGCAGCTGCTAACGACAACAGCTGCTGAAATCAATGTGATTTTTAGGCAAAATGTTACCATTGTTGATGTTACAGTAGTAACATCAACAATGTGTCTCCAGTTATAAGGTTGAGCTGCAGAAGAGATTATTTAATGGTTACAACTGTACAAAAAAACTTCAGTAATTTGTGCGTGCTTTTGAGTGGTCCACTATTGTATGGAAAACTCTAGGAAGGATTTTAAAAATGGCCCTGCGACAGACTGGCGACCTGTCCAGGGTGAACCCCGCCTCTCGCCCAGAACGCAGCTGGAGATAGGCACCAGCAATTCCCGACCCCGTTAAGGAGAAGGGTGGTCAGAAAATGGATGGATGGATGGATGGATGGATTTTAAAAATATGACTTTGCTTTAGTAACTCTTCCATTTCGTGTCTATTGAGATTTAAAAAATTGCCACATAAACTGTTTTGGTTGCCTAAGTATATGGGACAGGTTTTCCTGACGTCACCTCGAAAAATAAAATAAAACCAGCGTGACTATGACGCGAGTGGGTAATTTCCTCCATTGATCCATTGATTTCACTCGCTAACTGGGAACACAGTGGTTGGTGCACGCTCGCAACTTTATGTCCTGTTCAATGCACCAACTATAAATCCATCTTACAGAAAAGATTCTGCTTTATCAGTTAAATGCTCAGTGTAGACGAGATGCTTGCAGTCCGGCTTGATTTTCTTCTTTGTTCATAAACAAGCAATGCTTAGACTGGCAGGGGTGCAAGTAAATCCTGGCAGACCACCAGGCTTACAATGCACTTAGTGAAACCCTGTTGAGGTTTAGTATGGGCAAATACTGACACAATTCCAATAGAGAAAAACAGTGTTTTGTGGTTGTGAGAGAAAGTGGTGAAGTTAAAACGGTCTGCGTTGTCTATGGTAACCTCTGTTTATCACACATTATCATCATTCTGCTGTTTCCAGGCCAAGTTTGAGTGTGCCCTGAAACACCCGGGCATCAAGATTGTCACTCCAGACTGGATCACAGATTCTGTAAAAGGTGAAGTTTTTTCACATTTCTTGGTCATTCTAGTAGGATGCTTTCTGTAGGCTGACGTTGGTAACAGCTTAGATTAGAGAGAGAGAGATAATTCACTTCTTGCTTTTATGGCTTAAGTCTTTCTATCATTTTTCAGATAAAAGCAGGAAAGATGAGAGTCTGTATCACCCCAGACTCACATACATAGAGCCGGAGGAGGAGAGTGAAGCCGAGTCATATGACGCGCGCTGTCATTCCAACGGGAGCTATAGCCCCCGGCGCTCCCAGCCATCCAGCGGTGGATCCTCTGGTGAGGAGTCCAGCCCTCGCAGACGGCCGGGACCCAAACGCCTCAACTCTGTCTCACCCACCTCTCCCCGAAAACCCGAACTCCGCAGTGAGAGGATGTTCGACGACTCAGATGATGACTCGTCCCCAGAAAAGGAGGGCACCAACCTAAACTGGACGTCAGCTGAAGTCGTCACACCGACCGTTGCTGGTATAGCAAGGCAGCGGGTCGGGCCAGCTGGTGTCAAAGATCCGGGTTCCTCTGCGGGCAGTGGGCTGATCAACCTTTGTGCCACCGCAGCCCCAGTTCCTGGGAGTGGAGGTCCACTAGCTGCAGATGCCCGAGCTGCACAGCAAGGTCAGTAACGCCAGACCTGGTAACATTCCGGACCCTGCGGCATTCTGCCTCCACCGAAGATCTTACTGTTGTTGCTGACTGGTAGACCTGCTAATAAATGCTTCATGTGTCTCTCAGGTGTTTCGGGTTCTGAGGGATGGAATCCAACTATGAGAACGCTCCGTAACATCACAAACAACTCTGACATGCAGCCAGCAAACCGGCCTGCAGTCGCGCATGTAAGAAATTCCACTGACTCATTTTCCACGTCCCACTAGTTGCATGTAAGCTAGATTGAGATAACATTTGTTGTGAATTAGCACTACATAAATAAATTGAATTGAAAGTTTTAAATTGTAAACTTTCACAGGTAAATAATTCAAAATATGACGTGCAACATCCAATAGTGATATCTTTATGTGTGGCCTCAGCCTTGCATCCCATCCAAAAACATCCTTAGTAGGCATCCAATAGGAATACTGGACTTCAACAGGCTCAGCCGAGCTGAGAAACTGTGACAAACATCTGCTTAAACCAAAGGGCCGTTTCATTGTTCATGAACAGTGTCTGACCATATATAGCTTGAAACTCCAAGTGCTTAAACTTTATGGAAATTCTTGAAAATCCAGTTTGGGATGAACTGATGCAGATGTAGAGATTTTCGATGATACATAAATTAGTATTGATCCAATACTAAGTAAATAACAGGACCAGAATCACAGATACTTCTTATTACTTGGGTTCGTTATTATCATCAAACTTCTGGCCTTGCAATGTTTTTGTGATTTTTTTCCTTTGAATTATTTTGTGAAAACCAAATAATTTTTGGACAAAGTTTAAATATGTCTACAAAATACTTTAGGAAACCAAAACAAATTTGAATTCAAATTAGATTTTCCCTAAAACAACTGGTCATTGGAGATTAAATGAAAGCCAAATCTTTTGAGGAGTTGAGAAAACACAACACAAAACAAAAATGAAATAAAGTATCTAGAGGGAATCTGAAACTGTGACCTTGAACTTTTTTACAGATCATCCAGAACCTGGCAGCCAATCAGACGAAGCCTGTGGAGCAGACCAATCAGAGCCATGTTCAGATCCTGAACAGCAACAATCCTCCTCAGTTTAGTCAAAGTAAACTTCCTAGGCTGCCACTCACAGCAGAGCAGCAACAGCAACTACTGCAGCAGCAACAGTCACATCAGGCTGGTCAGCAGCATCAGCAGTTACCACAGCAACCAACACATCCCATGATGCACCTTCAAGATGCAGTAGCAGCAACAATCACAAGTGGCGCAGCAGCAAGGTTTCCCCCAGCAGCAGCAGTTTCTGCAGCAGCAGCAGATGTTCTCCCAGCAGCAGCTACGACCTCAGCAGCTGCTACGGCCAGGCCTCCAGCAGCTGCAACAACAGTTTCAGCAGCAGCGCCTGCAGATGCTGCAGCAGCAGCAGAATCAGCAACAGTTTCACCAACAGCATCTTCAGCAGCAGCAACAGCAGCATTTCCTGCAGCAGCAGCATCTGCAGCAAATGCAGAAACAGCACCTGCAGCAGCAGCAGGCGCTGCAGCATCAGAACCAACAGGCGCTGCAGCAACATCAACAGCAGACAGCCACTCCGCTGCCCCCTCAGCTGCAGATGCAGCAGCAGCAGCCTCATATCAGCCAGCTGTTTGGACATGAGCAGGGTCAGGACAGTAAGTGCAACCCAGTCACATCACCAGCGTCTCTGCAGCTACCAGAGTCTGACCCGTGCTATGTCCCAGTTCCCCAGGACGGCTTCCTGCTGGGGTGTGTGTTTGCCATCGCCGACTACCCTGAACAGATGGCTGACAAGCAGCTGCTGGCCACATGGAAGAGGGTAGAACTCGCATCAATCAGAGCTCTTAGGAAAGAACATGTTGTCTTCAGCTCCTGACCTGACCTTCTGTTTCAGGTCATCCAGGCATGTGGAGGTGTGGTGGACCCCACTTTGACCAGCCGTTGCACTCACTTGTTATGTGAGAGTCAAGTCAGCAACATGTATGTACAGGTAGGGTGCATCATGGGACTCAGCACATTCAGCCCTTCTTTGAAGAACACCAGCATGGTGGCTAACTTCCTCAGATGTAAAACAAGGTTGTACATTGTGACCAAATTTGCCATTTTTATCAGTGTTATTATTACTGTTTAAGTTGCTACTAATGTGTTATGTTGACAGAGTAGAAAGGTTGTGAGATGGGAGGTGGGCCACCGTGAGTTTCTAGCTGTTTCCATTACAAACATGCGCAAATCTTTATCCATTTCTTGCAAATGCCAAAAAAATCACAATTTTGCAATTGCTTAAGCAATAAATTTAATTAAAATTACACGTGAATAAGCTTGTTCATGAGATGAGTCATTAAAAATCATGGCAGGATTGGATGTAAACAGTTACATAATAAATATTTATAATTCAGTCCTGGCGCTCGTCATCATCCATCAGAGGAGACGTTACCGTCTCATTCAGGCGTTGGAGCGCTGCCTGTGCAGCATTTTGGGAAATTGTAGTCCACATGTGTCAAACTCGAGGCCCGGGGGCCAAATCCGGCCTGCCGTAGCTTTTTATGTGGCCCTCCACAGACTAGACTAAACACTAAGTGTGATTAAATATTATATTATCAATCATATCAATGCAGTTTTTATCTGTTTACTGCCAATTTTTATCAATCAATCCCAGTTTCTTGAGAATTTAGTTGATGTATGATTATAGACAATGATTTATACAGCGAGTAAATAAAAAGTCGCATTTATTATTAGTCCCTGAAGGGACTGAAAAGATGTTCAATAATATTATGTAATTTTAAGAATTCATTGACATATCAACAGTTTGTGAACAGGTTTTATCAACACATTCTGGCACAACCGGCCCTTTAAGAGTCTTCATAATCTTGATTTGGCCCAAAACTAAAATGAGTTTGACACACCTGTTGTAGTCGGTGAATTTACAGTAGAGTTATGGATTCAACATGTTCAAATCAAAATGTTCACATAACGTCTTATGACCACTTTTGCTTTCTCCTATTACTTCCTGTCATCATCTTTGTGGTTTTCACCAGAGGCACAATGATTTAATAGTGCCAATTTCCTTACGTTTGGGAGATCGGTGATCGGCTGATACTTGCATATGAAGCCGATCTTATCCACCGTCTTATTTACCTCAGCAAAGGTGTAAAAAGCAACCACCGTTCTTTCTGCTATGCAGTGAGAGAGGTTTGACTGACTGACCGGCCCTCCAGATCATGCCTGCACATTTGCAATAGTTGCCCCACTGTTACTAACTGAGGGACTTTCCTGCTATTTTTGCAACATTTCAGGCAAAGAAAAAATGGCATTGGGCAGCATTTGGCAGGTCAGGTTCCTTAAGGGTCAGTAATAGGTGACCAGCCAGAAAACTGCATTTTGTGCATCCCTAGTTTTCTCCACTAGTAACATCCGGCTGTTAATCATGTGATTTGTGATGCAAAATATTTTCCATTGCAGTTCTGTAAAATACCTGTATTTTGACATATAGCTGAAAAGCACCTCATCCCAATGCAGAAACTTTTTATCGAAAAGCACAAGTTTTATAGAAACTGCTGTTTCCATTAAGTAAATTTATTTTCAGTATTTCCATTTTTGCAATTTCTGGCTAATGAAAATACAGCTACTAAAAAGAATGTTAAACATTTTCCTGCTTCCTGTGAAAGGCCCTTCGAGAGGGGAAGCGCTGTGTGACGGCTCACTGGCTCAGCACTGTGCTGAAGAAGAAGAAAATGATTCCTCCCCACCGGACTCTCCATCTGCCCTTCGCCTTCCCTCCTGGTGCCAAGCCGTGCTCTCAGCATGTATGTCCAGCTAGAAATCACCTGCTGCTCTGCTTTCACTGACTCCATAGCTCCCTTATGGTTCTGCAGCGTCAGTTCTTGTCACTTGTCTGAGGCTCCTCTCATCAGCACTGCAATGTTTTCTTAACTGCTGAATGTCTGCTCCTTCCTTCAGATCCTGTCAGTGACAGGCTTTGTGGATGCAGACAGGGATGACCTGAAGCTGATGGCCTACCTGGCTGGTGCCAGGTACACTGGCTATCTGTGCCGTGGTAATACAGTTCTCATCTGCAAAGAGTAAGCCAGATCACTGTCATCCAGTGGACAATAATGGAGTGAGCTGGATCAGCTTGTGTGAGCAAAGCTACATTTTGTTCTGATCCTCCTCAGACCTGGTGGGCTGAAATACGAGAAGGCCAAAGAGTGGAAGATCCCATGTGTCAACGCTCAGTGGCTGTGTGATATCCTGCTGGGCAACTTTGAAGCACTGCGGCAGATTCAGCACAGCAGATACTCAGTGTACACTCAGCCTGAGCCACTGATGCCCAACCCCCAGCTGGTCCAGAACCTGCTTGGTATGTCCAACTAGGCTGTCACAATAAGCAATCAATCCATAAAAAGAGGGTGATAATAATAATAAGCCCAATGATAATATACTTTGAAGGATATATTTGTTTACAGAAACCTCCTAATCCATTTTATTTCTTTCTGGTTTGTTTATGTATTTGGATATTTAATATGTCTTCCAGGGCTGCACAGTGGCGCAGTTTGTAGCACTGTTGCCTTGCAGCAAGAAGGTCCTGGGTTAAATTCCCGATCCAGGGTCTTCCTGCGTGGAGTTGTTCTCCCTGTGAATGCGTGGGTTCTCTCCAGCTGGCCAATCCTGGCTTCTTCCTACAATCCAAAAAAAAAAGAAAAAACATGATTGGACTCTAAATTCTCCCTAAGTGTGTGTGTGTGCCTGGTTGTTTGTTCTGTGTTGCCCTGTGACAGACCGGAGATAGGCTCCAGGACCCTCCTGACCCCAATAGGGACAAGAAAATGGATGGATGGAACATGTCTTCCAGTTCCAGTGTTAAATGTACATTAGAATTTAGTTTATTGATCTTGGAGAGGGTGTACTTCAATTACTATAACATTTTTGTTATTAGTTAACAACAGTCTCAAAACAATATCACCATTTATCACAATCATTTCTGGGACAATTGATCGCCCAGCAAAATTTGTTAATGTGACAGGCTTGTGTTCAACCTAATCCACCATGATGGAAACAAACACTAACATTTCCACAGATGTTAGAACTGACTAGTGATGGTGCGTACACAAAGCTCAATTCTAAAATGAGGATCATTGACAGATAAACAAAGCAACAGTACTCAAGGTTTTATACCTCACCATGTCATCTTCATCACAGTAGACTCCTCCTGGACTTTTCCCCTACTGTTAAATACAGCAGAGGATCAGGGAACTCTGGCAGCATGACCCTTTTTCACCAACAACTTGAAGGTGGGATGATGGCGCCTTGTTGCCACCTCCATGTGTTTGTTAAAGGATCAGTCCCGAAGAGAGGAACAAGTCGGTCTGTGTCTGTCACACCCAGAATCACTCAAACAGATAGCTGCCGAAATCAGAAATCGGCTTCAATCACAACAGTAAGAAGGCAAGATGTTGTTCAGTCAACACGATTGCTGCAACACTGATATCTTGTTTCCATCAGCATTTTTTTAATGTGTATTCTGAAGTATTGCATTGGAATCTGCAAAATTCAAAATGACCTCCATTTTGCAAAAGCAATGTTATGCGCTCTTGAGGTGCTTTTGGCTATTCTGAATAAGAGTTGAAGAAGGGGAGAAACGAATTTTCAGGAGAAGTTCTAAAGTAGGGAACTTTCTCATCCACTAGTGGGTAGATGCCGTATGAGAGGCACAAAACTATGAAAAGCATCATCCATCCATCCATCCATTTTCCGTCACCCTTCTCCCTAACGGGGTCGGGAGTTGCTGGTGCCTATCTCCAGCTGCGTTCCGGGCGAGAGGCGGGGTCACCCTGGACAGGTCGCCAGTCTGTCGCAGGGCAACACAGAGACAAACAGGACAAACAACCATGCACACACACACTCACACCTAGGGAGAATTTGGGAAGGCCAATTAACCTGACAGTCATGTTTTTGGACTGTGGGAGGAAGCTGGAGAACCCGGAGAGAACCCACGCATGCACAGGGAGAACATGCAAACTCCGTGCAGAAAGACCCCGGGCCGGGAATCGAACCCAGGACCTTCTTGCTGCAAGGCAACAGCGCTACCCACTGCGCCACTGTGCAGCCAGCATGAAAAGCATCAAAGAAGTCCAAACCTTCAGCTCAGTGGGGAGGATTGCCTGTGTTGTTCTGGGATGTGTGGTTCATACTAATTTGTAACCTCTGCTTCTTGTTTATTACATCCATGCTTGGGGTCAACATCTGACAAAATCATATTTCACTTGTTTGATTTGCTCCACACCAGTAGATGGCAAGGCGTCCCCCAAAAAACTTGCTAAGCCCAAGGTGGTTGGGCGCTAGGATGAATGACCAATGGGCCGCTAAGTTAAAAATTTTAAGACATTTTTTTGAGTTAAAATGTTTTAAAAATTGACAGAAAATTTGAATCACTCAATAATTGTTTCTTTTATGTGTTACTTATGAGTGATAGTAAAGTGTTACTGAAAGATTGGAAGATTAATAACACCAAGAATAAAGCCTTAACAAATTTAAACATTTTAAAAAGACTTGAAAAAATAAGCAATTCGCTAAGGCACAAGCAAAGCCTGGTGGCCCGCCATGCTTATAAGGCACTAAGGGAAACCCTGGATGGAAACCAACCCTCTTCAGATTTTCTATTCTGCAAAATGTTAAGTTTGCTAAAATTTGCACAATTGGACTTAAGCAGCAGAAAGACGTTTACCAAGATGGAGGTGCTGATTTCACTTTGGAACACTATAACGCTATAACACTATAACGCTGGCTCTGTTAGCCTAGCAGCTCGCTTGTTACGGTGCTGTGACCTCAAGATGTGGATCGGGGCATAATGTTGGCAAGTCAGCTTCCACCTTTGGTTTCAGCTGACTGTCAGGTTGTAGATAACAGAAGAAGGGTTAATCTAAAAAGATAAAATTAGTTCCAACAACATTTAATTTCCCTTTGGGATTACTCAAGTATTTTTGAATTTGAATTGGGCAGAAAGAAGCTTTAGGTTCCAGCTGAGGGCTGACTGCAGTTTTGCTCTGTGTTTTAGCTGCTTGGAGAACTCCAGTCAAAGTAACTACTGAAGCTCTGGTGGTAAGTAAGCTCCACACTCTGCAGATAAACCATCAACACAAACCATCTAGCCTGAGCATTTTGAATGTTAGCATTTTAGAAAAAGGTTGATGCTGTCATTGGAGCCCTGCTTGTTCTCTAACACAGTTCTCATTTTTATCACAGACAAACCTCAAATTTATACAAACAATATTTTACCAGTTAAGGTGGGATTTTCATGGCTTCATGTCACTTGGGGGTCAGACTCCAGAATGTTTTCTGCAAAAGGTAAAGCTTCAAGCTGCTGAGTGGGAACCAAGAGCCCTAGAGGATTGAATTGGACATGTGTAAACCTGGCAACCCACTGCAGGAAGCGTCCAGGGCCATAAATATCAATAAAGGTGTTTCTAGGGATGCACTGATAAATAAGCCCTGATTTTCTTCATTAGGGTCATCGGCTGATGCTTCCATGTGAAGCTGATCTTATCCACCAATATTCTCTCCCTCCACAAAGGACTGAAAATCAGCCACTGCCCCCTTTTGCTCACCAGTAAAAAACTGATTGACAGATTGGCCCACCAGGTCACAGCCGCATGGACTGCCAACTTAGCAACTTTGTCAATATATTTAGTGACTTTTCTGTCAAAAAAATATCGGTATCGGACAAAATTTGGATTGGCGGGTCACATCGTTGCTGATTGCTGATAATGCAGCTGCACTCTCAAGTCTTTTCATGTTATTTCTGGAGAAAATAGTGATTCACATCATAATGTGATTTTCAGCTTGTCTGTGTTTCAATGAACCAATAAAGATCGGATGCTGGTTATCTGTCTGTATGGCAACACAATCACTAAATCAGCAACATTCAGGATCAAATCTTTTTCAATCACCCAACATTTAAAAAGTGAATAATAAAATGTTTTTTTTTGTTTGTTTGTTTCTTAAAACTGTTTTAAGAATTTGCCACACTAAATGTCCAACATCCTTCCTCATGAACAGAGAGCTGTAACCCTGTCTGTAACATTTGGGAGCAATGCTCCAGGCAGCAGAGTGGGGCAGGATGTGACCTGTTTTGGCTCATATTGTTGTTTCTGTTGCAGAACCTCCAGCTTCTCCAGAAGCAGAAGAGCACTGATTCTACCAACCCTCCTTCAAACAAGAAGGCCAGGTCTGCTGCAGCCTGCTGTCTGCCACTGAATGTACAGCCTTGCTCTCATCCTGCTTGGGTTATTGGGTCAACACTGCATGTGTGTGTGTGTTTGAACAGACTGGAGGAGATCCAATCACCCAACAGGAAGCTTCCTCCAGAGTCCACTCCCCGGGTCATGTTGACGGGCTTTGAGCCGCTGCAGGTCCAGCAGTACACCAAGGTAATGTAAGCTGGAGCTGAGGAAGCCAGAGCTGCTGGCCTCTGCTCCACGTGCTCCATGCTGCTGTCTCTGTCCTGCAGCGGCTGCATGCTCTAGGTGGGGAGGTGGTAGAGAGCAGTCAGAAGGCCACACACCTGCTGGCCAGCAAGGTGACGCGCACCGTCAAGTTCTTGTCCGCAATGTCTGTGATCAAACACATCGTCACTCCAGAGTGGCTGGAGGAGAGCTGGAGGAGTCAGAAGTTTGTGGGTAAGTCCATGCTGTGCTGCTCAGTTCTGTTGCTCTGTTTGTTCTTCTGTCCCTAATCCCTACTGTGTGTGTGTGTTGCAGATGAGCAGAGTTACCCTCTGAGGGATGCAGAGGCAGAGGTGTTGTTCAGCTTCAGTCTGGAGGAGTCTCTGAAGAGAGCCCATACTGCTCCTCTCTTTAAGGTTGGAACTAAGTAGACCTTCCGCCTCCTGTCCCCATGTAGGAAACAAGACAGTATGAGCAGCCTCTCTTCAGAGGTGCTTATGGATTTAGGTAGGTTAGCTGGAAGAGAGGAAATCCATTGAGAGTCAGTTCAGCTTTAAGAAGGAACAGCAAGACAGAGAGGACTCCCAGCTGTCTCTGCTCACTCTTTGTCAGCGTCTGCAACTTTTAATAACAGTAGGACTGTAGCTCACACTGCATTTAGTGACAGTACTCACCAGAAACCATGTAAAAATCACCAAGACCAAAGAAAAATCAGCTGAAGTCCAAATCCACCTGCCTGGGGCATTCAACCAGTTCAAAATGCTGCACCAGTCACTGAGAGCAGAGGGCTGTTCATTATCACCATCATTTAGTGCCCTAATGGAAAATCCAGTTTATGATCCATTCAAGTACATCTGGTACACTGAACTGTCTAAATATCAAAACATCCTAATTTAACCTCAATGAGAGGGATCCTAGAATTCAGTGTTGACCATTTACTGGCTGTCTGGCCTATTGTGGCTGTTTTCTGTTTCTCTTGATTGAAGCAGCAGAAAATGTACTAAACTGTTTTTGTGTACCACTACAGCCTTGGCAGTTAAGGTTCAATTGTTCTACATATTTAGAGCGAAATCCTCCTCAGTGTTTTATCCATCCAAAGCCTTCAGCTTGTCTTAAAAGCAGCTCTTTCATCCTTGATCAGGTTTAATCTGTGATTTCTTTCAGTTGTTCAGACTTGCAGAAGAACAATTTGTCTATGTTGCTCCATCCACTAATATTTAACATCCCCTGTAGAAGAACACTTAACCCCAAATACACCTTTAAGTGCACTAATACCCACAGACTGCAGTATTGTTTGTGATTGTGTGTTTAATGTGTCTGTGTTTGTGGTGCTGAAGGGGAAGTATTTCTACCTGACCCCGGGAATCTGCCCCAGCCTCAGCACCATGAAGGCCATCCTGGAGAGCGCTGGAGGGAAACTGCTGCCCAAACAGCCCTCCTATAGAAAGATCATGGAGCACAAGCAGAACAAGGTACTTCAGCAGATATACTGTATACTATCTGAGCAAAAACAATATGACATAACCAAGACTTTCTTCTGCATTTTCTTTCTTTCCAGAACCTTCCAGAGATCATTTTAATTTCCTGTGATAATGATCTCCACTTGTGCAGAGAATATTTCATGAAAAACATTGGTGGGTCTCTCTCTCTCACACAGACACACAGACACACAGACACACACACACACACACACACACACACACACACACACACACACACACACACACACACCAAATCCCTGCTCTGTATGTCTGATGTTGCCTCTGCGTTTCTGTCCCAGATGTCCATAATGCAGAGTTCATCTTGACTGGAGTTCTCACCCAGAAACTGGATTATGAGTCATATCCTTTCCCACTAACAGCTGCTGCTTACATCAGAACTTTTTGACTGTAACCAATTTGGTTGCAAATGTGATTCATTTTGTAAACAGTTCACTTAAAAAATATGCAAAAAAAAAAAAATGTGAGGATGCACCAGTTTGACCAGTCATTTGAGGAAATTAAAGTTTAGGCCCTGAAAGTCTCCTTGTGGTTCAACATCAGACACACATTAAGCCCATGTTGTGTTCTAAACCAATTAAACATGGAGATTGTGCAAACATTCTTGTATATGTCCTGAAGTCAGAGAAAGGAGAGTCACTTCAGATTCGGATGAGCAGAAAATGTACAAATATGTCACTACATTTTCTGCAGTAGGAGATTCCAAACGTTTCTGCCTGTAAACTTCAGAGTAAGCAGAGGCTAGCGACCCCCTAAAAATACATCAATACCTACCTTTATTTATTGGAAAATAAATATACAGTGAAATATTGTGTACTTTTAAATGAATTTATTCTGTAAATCCATTAGTTAATGAGACATTTAATGGTGCATCTGTTTATTTCATGATATGTGTTTATTTAATGTCGTTTTTGGCCCTACATCCACCTCAAGGATCCTATCAGGTTTCCTTAACATTCACACATATAAGTTCACCTGATGAAGAGCTTCACCAACATCTCCTTGGACATCTGAGCAAAGCTCTCCTGTCATGTTTTTAACTTTTGTTACTTCTTTTAAAAGAAATTAAATTGTATTTTTGTGAAATAATTGGTTAAAACTATGGCTTTTAATCTATTTCTTTGTTAAACATATGAATGCTTCAGCTTGTACACACTGCTTTTAAAAAATAAAATATTTGTGTAAATTGTTTGCAGCCATCTTCATCCTGGTATAGTGTTCGAGTTATTAGATGTAATCACTGGAGTGTAAGAGAGTAAATAAACCCCAACATGTTTTAGTGTTGGGTCCCACAGTGAGAGCTTCATGTTTGAGGACAAAGTCTATTACTTTGTTCCTAGAGGTATTCCAGAATGGAGCAGGGAATTCCTGATAGACGTGATTTAATTAACTGTTAATGAGGGTCTGGGGTAGTTACTGGTGAAGCTCCAATTGTTGGCTGTCAGACAGATAGCCTAGGGGTCATCTGGGGGAGGGTGCATGGGTGGGACTGTGGAGTGCTGCCCTCAAAAACTCCCTCTGACTGAACGAGAGACAGACTGAGCCAAGGTCATGAGCTGAATATTCTCCACTTGTTTCATATTTATTTACTTGAACATTTGGGTCTTTAACTCTGAATTTCTTTAGGTTATCTGCTGTTGCTTAAGCAGTTTTTAGTTCATTTTGAGTCTCACTTTATTTTAAATCATCCAAACGCACTTGATGCCAACCTTCTCTGCTCTCTTCGGTTTTAAAGGGGGGATTTTCTAGGCACATAGTGCCATTTTATAGTACAACCAGCTAATATGTTTCCTTCAGTTATAAAAATTCTCTATATATTAAATGTGACCTAGAAAATTGACTGTAATTTAACATTTTGAATTTGGGGCTTTGTTTCTTTATGAACTCCTTTTTGAAACTCTGCTTTCAGGAATCAGTCAATCAATCAAATTTGATTTGTACAGGACCTTTCAGTGACGAGGCATTTCAAAGTGCTTAACATTATAAAAACACAAAATTACAAAGTCATAGTACACAGTCAACATTACATTTTGCACATCAGATTATTGTTTAATGTTTCGAACCCAACTCTAAATGGGGGTTTTCAGTCTAGATTTAAAGGAAGTCAGTGTTTCAGCAGTTTTACAGTTTTCTGCAAGTTTATTCCAGATTTGTGATGCATAGAAGATGAACGCTGCTTCTTGTTTAGTTCTGGTTCTGGGAATGCACAGCAACCAGAACCAGAACCTGAGAGTCTGCAAGGTTGATACAACAACAGCAGATCTTTAATGTATTGTGATGTTAAGCCTTTCAGCGATTTATAAACTGACTACAGTATTTTAAAGTCTATTCTTTGAGGTACAAGGAGCCAGTGGAGGGACTTTAGAAATGGTGTGATGTGATGTGCTCTGTCTTCCTGGTTTTTCTGAGAACGGATTGATTTTTTAGGCAGACCTGTGAAGACGCTGCTGCAATAATTAATGCGACTAAAGATAAATGCATGGATGAGTTTCTCTAGATCTTGCTGAGATATTAGTCCTCTAATCCTGGAGATGTTCTAAAGGTGATAGAAGGTCAACTTTGTAACTGTCTTTATGTGGCTCTGAAGGTTCAGGTCAGAGTTCATCACTACTCCCAGGTTTCGGGCCTGATCTCTAGGTTTTAGTTGTAATAACTGAAACCTAACTGAAACTGAAACCTAGAGATCTAGAGGAACGATTCTAGATTGTTCCTCTTTATGTCCAAAGATAACTTCAGTTTTGTTTTTGTTCAGCTGGAGTTTTGGCACATCCACACATTTATCTATTATGAGCATCTGTTCAGTGATTAGATGGGTTCAAAGGTCACCTGGTGACATCGTAATGTAGAGCTGTGTATCATCCACATAATTATGGTAGCTAATCTTATTTCCTGTTATAATCTAAGCTCTTTATGTCAGACTCGAACCAGTTGAGTGGTGGACCAGAGTCCGACCCAAATCTCCAGTCGATTCAGTAGTATGTCATGATCAACAGTGTCAAAAGCTGCACTGAGGTCTAACAGAACCAGCACTGTGGTTCTTTCACAGTCTGTACTTGAATGGATATCATTGAACACTTTTACAAGGCAGTCTGTGGTGAGTCTGAAAACCAGACTGAACGGAGTCAAAGCGTTTGGTTATCATTAGGAAGCTATTTAACTTTTTGTCAATAATTTGTCAATAATTTGGTAACGAATGGGAGGTGAAGCCATCACAACACAACTCCTGACTTAACCGTTTAACTTTTTTTTTTTAACCACCGCTGCACTGAGAAGTAGCTTATAATGAGTTCATAAAATGCACAGTTCCATCAGGCTTTTGCTAAGTGCTGCTAGCTAGTCTGAAGGAGTTGAATGGGGGAGGGATGCTCTGACAGGCGGTAGCAGACTTCCCTCCTCTCAGCCACTCAGGCTTTGAGATGTAGATGAACTGCTGAGTCTACAAATATATGCGTCTCAGTTTGCTTGTCCACTCCTTGTGTTGTTTGTTTGTTGCTGTGTGACTGACCTGTGTAGGTGTGACCTGCTTCTCACTCTGCAAGCTGGAGGGAAAAATAGATGGACAGTTTGTGGTGTACATCGTTAGATGGAGAAACATGCCTATGTATCAGAATCAGATTTATTTGAGATTGTGTGCATATGGAAGAAACTCACACACTTACAGCAACATACATTAAATATTACTACACTTTTAAAGGTCAAGATGCATATCTTCATGCATGCTTTTGTTTTAATAAAAGCAAACTATAACCTGTTAGCCTGGGGGAAGAAAGTGTCTCTGCGACAGCAGGTTTGTGCTTATCTGAACGTAAAAGTCTAAACAGTTTGTGTCCAGGATGTGTGTCTGCAGTGATGTTGGCTTCAATTTTCCTGACCCTAAACTTGCAGTAGTCCTGGATATAAGGTCAGTCATGATGATGTTCACTGCAGACATGAACATTTGTTGCAGTTTGGACCTGTCCTGTTCTGAAAAACAGCCATGAAGATGATGAGCAGCTCCTTTGTTGGACTTCTGGAGTTGCTGCATAAAGTCCAGTCTGTTGTCTCTGAGGAGTGAGAAGGTCCTGAGACAAAGCCGCTGCTGGGAACTAGAAGGAACCTACAGCTGAGGATGGAGAGGGATAATGGGTGTGGAGGATGTTCCCTGGTGGTCCAGTCATCCCCACAGTGTTTAGCCCCAGGTGGTTCTGACCAACCAACCGAATCCTGTTCTTATATGTCCTGAATCAGAAAAAACATTGGTATCATCTGTAAACTTCAGGGGTTTTACAGACTGCAGTTACTCAAGAATCCAGAAAAACTAATGAAACACAAACTGAAAAGATAAAGACTTGTAAGAAGCTGGAGTTTCTGTGTCCAGATCTGTGAAACTGCATAGGAACAGGAATGTTACAATAAACAAGGAATCATTGCTTCATTATAATATTGTGATTTTTTCTCTCCAAAGAAGGCAGCTCAGCATTTCTGATGATGATGATATCTTCTGATAAATAAAGAAATCCCTGTGAGCAATCATATCTACCAGTCCTGTGAACACACACATGAATACACACACAGTAGTACAGTATTTAGGCAATTCTAATTAATTCCAATTAGAAATGCAAATAAAGAGCCACATCTTTGATTAAACAGCAGACTGGCTCCTTGTTGGTTTTATATTGTCCTCCTCTGATGCAGCCTGATTATGAGGAGAAGGAAGAAAAAATATCAGAGTAGGAAAAATGTTGTAATTAATATAGAAATGCTTCATGTGAGATATTTCTAATTAGTCCCCAGTCCCTCCTGCTGCTCTTCAGGACTGCTGCTGTCCCCTGTTCACAAGATGCAGAAGAATTACAGACTAATTACAATGAGTGGGTGCGGGGATTCATCTGGCCCAACAAATTAACTTATGAGCTAATTAGCATACGATGGATATAATGACTAATAATTTTACCAATTACAGGGCTGGGCCATCTCATTATGCTCGTGGAACATGGATGATTGGAGTACACCATATTGTTTCCGTCCAGATAACGAAGGAGAAGAGAAAAAGAAAGTGCTTATATTATGAAAAAAGTGAAGCTTCTGAACTTTTCTTCCAGAAGGTCCTGCTGAGCTCCAGGTGGGCAGCTCAGAGAGCCCAGCCCACTGAGGTTATCATCCAGGTGTGTTGGAGCAGGATGCTGGCTCTCCAGGACTGGACTTGGTCACCCAGGTTACCGTTTATTGTTAGCGCTCAGCTTTTCTGCCTTTCAGTGTGTTTTAGTCAGAGCCAGCCCAAGAAATAAGCAAACTAAGCCACTGCTACCCTAATCCCCACACAGTCAGGTGCCCATAAATGCTTAAATTTGAAAGGTAGACCACAGGTCTACTTTTATGTATTTGTTTTTTGAGAATGAAAATCATACTACATTTGATTTCATGGCTTCAGCAGAGATTGTTTGAAGTTTGATACAATTTTCAAATTTACTTTGTAAAAGTGCAAAGAATAATCTTTAGTTTGGTTGTTGTGTCACTATATTACCATCTGAACTAATGACTTGAGTCTTTGTATTTGAGCTCATTATGTCATTATTATATCTTTAATGATTTATTCACAAATAGTCATATTCAATAAATTAGGATACAGGGTTTGTTTGTCGGATTAAAAGTACCTTTTTTCAAAAAATATCCTTGAAACAGGCATCAAACATATTGGATTGATTTAGCCATTCAAATGTGAAGTTTTCATCAGCTGTAAGTGGAAAATTATCATAATTAACAGAAATTAAGGCTTTCAAATATTCAAGTGTTATTAATCTATATAATAACACTTTATCACTTTAGGAACTTTATCACTTTGTGATAAAGTTTCTAAAATGAATGGCCGTTTCAATAATGATCTAACTTATTGAATGGATCAGTATGTCAGCAAATAACCAATTAAATTATTGCTTTTGAACTTGGTTTCCTCTATCAGGTTCCACCAGTCTGGAATGAAAGCTGCTTTTTATTTGATTATTATTTTCTATATCAAAGCAGCTTCAACTCAGATTTAAGCTTTAGCCTGAAGGACTGTCTATCTTTTAAATGGCCGACAAATTCAAATTCAAGTGAATTCAAATAAACTTCAAGAATAATCAGTGCAGTTATATATATATATATAATAACAAATAAATAAATTCCCTTCTCACCCACCGCGGTGGTTCTTATCCTCTGAGCTCGGGTCCTCTACCAGAGGCCTGGGAGCTTGAGGGTCCTGCAGTATCTTGGCTGTGCCAAGGACTGCACATTTCTGGACTGAGATGTCTGATGTTGTTCCTGGGATCTGTTGTAGCCATTGCTCCAGTTTGGGGGTGACTGCCCCGAGGGCTGATGACCACAGGCACCACTGTGGTCTTCACCTGCCAGGCCCTCTCCAGTTCCTCCCTGAGGCCCTGGTATTTCTCCAGTTTCTCGTGCTCCTTTTTCCTGATGTTGCAATCGCTTGCTATTGCTACATCTACCACAACGGCTTGAGATTGATGAATGTGAATGTTGCATTCACATTCTCAATGAGACTTTCTGATGGTACTTCATTCAGCCGTTGTAATTGGCGCCGGGGAGGCCTGGTTGTCATTCGGGTCATGATTCTCTCTCTCAGGTCAGCAGCTGTCTCGTTCAGCTCTGATTCGCTCACTGGGGCCGTGTATCCCCTCACTGGGTGGGGACTTGTAGTTAAGTCCCCACAGTTCTGACATCTAGGTTCCTCCCTTTTTGCCGTAGCATTTGTGTTGTATCTCGTCAATCTCAAGTTGTGATAGCAGTTGCCGTTTGCGGATGTTGGAACACTGAGCTACTAGTTGTTTAGCGCTTAGTGTTGACTGGGGATGTCGAAGTAACCATTCCTTCCCCAGTCTTTGCATGTAACCTCTCTGACTAGGGCTACTTGAGTAGCAGCATTCCAACAGATCCACATTTTCATCTCTCGAGCCACCCGCGGTGGGTGAGAAGGGAATTGACGTCTCTACTGCCCTCTGCTGTTAAAGCTCAGCACAACAGGAGAAGATTTTGATGACCATGCAAAAAATCATTTAATAGTTGCAAGAGACAGACTCAGATACAAGGTTATGGCTTAAAAACAACTAAATCAGGAAACATTTTTATATGAACAATACACACAAATAAATACAGGAAATACAAGCATTTCTGCTTGTATTTACAAATGTTCAGATTTTATAAACAGAACAGAGGAGGAGTTGACATTGCCCTTTTACAAAACAAAAACAGGCTGACCTCAAGTCAGTTCTGATAAGATGACGTACAAGTTCTCCATGCAAAAACATGCCTTTAGTTGACATTTTAGATTCTTATGTAGCGTATTTCCATGTTCTTTGTTCCAGTGCCTGTTCTTCAAACCAACTGAAACCATGAGTTTGGAAATTATCTTCAATTTCATAGCTCATAAAATTGAGCTATAAATTTTATAGCTTAATTGAAATATCAAGTTTGTGACTTAATGTTACACATGAAAAATATTTCCGTGTTTTTTGGGTCAGCCGAAGCCAGTGATATTGCTCATGTTATCCTAAATCTGTTTAAGCAGTTCACAGCTTAAACTGAATTATATTTCTGGTTTTAAAATGTGGAATATCCTGTAGCTTAGTCTTAATGTGAGATACTAATATTGTATTCGTATTGCATATGTATTTGGGTGTTCCAGAAGAATAAAACAGGAAAAGAAATTTAAGTTCCAGGGTGCAATGACTGATGAATTCAGGCAGTAGACTGTGGATTGTGGTGAAGTAAATAAAATTGCATTCCATATTTTAGAATGCAAAATTAGAAAATTTGGAGTTAGATCAGAGATGAGCAACTTCCAGCTTCAGACTTACAAGAGTCTCTTTGGACTTGAGATGATGATGATGATGATGATGATGATGATGATGATGATGAGATGATGATGATGCAAAGAAGGATTCTTCATCAAATAAGAAACATTTTATCCAACAGCATCTTCAGTCAGAAGCTTCTTCACAGCCACTGTAGTACTGACCACAACAGGAGATGCTTCCTGCCCACAGCATCACCATCCTCCATGACTCTGAAGACTTACTAGAGCAATATTTATGTCCAGCAGTCTCTCTGCTGCAGCTGCATGATCTGTTCTGTCCTCAACTTTCAGCCTCTGATTCACTTTCTACTGAGCAGCTAAAACTTCAAACTGTTCTAAACCTAATAGCAAGAACTCTACATTGATTCTGTTTTTTTCACATATGACCTGCAAATTATTCAATTTTACATAATCAACAGTGTCTATTAATAAATACTATCTTACAACTGTCTATAATTACTTTACTAAAATATATTTGATAATAAATATTGCGGGCTGCACAGTGGCGCAGTGGGTAGCGCTGTTGCCTTGCAGCAAGAAGGTCCTGGGTTCGATTCCCGGCCCAGGGTCTTTCTGCACGGAGTTTGCATGTTCTCCCTGTGCATGCGTGGGTTCTCTCCGGGTTCTCCGGCTTCCTCCCACAGTCCAAAAACATGACTGTCAGGTTGATTGGCCTTCCCAAATTCTCCCTAGGTGTGAATGTGTGTGTGTGCGTGGTTGTTTGTCCTGTTTGTCTCTCTGTGTTGCCCTGCGACAGACTGGCGACCTGTCCAGGGTGAACCCGCCTCTCGCCCAGAACGCAGCTGGAGAGGAACCAGCAACTCCCGACTCCGTTAGGGAGAAGGGTGACGGAAAATGGATGGATGGATGGAATAAATATTGCTTACACAGATAAGACATATTTTTGCCTTGGAGTGGCGAGGTACAGTCCAGTCACACACACACACACACATGCACACACTCACACACACGCACACACACACGCACACACACGCACACACACACACACACACACAAAATATTGCTGTAGGAATATGGTGTGATCATTGGTTGTCTTGTTTTATTTTTGGAGTCCAGATGGTTGAACTGTACTCCCACTTTCAGATGCGTCTGTCATTTCAGGAGTCCATCATCAACATCCTCATCATGTGATAGAGAAGAAGAAGGCGGTGGGGAGGGTTGAGTAGAATACAGTGGTAGCTGTAGAGATGCAGTGATAGCTCTTGCTGCTTAGAGGCCTCTTCTAGTGTTAGCATGAGGATGAGACAGCATATTGCTAGAAGGACATGATACAGAGTCAGACAGCTTATCATTACACTGTGGAGACAAAGAGCTAAGGAAGCAAGGTGGGAAGTTTGCTGGAGAAACTGATGAGGAAGATGATGAGGAAAAGAGAAAGCTTCCTGGATGTCTGGGAAGAGGAAGGAGTGTGAGACTCTTGGAGGAGAAGGAAGAGGCTGAAAGGGGAGATTCCCATTATAAAAAGTGGAAAAAACAAATGTGAAGAAGCACCAGAGAAAGAGGTATAGTCTGAGCGGTGAGAGTGTGAAAGCTAAACAGGTGTTTCCCAGAACTTTGCATAAAGCAATGTTTAGTAATCCACCACGGCCCCATGCAGCACACACACCAGCACTCGCAGAGGCAGGACCTGCTAACACAAACTGTTTGTGTGTTGTTTCATGCAAACACATATATGTGATATCTATGTGTGGTGTCAACAATACTCCAAAGATCTGGAGCTATTAATGTCTGCTTAATGTACTTCAGAAACACTGACTGCAAACAGCAACACATTCAACATCTAAATATCTAAAATAAAATAGTAAACACCACACTGCTCTGGGGTTTCCACTGATAAGACTTTCTATCATAACAGGTTTATGTTACAATACCAATCATTTTAAACTGAAACGCTTTTGAATTTTAACCAAAGCGTTTACTTTCCTTCTGGCTAAATGCTTTCTCTAAAGAAAATGAAAGAACTCACAAGATGCCCCTGTGCAAACTCCAGTTTTTTATATATATATATATATATATATATATATATATATATATATATATATATATATATATATATAGGCCCAATGCTGAGCAGAACCAGCATTGGGCCTGGTTCTGCTCAGCCAGGCCCAATGCTGCACACAGGAAAATTATGTGTGATTTAATGTTTCTAGAAATGGCTCCCATTTCTAGAAGTAAAGGGACCACAATGCACTGGGGTGGATCTCTTACTGTTTACCAGATCAGGGAACTATAAATACTGGATTCCTTATTACTAGCCAAACTGAAGGAATAAACTGTCGGATGCTACTTTGACAGGATTCTTTTCTTGTTTACCTGCTTTTGTTGGGCTGTTGCAGAACTTATGCCCTTCCCTCAGGTGACCCACAGGGGGCGTGCTGTAGCTTGTTGTGGGGCCCCTCAGTAGATGTGTTGGTGATCTAGCAAACAGACAGGAAAACAAATCTGAGTCACCTGCCACTCTTCCAAACTTGGGTCATCTTCTCAATAAATCCAAGCAGCCTGTCTGTTAACTCTGAAGTTTTGGGATATACTTTCAACTAGAACAATGGTCTGCAACATTTACAATCCAAAAATCTATTTTTGCTCTGAGTCCTGTTTAATAAAATAGGTTTTAAGCCACAAATATTACTTTTGAAAAAATATATTGTAAATATCTATTTCTTTAAGATTTCATTTCATTTCTGTCTAACTTTAAGATCTTAATAAGAAGAAGAATATACAACTTTTTCAATAAAATTATCCCTAGACTTTTATACACAGGATGTTGATATTTGCACAGTTTCCAGCCAAATAACAGGACAAATAAATCTAAATGATTGACACATTTAGTGTCTTTCTGTTGTGAAGGTTTCATGTAATAATTTCCTGCTTTTAGTCTTAGCCACAGATTGCAAAGCCATGTATTAGAATACAATGTTGGAGGCTTCACATCTGCCAATTACTGAAACATAAAGGTTAGAGGGGATTTTTATGGACACACCTTGCAGAAATATATTTTGTCCCTAAAAATCAGACCATATATTTATGAATAACTTTTTTAAATAAAATGACTGAGAATTTCTGTTTTGTATGTGTAGATGCCACTGTGTTTGTATGTATGCATGTGTGTGTGTGTGTGAAGGTGCATGTGTGTGTGGGGGTAAGGGGATTGAGGAGGCGCATGTGTTTGTGTTCCAGGTTTTTATACCCTTTTGGGAACCTATTTCTGTCTACAATGGGGGTTTATGGGGACCATAACTCCTTGTGGGGATATTTTCTTGAAATCACCCTAGCACCTCTAGCAAGCTCACGTCTTTATATATTAAGTCACATCTATGTGCTCTGATTTACAAGGATGAAATAGAAATGATTAGAAGTCGTACATAGAGACTTTGTTTGTGCAAGGTCCAAACTTCCCCAGGATGTGTTTAATATGAGACTGGAGGAATTGGTCAATTACGTCATTGTGTAAGGCTTAAAAACATTTGTCATATTTAGTCATATTTTAGCCATAAGTAGATGAATAGTTAATAGCCAGAGTAGTTTTGAAGATGCATATTGTGGAAACAATACACAGAAGAAATGTTTTGCAGCTTCATTCTTTTATATTGCTGAAATGAATCAGGATGTGTAAGAGAGTAGCTTCATAACCCATCCTGCCAGATGTTTGATCTGAGCTGAACAAATGAGCTTTTTAAAGAGCAAACTAAAACATAACTGCAGAACCCATGACATGAAGTTCAGAGTGAGAACAAATATTTCAACTAAACAACAACCTCTAGCAGACATTTACAATACTAAAGTTGAAGCCAGAAAATAAAGAGTGAAGAGCCTACACCAGCTGACCCACTGAAGGAAGGAAGCTGTGACTGCAGAACGTCAGACCTGTTGGCTGGTTGGGCTGAGCAGAGGCTGCAGTCTGACTCTCTTACTCTTCGCGGTCTGACTGGCTGCTCTTTTGGAGGGAGATCTGCTGTTTTTTTCTTTCACTCTTCTTTTACGTTGAGCACCGTCATCAGATGAGGGATTTATGCTTTCCACACTGAGTTCCAGTTCCAGCTGCTTGATGGATTCCTCCAAACTGTTCATTGAATCTAAGGTGTTCTTGCGGAGCTCCTCCACCCGAGGGTACAACTTTGAGAGGCTTGTACCTGCAGTGATGTCTCTGTCAGAGGAGTTGTCTGGTAGGAATTGTTGGCTCATGCTCACCTCATTGGTCTGTTTGCTTTCTGTGACTGGTCTGGTTCCTGCTTTCTGCTCTTTGTCATGTGCAACTATTTTAGAAACTTGTTTCCCTTTCTTATTTGTTCCTCTTCGGATTACCTGGCTGAGAGCCATCAGTTTGTTTTTTGGGAAATTTATACTAAACTTTTTTTTGGAGCACGTTTTCATGTTCATATTTGTTTGATCCTGGCCTGGGAGTTGAGAAACACAGTCACAAAATGATGCAGATTGAGGAGAAGTCTTCATATTTCTTAAGATGTCAGAATCAGATCCAGTGGGAGATTTTAATTTCAGATCTGGTTCTTCCTCTAGAGTCCTGTTGGTAACCAGAAGCTCCTCGTCCTCTTCCTCACACTCAAGGATTGTAGATAGAGGACTATAAAATTCCTCAGTATCCTCTATGAAAACTATCACAGAGTCTTCATCAGATTCATCATTATCTTGAAAACCACAGTGAATATATTCCATATAAGAGCCTTCAGAATCCGTCATATTACCTGACTGTGAACTAATGTGTGTATGGGGGATCATATGAATACATTCAGGAGTCTGTGGAGAAAGAGGAGCTGCTCTGTCATCTGTAGCTGTGAAGCTCAGGCTTCCTCCTTCTCTCCATGCCTGTTGATCCCTGGATCCTTCCAAAACTGCGTCTTGTTTCTGCTGCATGCTGCTTGGCCTGTAGGCGACGTCAGGCAAACAGGAGAAAGGTTTGGGGACTGATGGAGAAGTTTCATGTTCGTGAGCAGAACTCCAGAGCTGCTTTGGCCCTGACCTTGGCGGCAGCTGGATCCGGCGCTCCTCATGAACATTTTCATTTTGTAAACATGAAACTAACATTCCATTCGCCTTCTCATCAAGAGGTTTCTTGATAAATCCATTTGTCTGTTTAGGACTTTGATTTTGTTCTTTTAGAGGAATTACATGCTTTTTAGCCACAGCTGAGGAGAATATATGTCCAACTGCTTCGTCCTCACACTGATCAGAGACGTTCATAACAAGAATATCTTCTATCTGTTTGGCTGGAAGTGTTTGCAGCTCCATCTCCCCTGTCCACACCTTCGTCATTGAGGTGCAGTTTAAGGAAGGCACTTGCTGAACCTTCATCTTGGCTAAGCCTGTTGTCATCTTAGCCCTGTGAAGCGCCGTCGACACACCTGGAGTCTGGGCTTTAACAGAAGACACGTTTGGATGTTCAACCTGAGGAGTAAACCTCTGTCCACATTTTGCCATGTCAGAGAGGCACATTTTGGTAACGGGTGGAGGTGTATTTCCATTTCCACTTGGCAGATGGATTTTATTTGATATTTCTTTAGAAACCTAAAATCAGAAAAAGTGACATTAATCTGGTTTTCATCCTCAAGTTATAAAGATATGGGTCTGTTTCCCTTAGAAATAAATCCCATTTGACTTGACAAAGTGAAGAATCGCGTCATTGAATTCCTGAATATCAAGCAAATGATACATTTAAACATTAATGTGAAATGTTATCAAAAAGTACATTTATCCTGACACATAAACTAAACAAAAAAATCTTTACATGTCTCATGTTGGAAACAGCAGCACTGCCTGAACAGTTCAGTTAGTCATTGTTTGATGTTAAAAGTATAAACCTCATTAGGCCTACATTAACTGCAAACTCAAGTGCAGGACTCAAACTGTGCAAATGACTAGAAAACATTTTGTTGCAGGAAGTCCAGAGGCTCTTGAAGAACGTCTCTGCCTTTTGGTTAAGGCAGAAAAGTGGGACTTTCTTACCACTTCCAACTTTCTTGGATATACTTCTTGGTGTGGTTTCAATGAAGATCCTGAGCCTGAGGCGTTTTGAACAGTACAGGAAGCAGCTGCAAAGCTTTCTGGGTTTTACTAACTTAAATAAAAGCTTTATCAGAGACGTTGGTCCTGTTGCAGCCACTCTGACCAGCCCCATTTTGTCTGATCCACAAAGACTATCAAGCCTTTCTGGCTACGCTCATACAGCAATCTGAACGGACCAACTCCCATTTTTTCACCTCCCCAAAATCTGATTTGAGCCACTTCCAATCTGACAGTTTTCAAAGCATCTGCAGTCTGAATTACCACTGCCACATTTTATCTGACTTTTATCTTATTGATGTGAGATATAATTCTGCTCTATTAGAAGCCAAACATGGTAAATCTGGATGTAAATAACAGCTGAATTTTATAACTATGAAGGTTTTGAAATGATAAAAGCAGTCTGAGTCAGTGTCACTTTGACCGGCGGAGGCTCTGCGTTTAGACAGGAGGCAAGGCAAGAAAATGCAGCTGAGGTAAATTTATTTGGAGCTGATTCACATTGACAACGAGACCCATTATGTAAGTGAGACAAAGAAGCTGGCTGTTATACTCCGGGCAATTCCGACACTCATACCAGGTAAAGAGGTTGTCAAAAAACAAAACAAACTTAACAAAACAATAAATGGCACCAATATATATTTACATGCATGCAAATCATTAGAACTAAACTAATCAAAGGTCAATCAAAGGATGAATTTAACTTAATATAACTCCTCAGAGCATTACCCCTCTTAATTATAATGATATGCTCCACTCTGCTGAGGAGACACACTCAGAAAAGTATGTACTTAAACAATTAGCAAACACAAATTAAACCAATCTAAATCAGAAACAAACTGACTTTTCCCCACGTTCTCTCTGTAAAGGAAGAATGGCCAGTCCCTCTGCCTGAAAGAATGTTGAACTAAATGTCACAATGTCAATGAAATAAAGAACTGAATCAAAAAGCATTTGGTCTGTAAATAGATTCAACATAATATCAATAATCCTTTATTATTGATTATAATAAATGATTATTTAGTGAAGTGCATCACATCACAATCTCACCTCCTTGTCCAACTCCACATCCAAACAATCTTCTCTAGAGAAGCTGCAACTAAAGCTCCACTAAAACCTGCTGCGATTGGTTGTGCTTTCTATTTATTTACTCATGTTCGTCCCCATTGCTGAATAAACTTTCCATACACTGTGGCATTTATCATTTCTTCCATGAACAGAGTGCTGCATTGTGACCTTCTTCTGTGCATGTGGGTCACTTTGAGGGGATAAACCATTCACACCGAAGTTTGATTGCGGTAGCATGTAATTAGTAGCACAAACAACCCCGCAAAAAAACAATGGATTTCAAGAAAAAATTGGAATTGAGCATCAACAAATGCATAAATAAAAACAGCAAATAATATCTGAGACACTGGAAACAACTCTGGCCAAGTAAATAAATGTACACATTGTGACTTAAGATCACAGAAACTAAATAAAAGTGCTTTCTGATGCCTCAGCTCTGACCTTTAACTTTCATTTAACTTGTTGCCTTCCACAATGAAAATGTCATTCATTCTTAATCCTCTGAATCAGAATGCAGCAGCTTTCAGTGGATTTGGCCAAATTTTCACAGGCAAAAGCTTCAAGTTCTCTTGTGAATGTAGCAGAATTTAAAAGAGAGAAATTCATAATTTGGGATTTTATCAAATTTGTTACCATCCATAACCCTAACCCATGAAAAATTCAACAAACATTCTTGCTTACATTTATGACTGATAACTTGTCACAAATGTTATCTGTGTTTTATTCAGAAAATAAAACACCCAAAGGGATTAAGGTGAACAATTTTTGTCTACATTAACATTGTTTAATGTAGGTTATCAATGCTAAAATACTTGATACTCATAACCTTTTTCAAATCACACATTTGAAAAAGGTTATGAGTCATTTGAGTCTTGCTATACTTGAGCAGTATCCTAGTAAATAGTATTAGTTAATGACCATGTTGTGCTATCCTTATATAATATTAAAATCTTGCATCTTTGAAGAAAAACTAAACACAAAGAGTTTTACATACAGAAACCCAGAGAGTTTGACACACTGAACTCATTCAAGCAGAGCAGAGAAACATGGATTTACTGTTTTGTTGAAAAACTGACCAATCTTGTTAGTTATTTTCTTCTTCACCATTTCTATTTTACTGTGTTAGTTTTGTGTTTCATTAATAAAACTCACTGTAACATTCACCTTCCACTTCCTGGTTTTTGTCCCTACCTGAATCCCATCAGTCTCTCTGGAGGTGATGATGACTGGTTCTCCTGACCTAAATGAAGAAAAGACACTGGAAATAAAAACCACAACAGAAAAAATAAAATGCGTAAAAAGAACAGATGGTTCTTAGTTTGTCAGGATCGTCTTCCGATGCATGTCAATCCACTGACCTCTGTGGGGGAGGAGGGAAATTGCTGGCCTGCCTCTTGTCGGTGGAGCGGCGGGGTTTCTCCGCCTGTGGCCGCCTGCTGCTCTCTGCTTGTGGACAAACTGCTGGAGGTGGATCAGCAACATCTACAAAGCAAGAGAAATGTTAAAGCATTTTCTTTTTAAGAATGCTTTAACAGTTACTATTTTAAATCCACATATCCTCCTGTGTTTAGTGGATAATAAAGTTTTGGCACCATGGTGGGACACATATCAGTTTCCATCTTTCTCTGATGTTAGTGTGATGAGGTTTATGTCCTTGTTACCAAATAATGCACAATACAGTGGATGACAATGAAAACATTTTTATGGAACCCATTAATTATAGCTAAGTAATAGATGTTAACATATTTAAAGAGTAAATATGTCTTACTATTTACAATTTTACCTGTGTTTGAACTTCTCTCCCTGGAGTTCACATCAACACTTTGCTTTAAAGTCGTCTCTTTCTGGGTTTCAGAAATATCTGCTAGTTAACAAAAAGATACAGTAAACGTTCATTAAAAGGTTGACTAATACTTATAAAAATATTTCCAGCTAAAAAGATATTCTGGAAAATGAAACAAATATCAATGATAATTCGTGATAGTAAATAAGTATGCTTGGGGAAATCACTACATTTAGTCTCTGCTATAAACATAGCTAACCCCTCAGCCTTCTTATTTAGATGGACTGAGGGAAAAACCCGTCTGCTTTAGCCTGTCCTCAGTACACATTTCACTGCCTCTTGAACTGGCAAGCACTTTGAAATTAAAACAAGTGTTTAAGCAACCAAAAAGTAGAAGAAAATCATCATCAGAAGGAGAGCAGTCTGAAGTGCAGTTGTATTGTACTAACACTGATTCTGCAGGCCTACCTCCATGTATCAACTCCATAGGCGTGTTCTGCTGTGGCGTTAATGCGGAGGGGGACTTCATTCCTGAGGCAGTGCACTCTGGCACATCCACTATAGATTTGGTATCAGTGTTTGGTGTCTCCTGAAGGTCGACTGACTGGCTGTGACTGGGATCATTACTCTCCTGCTGGGGGTTTTTGGTGGTACTGGACTGGTTTATGCTCCTGATGTCTACACACACACTGCCCTCTGGAGTTGGTCTGTGTGTATTCTGTAGATGAAAGAGAACAGGGTAACTCTGGGTGATGAACAGAAATATGAAGTGAGAGTGTTATCAGTCTTCAAAGCAACATGCATCATCCATTCACACACACATTCACTAGCTAACCCTAAACCTAAACGGAAGATTTCCTTTTGTATTCAAACAACATTATGTACAAACAAGATTCTTAGTTTCGTACATAATGTTTATGAGGAGGTAACACTTTTTAACATCTTGTAAAACTAATGTTAGGTTAAATAGCAACAGTTTGTTTCATTTGCGTATTTAAGTATTTTAATTTCCATTTGGCAGCTGATTTCAGAAAGATTAGTCTATCATCTGTGATATTATCGACTTATTTAAAAAGTATATTGTGGTGTCATTTTCCGCCTACCCCCTCATTGGTATCAAACTTGCAGAATAACAAAATATAAACAGGAAACTAAAAGGATCATAAACTGTTTGACCTTCTACAGTATTTGTAGTGAAGCCCATATTTTCTATGATACCTTGACTACACTGATCAAATCTAGTCCATGACTGGTTGTCAGAGGAGAGCTGTTGTGTTGATTGGAGGTGATTGTGCTCTTCATTCTGCTGGGGGAGCCAGAGGCTGAATTGGACACAAGTCTATTTAAAGCAAATGACAAAAGAGGGAAAGTCAACTTTTTTCAGAACAGAATAGCTTTACCACAGAAAATGTTGCTGGATACCTGCGGAGAGAGCTAAAAGATTCAGTCAGCACTTTGACCCTTTTCAACATGGAGTCCATCATGTGAGGTTCTTCTTTCAGGAAGCGCACTGCCTCCACTTCCGGCCTCAGCACTGAGCGCATTTTTGCCTGCAGCACTGGGAATTCTCCTGGCAGAGAGACCAAACACACACACAGAAACATGAGACATCAACTGTGACTGGAGAAGAAAAACAAAACACATTGTACCTGTATTTTTTAAGCTTAGAATTATATCAATAATATTTTGAAGTGCAGCACCACTCACAACCCCACCGCACCTCACGACAGCTAATGGTGGCTTAGATAATGTGCGCCTCTTCCTGAATGCCTGATGAGAGACGCTAATTAGATTTTTAGCCTGTCCTCAGTACACATTTCACTGCCTCTTGAACTGGCAAGCACGGAGCAGGGAGGGGAGTGAGGGCGACCTGGTACAAACAGACAGGTCGCCAGTCTGTTTGTACCATTTTACCACCAAAGGTAACATGAAATATGCCAAGCAGTGACTGGATTTACATGGAAAAATCAAACTCTGATTTGTTGGCCAAATGAAGTGATGTGTGGATTCAGTGGAACTGATCAACCTTTGAGGACAGCCAGAGCCTCTCCAAGCCTCCGCAGGCTGACTGCTCCCTCCTCCACATCTCTGAGGGTGAAGGATGGCTGACCATGGACAGAAGAGGAGCTTTCCAAGCTCTCCACAAAGTCCTCCAGTTCACTGTGGGAGAAACAAAACAGCTAAGTTGGGGAAATCAGCATGTGATGGCTTTTTCTGGACAGCAGATGGTAGCAGAGACCAGCCTTAGAGACCTCCACAGTTTTTCTTGGTGTTCTTCTAATGAAGGTTTCACTGTCACATTTTGTGTTAAATTCTGACAAACATTTTAATGTACCAGCAACAAGAAAGCTGGTATAAACTTCAAGATGGGGGATTATTCAACTCCTGCTTTCTTTGTCACTCTTGTTCTTTTACCTAGATTACATCCTTGAAAAAAGTTTTTATCAGTTCTGATACATCTAAAATGCTTCTTTCTTTTTGAAACTTTGTGTCTTGGCTACTTTCAATCTGCAGTTGTGTTGGGTGTAGCCTGACCACCACCTTCCTGCACTATTCTGCTGGATTCAAATCTTGCATCACAGTTTGTGCTTTCTCCCATTCGCTTGAATTCCTCCAGTGGAATTTCATCCTGGGCAGAACAGAAAGAGAAGTCACCAACAATGACATTGGTTTTTTGGACTGTTTTAAAATTGTAGTCTGCCAGTAGCTGCAGTGGAGGAAGTGAAGGAAAGTGGGTGAAGTGTCTTATTCACAGACACAAACGATGAGGGCGGCAGACCTGGAATCAAACCGGAGAGTCACTGATTGCAGGGTGAACTCCTACTGTCTTCGCCACCATCACTCCTTTACATCATGTTGTAATATTATTCCCTCATCAGAAACATACTTGGAGTGTTGCCTTGAGTATTTTATGCATATTTTGAGACATACTTTGACCTCCAATGGTCAAAGGATGTTCAAAATGCATGAATGAAGCTCCCCCTCTCAGCTCCCTCAGACTAGCCAGCAGTAATTAGCAGACACCTGTAGGAACTGTGCATCAGCTGAGCTCATTATAGGAGCTTCTTCTCAGTGAAAAGCCAGTAAAAACATTGTTAAAGGGTAAACAGAGGAGCCATGTTGTGATGGCTTACTGAAGGCGGAGTTTCAGAAAGAGCAGGAGTTCTTAAAGAGACAGAGGCACAATTTTAATCAGTAAGGCAAATTTCTTTTAAGTCATATTTGACATATGTAGCCTTTGTATAACAACTGAAGGTAACATAGTTACTTGATTAAGCTACAAAATGGCACTATTTGCCAGGAAAACATAATACCACACTTTTCACATTAACAGCCTCATTTGGATCAGTACTTCTCTCTCAATATGGAGGATGGTTATTTACAGTGCAGGCAATTTAACGCTTCGTGGCTTTGAACGTGAGTCTTAAATATGGGCAATTATTATCAATTTGGTCAAATTTTAAACTTCAATAGAGTCTAAACCCTTAGCTAGTAATCATTGCTAAATCGCAGAGAGCTCAGAATGTCTGACCAGCTGACCAAATGTAGGACAAGGGGCAGGATTTTACCTGAGCAGGTTGGTGGGTGGTGAAATTGTATTAAAGTGGCCCTGGGTATCCCGCAGTATTTGAAAATCAGAAGTTAGTTAATGTTTTAATCAATTCAATTAAAAAATATTTGGTAATCCATCCATTTTCTGATCACCCTTCTCCCTAACGGGGTCGGGAGTTACTGGTGCCTATCTCCAGCTGCGTTCCGGGCGAGAGGCGGGGTTCACCCTGGACAGGTCGCCAGTCTGTCGCAAGGCAACACAGAGACAAACAGGACAAACAACCACGCACACACACACTCACACCTAGGGAGAATTTGGAAAGACCAATTAACCTGACAGTCATGTTTTTGGACTGTGGGAGGAAGCTGGAGAACCCGGAGAGAACCCACACAGGCACAGGGAGAACATGCAAACTCCGTGCAGAAAGACCCCGGGCCAGGAATCGAACCCAGGACCTTCTTGCTGCAAGGTAACAGCGCTACCCACTGCGCCACTGTGCAGCATATTTGGTAATTTCAAAGGAAATTTAAATGTTATCATAATCCATATATCCAAGTATCTTCAAGGAATCATTGTGGATGGTGGTATGTGGGCAGGAAGGTTCTCTTGTTTCCATCAGAATTGCAACATATCCAAAGAACATGTAGGTCACACTTTATATTTGTTTATTTAAAAGAGCTTGGAGGCGGGTCTTAGCGCTCCACTCTCTCCGCTTGCTCTCTGCTGCCACTACAGCTTTTTCCTGTCAATACATCTTGTTGTGAAAGTTCAGGCTAGTTACCATAGCACCATTAACAGCAAGTAAATGGTTTTGCTGCAGTGTAAGTTGTCATTAGCTATTAGAACAAAGTAAATGAGGTTGGGGGACAGTATTATGCCCCTCCCCCTGCCTCTCATTGGTTGTTTTTGGTCGGGGAAACAACAAAAACAAATTATTATTGTCTTTGGTGAACAATAATAACTCAAGAAGGAAGTGGAGGAGATCGATCCTTTCACATATTATCTGTCTCAAAACAAACTGTCACAACATGGTGACAGTTTTAACAAATACATAAAAAAAAAATTCTTTAGAAAAGTTATATTGTGCAGCTTTAAAGAAATAAAGCTTGAGTATGTGGTTACAAAAACCAATACTACTTATTAATCTTATTAATTCTATGTTCAGCCACATATGTCTGAATATACTTTAGCAATCAATTATATGAGCCTGAAACATCCAACCAAAATCATGCTACTGAGATACGATGCTACAGTGTGAACAAATAAAGTAGTCTAAGGCAACCTAAACCACCAGCAGAAAGTGCTCTTCCCTTTAGTATAACGTTCATTTGAAAAATAAATGAATTATTTTCTAAATAAATGCAGCCATTTATGCAAAATGCAAGGCAAAATAGCTGTTGCTTTGGAAGACGGCAGCAGTGACTGGCTTTTGTGAGACTTGTTTTGTCATACCGACCTTAAAGGCTTTAGATTGTCTGAATCATCCAAAAATATTTCTTATGTTCTCCGAATGCAGATTATGTGATTAAAATATACGCTTGTAAATGAAGTTTTTAAACTAAGCAATGCTGCTGCACTGGCTGTCCTCATGGGGCGAGTTAAAAAAAAAACAAAAAAAAAAAGACCCTGAGCCGATCAAGTCATTTTATTGGCATACTGGCATCAAAGCCTGAATAAAACTCAATTCAGTCTGATGATCCTTGAAACGTTAAAGCGTAGTAGGACACAGTGCAGAATGATGCATCATGACAACATACAATCAATCAATCAATCAATCAATCAATCAAATTTTATTTGTATAGCACATTTCAGCTACAAGGCATTTCAAAGTGCTTTACATCATAAACACAAAGTCATGCAACATAGAATAAAATACCACCTTTTCCTGTTGCCCACAACAGGAAAAGGTGTAAAACCTTTTAACACGGAATTTAAGCGCCTGTTACCGCCGGACTCCGCCGTCCGTTTAACCACGGGTATTCGTCGGGCCCCGTTGCCCACAACAGGAAAAAAAGTACATTGTTATATATTACATTTCAAATACAATTCTAAACAGGTGAGTTTTTAGTTGGGATTTATACAGAAAAAGGTTTGAAAGGTTTGCCTCAACTTTCAGCCGTAAATAAACTAGTTTATTAACTAATGCAGACAAGTTGACACTGATATTTACTGAGATTTTCTTCAGCCATCATTCCCTGTAGAAAGGTTTACGACTGAAGCCAGAGTTAGCTTGGCACATTGGTATTTCTCCTAATAATGTTCGATCTGATTTAGTGTCTAGAGAGGTGATTGTATAACACTAATCCAAAGACTCCCACTTGTGGTCCTCAACAAATCTCAGCCCTCTGCTAGCCAAGTCATCCGAGGTATGGCCTTAATGTGCAGCATGCTAACATCAGAATGAGCTCTGACATCTCTGGAAGACCATGTCACACTGGATCAAATCACCTCCCACCCTACGCCTCTATTTTTAACAATATGGGTCCTCCCAGTTTCTGTATGCCTACAGTTGTGACTGTGCTGTTCATGCTTTTTTTTCTTGCATGTCACCAATGATTTTAATTCAGCTGCAGTTCCGCCACTGAGCATGACATCAGAACAAGCATGCAAATGTCGAAAGAATCTTCTGAAATCATGCCCAAAATCTGTTTTGCTGCTTCCTGTTCAAACAGAAAAAAAACAGGATTTGGATAAAAATCCAAATCCAAGCTCTGGAAAATAAGTATTCACTGTTATTTTCTATTAATCATCAATATTTTGATGACTAAATGAAGATCTTTTATAATTCTTACCAAGATAATGTCTATTTATGTTTAGACTAGCTTTTTCAATACCTGTCATAGATGCATGATTAGAAGAAGCTCTCGTAGCCACACAGTAAATATCTGTTGTGATCGTCTCTGTGTATCACAAACCACTTTAAAATTGTGTAGTAAAAGAATGAACATCTGTTATAGAATCCATTGTAATCTAAAGGTAATATAGACATTTCCCCCATTACACATTTTCTATCCATTATGAAATGAAGATGGCTAGAAATTATACAAGGAAAAATGTGCCAATGCACATTAGCAAATGTGCATGCTGTGCCAATGCTAATGTGCATTGGAAAATGTTATTTGCAGAACCCATCCATCCATTTTCCGTCACCCTTCTCCCTAACGGGGTCGGGAGTTGCTGGTTCCTCTCCAGCTGCGTTCTGGGCGAGAGGCGGGGTCACCCTGGACAGGTCGCCAGTCTGTCGCAGGGCAATACAAAGACAAACAGGACAAACAACCACACACACACTCACACCTAGGGAGAATTTGGAAAGACCAATTAACCTGACAGTCACGTTTTTGGACTGTGGGAGGAAGCCGGAGAACCCGGAGAGAACCCACGCATGCACAGGGAGAACATGCAAACTCCGTGCAGAAAGACCCCGGGCCGGGAATCGAACCCAGGACCTTCTTGCTGCAAGGCAACAGCGCTACCCACTGCGCCACTGTGCAGCCCTATTTGCAGAACAGATCTAAAATATTCAAAACAAATTGCAGCTTAGGAGGCTGAAATGCCTGTAGGCACAACGATGCTCAGTACACGCTTGATTGTTTTTTGCTGAGCAGCCATTCGTTCTCCCTGCCACTAAATGGGTCATTGCCCTGCAACAGACTGGCAAACTGTATTTTTTCTACAGCTAAACATGGTAATGGGTCACTTTTGACCCACAAGACAACACAAGGGTTAATTAAATTGCTCACCTGTGGAATATCTGGCAGAAGCTTTAAGAGTTTAAATACATAACTAAACTTAAAGAAATCTTGAAAAATCACACTTACCTAAGCTGTGTGAGAATTTTCTCCTCAGAGGAAAGGTAGCGGATTCTGTCCACATCCATCTCAGCTCTGTGTGCTGCATCCTCAAATTGGGCCAGCTTCTCACACATCAACATCACCAGCTCCGGACCTGCCATACGCAGCATTGAACTCACACTCTCCATGTTGGATAGCTGGAAGACACAGGAAATGTCTCTGTCTGGTAGTTCAACGTTTCAGTGTAGAAGTAAGGAACACAAAAATGTGGTTGCCTGACATCAGCTGCTTACGTCTAGAATTGTTGATTCTAGAATTGTTGATTCTAGAATTGTGCTGACGGTGGCAGTACGTCGGAGTAGCTCTGTGCTTTCATTGAGAATTGTTGTTTTTTTTTTTCACACATTCATTCCTGCTTTTTTTTTGGAGGAAAATAACTTATTTGGACAGATATTCCTTCTTGTTTTGAATTTTGTGTGGTTGGACTGATTTTTGGCTATATTTTTATTTTTGCCATTTTATTATGATGTGTAACCATAGCTACAGGGTGGTTTGTAGCAGGGAGCAGCTGTTCAACATCTGAAAAGCTGATGTAGTACCACAGCTGAAGCCAGAAATCCCAGTCGAGTTAAAAAGGAGGCATGGTGGATGCAGAGCAGGAGCAAATAGGAGAGAGAAGGAGGAAGTTCAAACCAACTCTACCCGTCCATTGTTACAGGCAATGTGAGTTGTTAACTAATAAGATGGATGAACTTCAAGCCCTGACAAGGACTAGGTCAGAGTATAAGGAATGCAGCATAATGTGTTTTACAGAGACATGGCTGTAGGATTGAATCCAATATCGCTCTGCCAGGCTTTACGAGCTGACAGAGATTTAAAGAGCATATTTTTGGTAATATCTGGTGATTTTAATCATGCCTCTCTCTCTTCTGCACTGCCACGTTTCACCAGTTTGTCAGCTGCTCCACCCACTAAAACAAGATTTTGGACCTATTTTAATAATTGTTTCAATCAATTGAAGCATATGATCGGACTACTTTCTGCCATCCACATGGAGATGACATCAGTGCCATGACTGATGTCACATGACTAACTATATAAACTTCTGTGTGGACAGAACCATCCCCACTGGAATAGTGGTCACTGGATCACCAGTGACCTAAAGGAACTGATAAAGCAGAAACAAAAGTCTTTAGGGAACGAGACAGAGAGTTACTGACGAGTATACAGAAGAAGCTCAAAGTCAAGATTAGATACAGCAAAGAGGAGAACAGGAAGAAGCTGGAGAATAAACTGAAGAGGAACAATATCAGAGATCTGTGGTCAGGGTTCAAGCAAAAGGAGGAGCAGACAGATGGAAGTCTGGATAGAACTGAACACATTCTTCAACAGGTTCAGTTCAGGAACAAGTTCATCATCATCATCATCATCATCATCATCATCATCATCATCATCATCATCATCATCATCATCATCATCATCCCCTGTATCCAGCCATACAGACATTTCCCAGCTTTCCTGTCAAACCTCAGATCTTCTTTCTTCCACCAAAGTTGGTTGGACCATTAAATACTGAAGGCTGTGCCCAAATGTGCAGATGAGCAAAGGGTTTAAGTGTGGTTGTGATCAGGATAAGGGAATGTTGTCAGCTTAGCGACTTCGTGAGAAACAAGGCAGCTCTAACAGAGATACGAAACTTGAGAACACAAATAACAAAACCAAAAACAAAGGATTCAAAAGTCTAACAGCAAGTAAATTTAGATATATTTCAGGTTTCTCATAGTTACTTTTTTTTCTTTGAAAATTTTACCTATTTTCTTTCCTTTATAATAAGCTAAATAATCCAAATTACAGCTGTTATAGCAAACCATTACTCTCTTGGGTGGCTCACCACATGTTAGTGGTGACGTACAGAATGAGTAAAACATTGATGAAAAATGGATAACAAATTATAGCACTTGGGATTTTAAAGAAATATTTGTGATAATCTCAATACAGTACTGAAATGTTCAGCTTAGTACCTGTAAGCACTTGAGTTGGCTGAGTTGGAACCGCAGCTCACAAATATTTCTCTTCACAGACATCAAGTTGTGTCGCAGTCCACCATCACAGCCGGGCACATCGAGGGCAAGAGGAGTGGGGCTGAAGCTTTCAGTCAGAGCAGCAGGGGTCTTTGAGTCAGAGAATGCCTCTGGAAGCCAAGGAAGAAAATGGATTTATTTTCAGGATGTTCTGAAGAAAACAAGTGTTGCTTAGGTAGCGGGTGTACCTGAAAATAACTTCTCACCAAGTCGATTGCTAAGGAGTTTGTCTTCAGGACTCTGACTAGAAAACACAAATTCAGACTATTTTCAGAAAGGTTCAATGAAGCTTATTCAAAGTGAGTACCATCTGATGAACCCAGTTATAAATAGAAATCTGTTTTTACTTCAAAGGGGCAGCATTATATATTTTCCAGACACATAGTGTCATTTCATAATACAATCAAGTAACTATTACCTTCAGTTGATATGTATCAAATACAACATACAAAAAGTTTGACTTTCATATTTAACATCTTAAATTTGGGCATGAAAACTGCAGCTGTGAGGAGGAGCTGAGTCTCAAAGACAGCACTAGATCTGCTCAGCTGAATGGTCACCATGGTTTTAAGGAATTTCTCAAACATGGACGAAAGAATCAAAGCAACACTCAAGGTATGTGTTTGATGAGGGAATAACATGATAACATGAAGTAAAACTAAAAACAGGTTGATGTAAATTATTACTGCACCTTTAATTGTCATATTGTGCTAAATTGTACCTTCTGTAGACAGACGAACCTGATAACCTCCTTTTGTCCCAGAATATCTGACTTCATGGACAGGGCGTGGTGCACCAGTCCTGCTAGACTGGCTATCTGCTCCTCCATGGCTCTCATTCTCTCACTGTAAAAAACAAAACAAAAACAAAAACAAATTCATATCCAATCCATTGGAGCATTTTTGTTTATTAAAAAGCCTACAATCATTGTGCTGCTAAATTCAGGTGAGAAAGTTGTTAGTCTGAGATCCAAAGTACATCATCAGAAAAACCAAATAAAACAAATGGCAGCACCAGGTACAGTGTTGAGATGCATTAATACATGACAGGACTGAGTCACTTGTTAAGTCTATAGTGATGATGCAACATATTTAAACCCTTTCATATTTAAAGGGTTTTATTAAGTACATTTGGCCATGTGTTGATAAATCTCGTTTCAACAAAACAAACCATGTTGAAAGCATATAATACCAACATGAGGTGATATTTAGCACCATAACCACACAGACTGCTGTTTCCAATCTTGACATGTCCCTTTCCCTGAAATACATTTTGTGTATACATTGTTTTTTTTCTTTCTTCTTTTTCTTTCTTTCTTTTTGTTCTCAGTGAAAGTGGATGCTTTTTTCTTCTCTCCGATCCTCTGTCCTCTGCCTCTACTCTTTGCTCTTGTGTCCAGTCTGGCTATTCTTTTCTGAGGCTCTGTTTGCATATTTTCTGAATTTGCAAATTATGGATCTGGTCAGCTGGTCTCTCAATACAATAAATCGAATTTCCTTGACAGGAAGACTGGGCAAAGGAGAGCCCTCTTGCTCTGAAGGGACACATACTGGTGGATACACTCTGGATTCCTGGGAGAAGTAGAAGACAGTGTGTGTGTCCATACTGTCAGTCAAGGATTTGAAAAATGTCAGCAGCTGTTCGGATCTTTGAGAGGTTGCCTTTGAGGCTGACCAGAACCACAAACTGGATGTGATTCTTGCTGAGAGTGACAGGCCACATGCAAGTCCCTGGTGAAATGGAATGGCCATTGGAGACGTTACTCGTGTGGCTTGGCTGGACTGACCATATTTCAGGTGTTTCGAATTTCATCATTGAGTTGCACCAGAGAGGCTCTAAGGCAAGTGAAAATTCATGGAGTCTTTTACTGCCTCCAGCCACAAGGTCGACTCCTGCCTTCCCTCTTTCAGTTTTGCCAACCATTTAGGAAATGTTAATTGTTGGTAGTCAATGGTATTTTACTGAGTGTAACATGAGTGATTATGTCATTATTGTAACTTTAAGAAATATAGTACTGTTTAAAAAAGGGGGTGGGGGGGTTGTTATTGTTTGTGTATATGTCCTGTGATAGTTGCTGGTTGAAAACCCTGAATTCAAACCTCAGTTTGTATTCAAAACCTTCTGCTTAATAATTATACTGCTTGTACTGCTTAATAATTTACACATTAAGAGGTACACAGTAAACCCAACAGAATAAACCTTCATAGAGGCAAATAAGGTGATGAACAAAGACATCTATACAGACTAATACAAACTAATGCAGTGAGGCGTCAGCTCAGGATAACATTAGGTACAGGCTCACCTTTGGACATTACAGGCAGAAATATGGGCCGGAAAAACAGTTTCAGGTTGACCCAGAGGACTGTCAAGAAATACTGCTGAGCTAGAGGATGATGAGCCTCTTCTGTTTATTACATCCACTGTGAGCCCACTACTGTTGCGTTCTAGTGAGCGGTGACTCGGTGACATACTCTGTGGAGACACTTGGCTTGCACCTCCAATCACCTGTCCATTAAACATCCTGACTTCATTCCCTTTGTGAGGGGAGGGGGCCAGACTTCTGATTGGATGAGTCTGACTGTCTCCATACTTCCTGTTCTTCTGCCTGATAGAATGGGACAACAAACAGACAAAGAAATAAATAATTGATTCACACAGTATGAATCAATATCACACTCTGGACAGTCTGGGGACAGTCTGGGGACTAAGTGTGGACAGAGTGTGGACAGTCCCCAGCTGGAATTCTAACAGATCCAGCTAATTCATTTCTTGTGTTTCTTTTCTCTTACATCTGAAATGTTCCCATAAAAGTCATTTTCAGGTTTATAACAATGTTAATTATGAAAGCTAGAAACTCCTAGAGGTTTACCAATTAAGGCAAAGCTTTCTCTGTCAGTGAAGTGCAAGTATTATGAAGAGACCACTGAATTTAAAGGTTTTCAAAATGTGTGCTTAGCTAATTTCATTCTTTACATTGCATCATCAATGTAAAGAATGTGTGCATGCGTGTCTCTTCCAAAAAAGATCACATTTATGCAGTGATGACTAATAGTTGTCCTGTGGACAGATTCCTCCTCTGAGCTGTAGATCTCTGCCTTTGGTCCAGAGTCACCATGGGCCTCTTAGCTGCATCTCTGATCAAAGTTCTTCTTGTTCAACCTTGGAAATCTTTTTACAACCCAAGTCTGCTATAAACTTCTCCACAGCTCTCTCCCTGACCTGCCTGCTCTGTTCCTTGGACTTTGTGATGCTGTTTGCTCCCCAATATTCTCTGAACCTCTGAGGCGTCACAGAGCAGCTGGATTTCTACTGAGATTAGATTACACACAGGTTGAGTCATTAGTAGACATCAGGAAACTTCTGAAGGAGACTGGTTGGTTGCACTCAGAGAAAAGGGGGGTGAATATTTTTGCACACTGCACTTTAAAGTTTTTTATTTGTAAAAAAAATATTTTGAGTCAAATATGATTTTCTTTCTACTTCACAATAGTAGACCACTTTTTGTTGGTCTTGCATATAAAATTCCAATGAAATATTTATGGTTGTAATGTGACAAAATATGGAAAAGTTCAAGTAGTATTACTATTTTTGCAAGCCACTGTATATGTATGAAGTTCTTTTGAAAATGAAGTCTGTAAAGTATTGTTAACCTTGAACATACTATTGAGAGACTGAATAAACCTGGGAAAACTTCTCTGATATAATTCAGCTGATGAGAGGAGGGCTAATCTGGAAGGTGTATGCACATGTACTTTTTAAAAGAGTCAGCATGTGCTCAGCATCTGTTTCTTTCCCTCAGTGCTTAAATGCAAATTTTTAAAGAGATGGTTAAGGAAGTCAGTGTACCTGTGAAGAGAGTTGCTATGGTTTTGAAGGCTGTCCCCATGGATTGTCAGGGGTTTGATGGAGGCTCGGTACTGTTGCAGCACACCAGGGATTCCAAGCACCCCTACCTCAGCTTTTCCTCCAGTGAGCATAGGAGGACTGCTACAATAGGAGGAAATACTGTGGTGACCTCTTCCTACTTCCACTGAGGCTGAACGGTAGTACTCAGGGTAATGTGATCCTCCATCTCCACGCAGTACCAAGGCTGTACTTTTACACATGTCTCCGTCTAACATGCACACATAAACACACATACGCCCATGGAAACGTCTTAAGACAGAAAGAAGTGCAGATCTGAGCTTTATGTAAAAGTTACAAGCACAAAGTTCAGCTTTTAGAAATTATGTAGGTAAGGCTTAGGGTCTACCTAAAGTTCCTTGCAAAATGTTCTCACTAGAATTGCTACAATTTAAATTCATAGAGAAAAAAATACATAATGTTCTAATAACAGAAAAGATTAACATAAGCATTTATTAATTTTCAGGTAGTAGTATTTTCTATTAGAACTATAAGGAAGAGGTTTACAGCTCTACTTTCAAACTAACTTAAATTGCACCGGACCTTTTTGTCTGTATAAGAAATTGTTTTGGCTATAACTGGAAAATAGGTGCAAACAAAGAGCCAATGATTCCCTGATTGGATTTCAATCTCTGCCCATTGTTATCTTTGGGCTTTTCAATATTTTCTTTCATTTTGTTGTGGAGTCTTGGTTTTCTCAATCATCTCCATTATTTCTGTTCAATGCTGCTCTATCACACATTGTCTCCATGTTTAGATGCGTAACCAACTGTTGATTAGCACATGTTTGCGACTCTATTAAGTATTAACCTGTACTTGCCTATTTTTTTGCCTTTGTAGTCCTACCCTTTCATTTAGATTTAAACTGTCGAGTCAGTTGTTTTTAAAGGCTTTGCTTTCAACATGACAACCACATTGGATTTTAAATTCACACCATTGTAATGAAAGAACTGAAAAAGAGAAAAGGTTCAATTTGAGTTTCACACACCGGATCTCTGGTTCAACAAACTTGAATTGCAGATTTTTCAGTAAAACCTGATGGAGAGTGCATTACTGTCAAAGACAACAGAAGCTAAGTGATGCTGCAAATGCAAATCATACCAAGATTATTAACATAGATTGAAGGAGTAACACCCTGTAGGCTTCTAGCTGGTTTTGGTCTGCTGGTCAGTTTATTTATTTATTCATATAATATTTACAAAAGTTCTTATTTATTTAAATTTTCTACAGTATGGCACTTCTACGGTATACTTTCTTCTTCTTAAATATTAATATTTTTTCAATCACTTCATTCAATGATTCAGTTCAATCATTTTAATAATTCTTCTTGCATTTGGATCCTCAACAATATTGTATCATAAAGGCACATATTTGATTATATTCATTATATGCATATATATTTTGTTTGTTTACTGTATGTTGTCCACAGTTCTAAATACTTTTATTAGTTTATCTTGAATGTCAATCCTCAGAGTTCTTCCACACGAAAGAGGATTAGGGCCACCGAAAAAACAAAAAAAGAATTCTGACTTTAATCTCAGAGTTCCGAGATTAAAGTCAGAACTGCTTTACTTTTTAACCAGTGGCCCTAATCCTCTTCCATACTTCCACACCCTGGTGGCTCATTATAATAATCCTGAAATAAAAACTCCACCAGCTTCTCACCAGGCTTTACATCTCTTCTCTCCAGTATGGCACTACTGCTGGAGAACACGGTGCTGGACCGCCCTCGCCCAGGCTGACATTCACGTGGTATTGTGGTACTGCCTGGGTCTACCATTCCTTTTTTTCCGAGGATGCCACCTCCACCATAAGCCAGTCTGGAAGGAGAGGAGGGCATGGAGCGGACCATCGGCGGGGACATTGATCCCTGCAAACTGTGCAGGGTGTTGCAACCGGATGAATGCTTGCTGTGGATCGGACTGTGACTTCCGTACAACACCTCCTTAGATATATGCTGAAAAACAATGAAATAAATAATAATATTCAGAAGTGAGGCCAGTAATAATCATGTGACGGCAAACCAAATTCTCCTATGTTTACTGTCCAATAACAAAGTGAAAAATGAAAAGAAAAAAAAGAAAAATCAGCTAATGAATGATAAGCAGAATTTAGCAGAGACTAAGTCTGAGGAGACGTTTTGAGTAAAAGCATGTCTGTTTTTAAGTGTCTCTTATTCTGTGGAGATTTCAGATCCACAGAGGAATGTTCTGACACTTTTGTATCTCAGAGAGGAAGAAATTATTTTTTGTAATTTTAAACTTGAGAAGAATTATTACTCATAACAAGGTGACATATTTGGTGCTACTTTGCACACAGGTAACCAGACTATAGTTTACTGTTTACTCTAGTCGAACCCATCTTTCCTCAAGTCTCTGCAACATGAGATGAAATAAAGTCCCAGCAGATTTCTCAGGAGAAAGCTGCTCAGCTTCTCAGTCTTTGAGTGAGACAAAAAAATTAAAATTAAAATTAAATTTAAAAATTAAAATAGGGTACAACAAGTACATCTAACAGGAATTAAACATCAGAAAAAAATTCTATGTTTTTGCCACTCATTTCAGAAAAGTGAAATAATAATGAGAGGAATCCAAAATCACTCAGAAAATTTGAATATTATGAAAAGGGTAAATATTAGAAGCCCAGTGCTTTACGTCCTGATCAGTTAATTAACTCAAAAAGTTGAAAATGTAGTAAATTTAGTTGGATAGACAATACTTGAGTTGGTTAAGCTTAATAAGGAGGCAGAGAATTCCACTGGGCAGAACCTTTTGCTCTGGTCCATAAAGCACAAACCAGGCTACAGGCCCCTTCTAAATTTCTTCAGGAATTTTATTCTTTGACTTACCATTCTTTCAGAGTTGGCAGGCCTGGCAGAGGGGCAGAAGACATGGACAGGGTCTTTATGATACGCTTTCAGACAGGAATTTGGTGTTATGTCTCTGGAAGCAAGAAGAATGTGTTGGTTTTGTTCTTTGAGGCAGGTGATGTTCATGCGTGACTCATTTTGTGCACCAGTAAAAAAAGCATATACCTATATCATGAATTTGGGAAAAAAATCATATTTTATTCATCACTAAAGAAAGGTTCAGTGAATGTGCATATGAAACTGGTGGGTTCATACGCACCAGGTTTTTTGATTCTTAACCTCAAAAAAGGTTAAGAATCACTGTTCTGTGACCTTGATTTCCACAGGAAAAGTATTCTTTTTTGAAAAGAGAACTTTGGATTACTGAGCAACAGTCCAGGTCTTTTTTTTTCCTTGGTTCAGGTAAGACATGTGTTTCCAATATTTTTGTTTAGATATACCTTAAGTCTGCTTCAACAGCCCCTCACCTGAGGTCCTCCAGGTCATAGTACATGTTACGCTTGGTGTCCTTGATGCAGATGGCCATGTTCGGAGGCTGCAGCATCTGCATGGTGAGCTGATGGGGAAAGGCAGTGACAAACAGAGCCTGCAGGGTGTCATGGCTGCTGACTTCAGTTGAAATTATGACCTGCTTTGTCTCTCCCTCGTACTGCAGGAGAAGCACACCTGACACAGCACACACAGGCAGAATTTAACAGAGCTGTCACAGCAGGAGAAGTATTGGCTTGTAAACCCTCATATAGAGAAGAATAAACTAAATGCAAATAAACAGAAAAAAAATTGAAAATGTGATTTTAGCTTCAAAACACATTTGATCAAATGCAGGATAAAACACTCCCTCCCTCTCCTTCTAATTTGGTAAAAGATATATTACAATTTATTTAGGTCACTTATTCTGGGCCAGGTTGACTCATCCTAAACTTGGTTTTGTTTAAGATTTTTTCCCGTGAAGAGAGTGATTCCTCCACATCATGCTGGCTCAGGATTAGTGAATGCATCAAAATAAAGACTTCATGCAATCTGCTGCTTTCTTCAACTTTTTATCAACTGGCATTCTGTAATCAGTGCAAAAACATGTTGTAGAAACCTTGACCCATGCAACTCACACCAGTGGTGGAAAGCAGGCCAAAATGCAGCAAGGGTCAGGCTTTCTTTTTTGCTTTTAAATGTATAAAAACAATCTTCCTTCCTTCAAGATGTCCTGCATTATAAAAGGAGAACGTGCAATCATCTCATAAACCTATTAAGGAGTTTGAAATGAAATGCTCCTCTGGGGAAAGGCAGTGACACCCTAAACATAAAGAGGGGCTACAATGGAATGGTTTCAAGCAAAACATGTTTATGTGTTAGAATGGCCCAGTCAAAGTTCACACTGTTTTCTATCCTTTGTGACAGTGTGAAGAAGCACAAGCTCAGTGGGTTTAAATGTAAGAAAATGAACACCATATTCAGGAACATCAACTGCTGTCATATATTAATGATATGTCTTGCTTTAATGTGCAGTTGAGTGCATGTATTTCTGTCTACCTGGTAGCTTGTCTCTTGTTTGACAGCTGGATCGTACTGCAGGTAGACTGGCTCTGGCTTTACAGCCTCGTGTGAAGGTGACTGATGTAGAGGGAAGCTCTCCGTCAGACATGGTCTCTAAAACCCAAGGCTCCTGTTCTTTCACCAAACTCTCCACAAACAAACAGTCGAGGCTTTTAGAAGATAGGAGGTTCCTCATCTGGATTTTTTTTTTAAAGCAGAAAGAAAAGTAACAGAAAAATCAGTTTGGGCTGATGACTGAATCACAATATAAGCCTTTCATATCAGTTGATATTAATAACTGATATTATTATCAAACCAATCACATTGGTTTTGCTCACTCAGGTCAACTTTCTGAACTATGGAGCAACATGAGCATCAAAATGCAGGACTTGTTGTCACATGTGGATCAGTTTCCTGAGAATCTGGGATCAACGAGTGATGAGCAGGGGGACAGATTTCATCAGGACAGAAAAGAGACGCAGAATTTTACACAATGAAGACGTAATGCTCAATTCACATCTACTTACCCTTATCAGTGTTCATTATTCAATTTACAGAAATCCAAGTTTCTAACAATTATTTAATACAATCTGTTAGAAAACATTTTTTGTCCTAAGACCTTTTTTTGGATGAGAAATATTAACGGAAATTAACTGATAATGTCACAAAATGTAATTAATTTAGTCAGAAAATTAGATTTCTCTCAATCAAATTAGAACAAAAACCTGACCTGACTGAGAAAAATGGATGTCATTTTTTGATTCAGCGTTGCAAAACCAGTTGAAAAAACCAAGACAACACTCTGGGTCTTTTATTGATTTGTTTTTCTTAAAAATGTCTAAAATATTTATATATATAAATCTTAATGTTTTATTCAATTTAACAAAACTGTTGCTTCCCATCCATGTTACTCACCAAGATGTTAGAATTTTTCTCTCACACATACATAAAATATTAAAATTACACATATACACTAATATCACACACACAAAGCATACAGACATAGTATTCTAAATGATAGGTCGAAAATGTATGTGTGTGTGAACTAAGACTAGGCTGAATGAATGAATGAATGAATGAATGGGGATGTCTGTGTGAGAGACTCAGTTTTTGTATGTGAGTTGTCACAGAAGACTCGGGGCATAATTTGGAGATCCGATTGCTCTGTCACATTCCAGTCTTCCTTTGGTGAAACTAGTTATTCATTTCATGTTTCTTGTGGAATGAAAACATCACCTGCTTTTGAGAGCCTATAGATATTTCCCTATAACTCTGTGTCACTGACAGTGCTGGTCTTTGAGAATTGGATGCTTTTTGCAAGGTTATTAATTTGTAAAAATTTGCATTTTCTCTAAAGGTATTTCAACCACATAAGCACAGAGATATGTTATGTAGCCGCAGTTTGAAAATGAAAGGGAAACACAAAACATAGCTTGCAAGTTTTTCCTACCTGTAAGACCTTTGGATCAGTCTAAAAACAGAGCACTGGAAAACTATGAAATCCTTTGAGCTGACATCCTCCACCAGCAGCTCATCAGCTCATTGCTGTCAGTGGCAGTGTCACCCTCCTGACTGACTGATTGACAGCCACAGGCAAGGCTGGGGACCATCTTCTTCCACACAAGAACCATTGGCCCCGGAACCAACAAGGTGTGTTCTATCCCCACGCCTCTCTGAACTCAAATGACTGTGAAATTCCTGACGCTTGCAGATAACCCTGCAGTCATTGTTCTGATCTAAGACACTGACAAATATGCATGCACACAGGAGGTAGATTGACTGGTTAGCCGGTGAGGTACACGTCCTACCCTCACCATTCTCAACAACACTGTCGACTATGGATCACTTCCTGTTCCTAGAACAGGACAGGATGGGTCCAAACTGCAACAAAGGATCAGGTCTGCAGAGAGAATGAGGGCTGACCTTCCATCCAGAACTTGAACAGGTCTAGAGTAAGGAAAAGGGAAACTAACATCTCTGTAGACCCCACATATTCTGGACACAAACTGCTTGGACAGTTCTTTCCCTCAGCTGTCATTCTGAGGTACCATCACAACACACCTCTCTGTCCGAATATTCAGTTCTATTATGAAACAAGCATATTTAGACTGTTCTGTCTCGTCTGAAGAAATATTGGTCCCTTATCTTAATATTACATTTCTTCTGAATATTACATGGGTAGTATTATGTAAAATCTACTTTTTTTGTTTTATATCATGTTGTAATGTTTCCTCATCAAAGCATAATTGAGTCGATGCACCCTCATGTTGTGCAAAATGGCCTTTTAGGAAAAACAACTGTGTATCATTGTTTCTCAAGTGACTTTATGTGTTGTATGCAATGTGAGCAATGTTCTGTTTGCTCCACCCAAACTGCCCAGGTGGAAATGAACAGGTTGTTCAGGTGATCTGTTGCCTTGTCGTGTTCTCCTGCAATCATCCTACTACAGCTGATTAGATCTGGTTGGCAGGTCATTCTGAATCATCTCAGTCTATTAAGATATGTCTCATGTAATCATTGGTTGCTGTGTTCATATGGAAGGCTTTCTGAGCACACCAGGGAACTATATGAGGCTGAGTTTTCAAAATAAATATTCTTCATGAGGTTTACTGTGGAACTTAACACCAGTATTGAGGAACGAAGTGCAAAGTGACTTCAGTTAGAAAAAATCTCATATGACAGCATGACACTTGCCTAAGCATAACAGTCTGTTGTTTAGGGTTAGGGTTAGGTCTGCATAGAAGGAAATCCGGTACCTCCTTTGTACACACACACACACACACGCACACACACACACACACACACACACACACACACACACACACACACGCGTTTTCTAATGCTTTGTATTCAACAGCTGCTGTCTGCAGTTGCTACTTTTTAGATTTTAGATGATAATAAAAGACAATTAAATCTTCATTGACTCTGTTAAGGTTCTAGGTACTCACCAGCTGGGAAGGAGGACAGCAGCATGGGGAGTTAGATCTAAGAGCTAATATTCCATTTTGAGGGGTAAAATTCCGTCTTTGCTTTTTTCTTGGTCCGTGTGGAAACTTGTGTTCTGTGTGTGTAGCTAGTTTCTGTGTCAGAATCAGTTCCTCTGACAGAGACCAACTTTGTTTCTCCTGCTCAGCCACTCTGTCACCACAGTGCTGTTCCACGCAGCTCCACCTCAGCTAATAATGCTGGCTGTACCTGTCTGACAGGCACATAAAGACCAACTTGTCAACTTTATAGAATGACTCATTAAGCAAGTTGGGACATCTCCTATCAAAGGTTCTCTGTCAGCACACTGAAGTCCTCTTTCATTACTATCACAACACAGACAGCACAAAACTCACAGTTGAAAAGTGACATTTAAATGCCTCTGCTCATGGAGTCAAACTATAGACATGTTTTTAACTTTTAAAAAAAGTTAAAAACTCTTCGCTGAATAATAGACAATGGCTTGAAAAACTACTCACACCCCTTGAATTTTTACGTATTTTGCAACATTACAGCCACAAACATAAATATATTTCATAGAATTTTTTTGTGAGACAGAAACACAAAGTATACATTTGTGAAGTAGAAAGAATATTAAACATGATTCAAATATTTTTTTTACAAATAAAAAACTCAAATTGCAATGTATAGAAGTATTTGACCACCTTATCTTTGATTGCAGACATTTCCTGATGGCTGTTGATGACTAAAGAGAATCAAAGAACACAGCAGAAAGCTGTGGAGAAGTTTAAAGCAGACAACCACCCTAAACATAAACAGGGGCTACAATGTAATGGTTTCAAGCAGAACATATTCATGTGTTAGAATGGCCCAGTCAAAGTCCTGACCTTACCCCAGTCGAGATCTGAAAACTGCTGTTCACAAATGCTCTCCATCTAATCTGACTTAACTTGAGCTGTTTTGCAAAGAAGAATGGACAAAACAACATCAATACGGTACAGAGAGCTGAATATTTTTACACGCCACACTTCTCAGTTTTTTATGCGTAAAAAAATGTTTGAATCATGTATAATGTTTTTTCTAACTCACAATTGTTTACCACTTGGTGTTGGTCTGTCACGTCAAATTCCAAAGAAATATATTTATGTTTATGGTTGTAATATAGCAAAAATATGGAGAGGTTGAAGTGGTATGGATACTTTTGCAAACTTTTGCAATCCACTGTAAGTTACTAAATTAACAGCAGCACAGACAATGTTTCAGTGATTATGAATGTGACAGTATATGACTCACCTTTATACTCTCTCCATGTCCTATGATGACATCAGCATGGTGAGGATATTTTTGTTTGAAGTGTTCCAGGAACACTTCCTTTTTCTTTTCCAAATCCAGTTTTGGTATTTTTTGACTGTTCTGCTGCTCATCTTTGCAGGTGGCACCAACAAGTGTAAAATTTCGAGGTAAAGTATTTGGAGAGGATAGAACTGGATCAACTGTGGACAGATTGATGTCGGTGTGTTCCCTCTTCTTTGTTAGATGAACTATGCCGCTGCTACTCAAATTTGTGGAGTGAGAGAGGTTGCATGGCAAGGTTCCAAAATCTAAGTCAAATAGAGAAAAATGAAAGAAAAAACAGGATGAGAGGAAAAATATAGGGATGATGCACTGAAAGATAGGGGGATGTATAGTTTCCAAACCAAAATCTATATGACACTTCAAGTGCATGGGACTTGATGAAACCAGCTACAAGCATCATATTAGCAAGTAAACAAAAGCCAATCCATCCATTATACTTTGTTTTATCTGAGTTCAGGTTGCTGGGTAACAGGTCCAGGAGGGAAACTCAGACATTCATTTCCCCAGCAACAGCCATGTGCAGAGGGAGCAGCCACTGCCCCTTCTATCCTTGATGCCCCTAGTGCCCTTTTTGAGGTTTTTTTCTTCTCAGTATTTCTTTAATTTGTGTGTCAGGAGGCCTGCTTGTCCCCTTCAATAATAGCATTTAGTATAATAATTTAGCAAAATTAATCAGTCTGGCTGCTCTCGGTCTAATAATGACACTCAGTTTCTCTGCTGCCATGTTGTTTAGACAGTGGGTCCATGGTGAGGGAGGCAGATCTGCACCCGCTAACTATCAAATTATGGGCAAGAATTTTTTTTTTTCAATAAAAACCTAAGCCTGATGTTGACGTTAGAATAATTGTTTATATTTATTTTTTGTATTTGTCCTCGCAGGAAGAAAACCTCTCCTCTCTCACAGGAATGGTCCAGCTGCAGAGAAAACTAGTATTCTTACATTTCAAAAAAAATTGTTTAATTATTTACAAAGTTTCTTTGCAGGTTAGCAGGTTAATAATTGTTAATTTTATTATTATTTTTCAATTATTGTGTGAAAAGGGAGATTTTGCTAGGGTCTGCAGAAATAAAAAAATATGTGAAGTGAATGCTGGGTTTGCAACACACAGCACATATATAGACAATGATGTTGCTTTCCTGGGATCACTTTCTGCAGAAGTTAAATATAATACAGGGATAACAATACTGGTGTACAAACATAAGACTGTATTTAAAATAGACACAGGAGCTGACATCACTGCTGTCCCAGAAACACTGTATTCTCAGTACCAGTTTGGCAAATTAGATAAATCAAAGAAAATCCTGCAGGGACCAGGAGGATTAAAAGTATTGATAATCCAACCTAACCCTAACCAGTCCAAGGTAATATGGGGCCTAACACAAAATCATGATTTAGCTCCTCGGCCCCCTCCTTCTAAGAAACTCAGCATCTCTAACTGTGTTTAAATATAGATTTAGTGAAGTCTATGACATTGAGCCCAGATTAATTGGCCAAGTTTAAAATAAATCACTGAATATTGGTTATTATTTGCTGTGACGTATTTGTGAACAAACCCAGTTCAAATAAAAAGATTACACCATATTAAGCCACCTGCCCCTGACTTTCCAGAGGATCCATCACTCTGTGTTTCTGAGGTCTGAAACAGGGGACCAGATATTATCTTTACACCCGTCTTCCTCCAGAATGCGTCTGGCCCCCGGGTACTGCAGAACCCGGGGTCCGGATCACTACAAGAAAATGTACAAAAAACAGAAATATGAAATACAGCGGTCCTAATTCGAACCTCAGAGTGATTCCCTGCCTCAAGGAACCTCAGACTGAAAATCTTTTGGCCTCCAAGTCACATAAAGTAGCTCTTTGAAATCCCAGATCACTCTGTGCTAAAGCTCTGTTAATGAATGATTTCATCACTGAGTATAATGTTGATGTTTCTGACAGAAACATGGTTGAATGACAATAATGGCCAAATTGTACTAATTGAATCAGCGCCTCCTAACTACAATTTTTTAAGTGAGAATAGAAAACATAAAAAAGGAGGAGGCGTGGCTTCTATATTTAAGAAAACCATGAACTGCAGTAAAATCTCTTTGGGTCATTTCACCTCTTGAGTATCTTGGAATTCAGGTTAAAGGCTACAAACGAACTTTGACACTAACTTTATACAAAACTCCAACATACGTGGAAAATTTCTTTACTGACTTGAATGATCTATCAATCATATGCATTGATTATGACTGTTTAATAATTGTTGGTTATTTCAACATTCATGTGGACAAACCCCAAGACAAAAAAGCTCTCTGATATTTTAGAAACACACACTCAAGGACACACACTGGACCTGGTTATCAGTAAGGGTGTGAATATTTCCAATATCTCTGTAACTGATGTCGCCTTGTCAGATCACTTTGTTGTCATCTTTGAAGGTTCTTTATTCTTTGACCCACTTGGACAAACAGCTACTGTCACAAAACGTTCTTTTACAGAAAACATAGCAGAAACATTTAATCAAATCTACTCTTCTTCCTCACTCTTCAGCTGTAATGATGTAGATAAGTTGGTAGATAATTTTCAGTCTAAAGTTTCATATATCATTGATTCCATTGCCCCAATTAAAGTAAAGGTTCTGACTGGCAGGAATAAATCTCCATGGAGAAATGCACAAACAGTTCGATCTGCAAGATAACTCTGCCGCAAAGTAGAACCAAAATGGCGTAAAACTCAACTTCATGTTCATCATGACATCTATAAAGAAAGACGACGCAACTATCACTTAACACTAAAACATGCAAGGGAGGCTTTCTTTGCAGATGTCATAAACAAAAACATTAACAATGCTCGAGCTTTATTTGCAACAGTTGACAGGCTCACAAACCCTCCTATGACATTACCACCTGAACTCCAATCTAATGCTGCCTGTAATAAGTTTTCCGACTTCTTTTCAGAGAAAATCCAAAAAAATCAGAGGATTAATCTGCACATCATCTCTACAGCCAGAACCACTGCTGTACCCAAAAAAACACTAATACAGAAAAAATGACCCACTTTCAACCACTTAATTATAAAACCGTAGAAGAAATTATAAGTCAATTAAGTTCAAGCTCCTGCTGTCTGGATGTTCTACCCACACATTTCTTTAAGAAAGTTCTGCCTGTTATTGCTAGAGATCTGATTCAAATAGTTAACTCATCACTCACATCAGGCGTTTTCCCCCAGGCTTTGAAAAACAGCAGTTATCAAACCAATGCTAAAGAAAAACAATCTGAGACAAATCACTACTGCAGAATTACAGGCCGATCTCCAACCTCCCATACAATCAGCAAAATTATTGAAAAAACTGTGTGTAAACAATTAAATAGTTTCATGATGACCAACTGCTTTGACTCTTTCCAATCTGGTTTTCGTGCTCACCACAGCACGGAGACTGCCCTAGTCAAAGTATTCAATGACATCCATATAAATACGGACTGTGGGAGAACCACGGTGTTGGTTCTGTTGGACCTCAGTGCAGCTTTTGACACTGTCGACCATGACATATTACTGAATCGACTGGAGAGTTGGGTTGGACTCTCCGGTTCGGTGCTCGACTGGTTTGAATCTTACATAAAGAACAGGGATTTCTTTGTTTCAATTGGAAACTTCTCATCAAAGAGGTCAAAGGTCACATGTGGGGATACCCCAAGGTTCAACTTAGGACCCCTCTTATTCAATATTTATATTCTCCCACTCGCTCAGGTTATAACAGGAAATAATATTAGCTACCATAACTATGCGGATGACACACAGCTCTACATTACGATGTCACCAGGTGACCTTTGACCCCATCCAATCTCTGAATAAATGCTTAGAACAGATAAATGTGTGGATGTGCCAAAACTTTCTCCAACTTAACAAAAACAAAACTGAAGTAATTATTTTTGGACCTAAAGAGGAACGATGTAGAGTCAATGCACAGCTTCAGTTATTACAACTAAAAACTAGCGATCAGGCCCGAAACCTGGGAGTAGTGATGGACTCGGACTTGAACCTCCAGAGCCACATAAAGACAGTAACAAAATCGGCCTTCTATCACCTGGAAGAACATCTCCAGGATTAGAGGACTAATGTCTCAGCCAGATCTGGAGAAACTCATTCATGCTTTTATCTTTAGTCGCATTGATTATTGTAACAGCGTCTTCACAGGCCTGTCCAACAAATCAATCAAACAACTGCAGTTGATCCAGAAGCTGCTGCTCATGTTCTCACTAGAACCAGGAAGATAGAGACATAACACCAGTTTTAAAGTCCCTCCACTGGCTCCCTGTAGCTCAAAGAATAGACTTTAAAATACTGTTGTTAGTTTACAAATTACTGAACGGTTTAGCACCACAATACATTAAAGATCTGCTGTTGTTGTATCAACCTGCCAGACCTCTCAGGTTCTGGTTCTGGTTCTGCTCTGCATCCCCAGAACCAGAACCAAAAGAGGAGAAGCAGCTTTCAGCATCTATGCACCAAAAATCTGGAACAAACTTCCAGAAAACTGTAAAACAGCTGAAACCCTGACTTCCTTTAAATCTCAACTAAAAACACAGCTGTTGAGAATTGTATTTGAAATGTATTATGTAACAATGTACTTTTTTTTTTCCTGTTGTGGGCAACGGGGCCCGACGAATACCCGTGGTTAAACGGACGGCGGAGTCCGGCGGTAACAGGCGCTTAAATTCCGTGTTAAAAGTTTTTACACCTTTTCCTGTTGTGAGCAACAGGAAAAGGTGGTATTTTATTCTATGTTGCATGACTTTGTGTTTTGTGTTTATGATGTAAAGCACTTTGAAATGCCTTGTAGCTGAAATGTGCTATACAAATAAAATTTGATTGATTGATTGATTGATTGATTGATATTGTAGCCATGGTAACACAACAATCAAACTATCAAGATGACACTTTAAACTTTTACAAAGTAAACTTTCTAACAAATCCTTTTTGTACTATTTTTTTCTCTATTGAATGCAATAAAGAACATTTAATACCATTGAAACTTTCAATAAATGATGTTATAGGTTTAGATCTATGGTCTGTGTTACAATTCAACCATTTGTAGGGGCCCTAAATGTGTGGAGGGACCTTTAATGCCCAGAGGGGCCCTGAATGTCATATTTCTCTCCCATGGTTTATATAACAGCTACAGTCTCAGATCAACACAGCCATTCACCTCTGTCAGCAGAACAACAACATTCTATGTTGGGGAAACATAGACTTTATTTGCTTTACATTGCCTTACATGATGACAAAGATGGAGTATGATCCGATTAAATATTAGATTCTTCATTAATATGGGTTGTTGCTATGTTGTATGATGTTTTAAGGTCTTGTTAAGTATACCCCGTTTTTAACTTTGAGCCCCCTCCCCTCCAAAGATCTCTGCACGGCCCTGCCCAGCAACACTCTCCAGCTCCGCTAAGGACACTGCGGAACTCTATCTGTGCATCATCCTTAAAAAGTTGGAGGGTCTACAGTTTTTGGGGACATTGTGGAGTAAGCTTATTTTATGAGCCATAAAATATTAACTATTTTAATGTTTCTTCATAAGGAACATCAGCCTTCATGAATGTTAGACTACTGACCAAGCACATAATTTCGGATGAAAACATTTGTATCCAACCCATCGCCCTTCAGAGCTGTAGTCTGTAGCTTACATATGTTGCATTTTTGTTTTCACTCCTGATTACATCAGTTAGTCGGACATACTGGTTTTTGTAATTTCATTGGAATTCAACTTTTACTCTCAAAATAGAGACGCCATCTCTGATTTTTTTTGTGTTGGGTTCTGCAACAAAACTTCTGCTGTGTTTCTGCTGTAATTTTTTCAAATGCTCCAAACCTGAATGATAATGTATGGAAAAATATATTTCTGACTCACTGAATGCAGGCATAATCATCCACTCTTCATCTCCATCGGGAGCTGGATTTTTATCTTGAGTAAGAAAGACGGCTCCCTCCATCCCTGCATAGATTACCATGAGTGCTTGTGTGAGTGTGAGACATCCTTTTCCTCCTAGAATCTTTGCTGCAGAGCCTGAGAGCTGCTGGTGTTCATCAAGCCTGCTGCCTAGATATAAAGAGCTGAAGGTTCATTCTGACCTATACCGGACTGCGTTCTGGTCCAAGTTGGCTGACTTCTCCTCCACTTACTCTGCCAGTAACTGGATGTGTGAATGTCCTCAGCATTAGCTCCAATCCACTCAGGTCTCAGTATTTACCCACCTGCCTACTCTGCTCTGTTTGGCTGATTCCTGGATTACCGCCTCGGGCTCTGACCCATGCTGGTCTCACCTCATCAAACAATCAGACCAATCTATCAGTAGAACTCAATGTCTCCTCCCAAGGCTCCTTCTCTTACAGCAAAATTTAAGATGGATCATTCAAAAATATTCAAGTGAAACTTTCCTGTGAACTTCCGATATCTAACCCTGTCTCTATTCCAGAAGCTGTCGAACCAGTTCCCGTTCAACGTCTCCTGAATCACCCTTGTTCATGTTGTAAATAAACTTATTACTTTCATCTTTTGATCATTGTGTGATTCTGCATGTCAGTTAAATGACTCCTCAGAAACATGACATTATGTAGGTTTATGACATCTATATGTCATTTGAAACAAATCCTCAAAGTTTTTGCTGTTTCTCTGCTGAACACCCAAATCTTCCTCAAGCAGTGTTTAAATGTCACTGATTATTGTTACAACAGCTTAGAGGCACTTCTGCTGTTACTGATGGTGGTAATAGGGCAGTTTGGCATTTCATATCATTATTTGAAGCAACACACACTCAAAAATGTACACACTTTTATTATACATATTACATGATGACTAATATTATTTGGGTTTAATTGGAGCAGAATAATAAAGAGTCTTTTGTTTCATTACTTTTTGTATCTTGTTCCATTTGGGACCTTTCTGTGTGTTGTTCCCCTTGCATCATTTTGAGTCTAAGCAGCATAGTGAGCCTCCTGACATACAGTTGCAGAAGTAGCTATTTAGCTCTAGTGCATTAAAACTGATGAATTAAAAACTATGTTTTTAGGTGATTTTTACAGGGACAGCTGTATGTGTACAGTTTTGAATCATATTTCATCTGATCATTTGTTGCAGCTGTTTTGTCTTGTTAAACTATTCACAGATTTCTGCACTTCAGTTTTACTCTACAAAACAAAAATGTTCACTGGTTGCTAAATGCAGCAATACATGGTTGGGGTTTCTCATCACTTCATATGTAAACTGCAAAACATCAAATAAAATGTTCCCATTTTCAAGTCTTTTTGAAACATTTATTTAACACTAAAGTAATTTTCTGTCTCAAGAAATAAAGTTAAAAACCATATCTGTCTCACTAGCATATAAAAGTTTAAATAACATTGTTTAAATAACACAGTTGACTGAATAGCTGCCCAAGTGTCTAAATTGTATCTAAATATTCGCAGTGTTGCCCAGCATAGTGAATAACGATTTACCTCCAGGCCTCCAGTGAACTAGATCAGTCCTGTCTCCTCAATCACATCATGGGAAGCCAAAAGCAGATGTAATATATACTTCTAAAGATAAATATATCTTTCTTACATCTTGTGTTGCAACGCTATTTTGTTATACAGTACAATGGAAATGGAATCGGCACACATAAATATAAATATTTATTATGTTTATTAATATGACATTTCTATTAAGTTGTCATATTAATAAAATACGACATGTGAGTTGGAATGTAGTTTTTTTTTTTTTTTTTAAACAAACACTAACTTTTTTGGCTTTGTAATGACAACTAATAGATTCAATGTGGTAACCTTCAGAGGTTCTAAGGAATGTCTGGGTCATCTAAAAATCACAAGAAATATGAAGAGCAACATTTGATTAAAAAAAAATATTTCTTTCATCTAGTTACTATTTTAATTATTTTCTGTTCAATTCACTCCATCTATACGCACGCACACACACACACACACATATACACGCCACTTTACAATAGAAGTAATCTTTACCCTACTGTAAAGATTTTATCTATACAGTAGATGTAATCTTAAGGTATTTTGCAAACAAACAGGCCATAAAGGAATGTATAACAAAACATCAAGTTTGAAATGTAGAATCTCTTTTTACTTTGTTTTATCAAATGACCATTTCATTAAACTGATGAAGCCAGTGCAGCATGTCAACCATGATGTGTCAAGCCTACCTGAGTTTGGCTCACCATGAGGAACCTTTTGTTTCTTCCTCTCAGTCCCATTCTCCCATGAGGCGTGTTTATGGAATGTTAAATATGCAGACGCATATGGCTGGAGATTTCTTTTAATATCTTCACATATCACCTACCTGTTTTATGTCTCTTTGACAGAATGTACAAGACTGTTTCCAAATCTTTGCTGATGTTTGACAGTTTCCTCACAATTTGGAGGCTAGCTCAGAACTGCCCTCTGGTGGAAATATTGCCTAACACCCATTCCAACTGAAAAAGCTCCCCCAGGGACAATTTCTATGCACAAGGCTTTTCTTGCACTCCTCAGTTCTTTTGGGCTCCTGTCAAACATCCCAGTAAAAAAAATCACTAGAATCAGGCATCTGTAAGATACTTATTACAATATGTCAGCCACTAATGAATCTTGTTTATTGTTGAACACCTTTCTGACAACAGGTTTGTGTAATCTTGAATTGGATTATCATGCAGGATGAGGATGTTCTCAACTCTCTCGCTCCCACTCACAACTTGTTTTGTCTATGAACAGAGAAATGTAATGGACATTAATTGACTGATGGGGGGATGACTCCCATCACCCATGTCAACATTATCCCCTAAGAACAGTTTGATAAATATGGGCGTTACTAATGCACCCAAAAAACCTGGTTTCATTTTATTTCCCATGAACCATCATTTGTTAACTTAGCAATATCAGACACACCAATAATGAGACTTTATAAAGTATTTATTTACCAAACTTTAAAATTAAAGTAGACCACATATGAAATTGTGGAATATACCATCCCAAATATTGTTAGCAACAAGCTGAATAATTAGAAATAATAAGCTGGTCTTATCCTTTTGCTCTCTTTTTAACCTTCAAATAACTCAAAAAATAAAAGTACAATAGGGTACTTAATACCCATCTGAGAAACAACAATGTTTCCTTTTTAGAACTCAAAATTCAGTTAGTTTAACAAAATAAACGGGAAATAAATGACAGTTTTTAGTTTGTGGGCCCACCAAAAAAATAAATAAATAAATGCCGGTAATACTGACAATAAACCCACCGTTGCAGGCCTGCTGCTGACCACACTCACCATTGTTTCTCCATCCATAGTGGCTGGTTTATATAAAGTCCTGATTAGTAGCGCCTGTGGCTGTACACCTGTACCCACTATTCCTACTTTGAGCAATTTATTATTATTTTTTATTATTGTTGTTGTTATTTGCTGTCTTTACAACATGGAGTAAGAGGCACTGACAATCATTTTTAGACTGAGGACAGTCAGACAAATCTATTTTTGCAAAATTATAATTTTTAGCTAAATACTACTGTTGAGGAGCACAAGCAGGCCTCCTGACACCCCAAATAAAAAATGGCAAAAAAATCAAAAGAGACAAGGATAAGAGGCAGGAGCTCAAGCCCCCTCCCCTCTCGCCTCAAACATGCCTGCTAATTGTCATAGTAAATGTGATTATCTTAACATTACATAGACATCAAAATATGTTTATTTTATATCATAAGCCTCTAAATGTAAACATGTTGAATCAAAAACATGTTTTATGCTCATTATCTTCACTGTAACGAGTTATTCAGTCTCCTCCAGTACTAGTAAAACATTGGCAACTGATCATTTTTCACCTTGAAAAATGTTGTTGCTTCTCTTCTCCCTGTTAGACCAGCTGTGTTTAAGTTAGGATGTAAAGAAAGTGAATGTACCTTTGCTGAAGTTAGTTCCTGTGCACTTGGGTTTGTCCTGCAGGCCTGGCGGTTGTGCATGCCCTTTTGATCCTTGCTGTGATCCATCTGAGAAAATCTGTCTGTGTGTTTTTATGGGTTTGTCGAGTAGGTTCCCTTCACTACCAGCCCTCATTAGTCTCTCTCCAATTCTTAACATACATGAACGATTGCCATGCACTTCCTTTCTCAAGCTAGGGCTCTTCCAGCCAGCTGGTCCATGCCGATCAGCTCGGGAAGAAGACTTGGACATCTTTCTTCCTGAGCTGAGCAGAGCGTTTGTGAAATACTCCAGTTTGCTTTCTTCTTACTTACTGTTTTGTTCTTCAATGTTTTCCTTCTCAGTTTGGTTATTATGTTGCTCTGAGGATTTTGGTCCCGCTTTTCTCTTATTTTTTCTTTGCCGGTAACAATTGCTGGATTTCTTTGCTGGAAGAGTTGATTATTAGATTATTCTTTTGTAAATGATGTAGGTCTCCATTCTTGTATTATTTCCAGTTCAAAAACTATTTGCATTTTTTTGCATCCTTCCTTTTTCATATCCTCTTCAGAGGTCGCTTGCAGCTTGTGGTCTGTTTGTATTATTCTGTCCTGGACCACTGCGTCCTTCTGTGAGTCTGAGCTACTCTGGGAGAGCTTGCTTGTCATCCTACAGTCTCTCCCTCCTTCTCTCTCCCGACTCAGCTCTGTTTGCTATTGGGTCTGCTTTTGTCAGTTTCTATCCTCACAACAGCCTAGGAATTGCCTTACTCCATGAATCATCTCAGCGATTTTCTTTCCCCTTTTTACCTTTTTTCAGTGACAATGTATTAATTATTTTTTTAAAATTATTATTATTTGACACTTTTTGGCCCTAATTATGTTTTATTTCTTATAATATATATATATGTAAGCACAACCCTTTAGAAGCTTGGTGTTGTTATGGGATTCTCTTGGGATTCGTCTTAGAATTCAGTGACTGTCACACATTTTACATTTGATTTGTCTCCTAAATTTAAATTTTGAATTTTTATGCAATGAAAAGATGTTAAATTCCTCTCATTCCAAGAACAGCCTGTAGAGGGAGCTCTTACAAGGATTGACTGAGACTGCGTAGTGTGCGCATGCTAGCAAGCACCAGACATCCTACAACAGTCATATTAATACATGTGCATGTTTATAAGAAAAAAATTACATGTATAGAAAGCCATGCCTTTACCATTGTTGTTTCTTGGTCAGATATTTTTCATATTTCAGCCCTGTCCACACAGAGAAGATTTTAGGGAACTATGTAAAGATTTTTTTGTGGTTTTGGTATTTTTGGAGACCACAAACTATCCCAGAAACTAATACTGATGTATTGGGGGCCAGAATACATTAGGTTTTCTATCACTTTATCATTTCTGACATAACCAATGTATATTCACATAGAAAATGAGTCAATAGGATTTAATTTACAATTTTTATGTCTTCGTGTCATGAAGTAGATCTCAACCGGCTGGTGACAGAAAAATTAGATCTTGGTCTCAAAAAATTTGAGCTCCCCTGATGTACAGCATGGATTCACGTGTATCACGGAACGGGATGGGAGTCAGCGTCCCATCGGCATGACATGCAACACCAAGTTGAGCAACTCTAGTCTCCACCGGCAAAACTAAGGTAACACTTCTTGAAGCTGCATGGAGACGGGGAAAAGTAAAAAAGTATTTTGTGGATTCAAAACTACCAAAAACAAATTAAATTTCAAATTTAAAAAAATTAAGCTATTAAAAAAAATTCTATTCCTTAAAAAAAAAAATCACATTTATTTTTAATTAGTAAAAAAGCAAAAAAATATATATATATATATTTTTGGGGGCTGAAATTCTTTTATGGGGCTGAAATATTTTTTGGGGGCCAGAATGAAGTACTACTGTAATTTGTTGTGAGTTCATGCACTGTGTTGGTTTTGTTCTTTGAGACAGGTGATGTTCATGCATGACTCATTTTGTGCACCAGTAAAAAAAACATATACCTATGTCTTGAATTTGGAAAAAAAAAAATAATATTTTATTTATCACTAAAGAAGGGTTCAGTGAGTGCGCATATGAAAATGGTGGGTTCAGTACCTCAAAAAAGGTTAAGAACCATTGGACTATAAACTACATGCACCTCACTCTCACAAATAACAAACATGATGCAGTTCTATATTGTTTGGAGTGTTTTTTGCATCATCCTGTGGCTCGGCATACCTTCTTTAGCATTTTCAGTGATGCTTCATTCTGTTGTGTGGATGCACATTTTTGTTCTTTACAAAAAATTACTGGGTTTCTCTCCATGTGGATGGGGCCCTAATACAAAAGATGCCAATGTTCACTCTCGGTTAACGGAAATGACTGGTTTGAGAAAGCTAAGGGTAGCTCACTAAAGCAATCATTACAACCAAGGTTGTGAGAGTATCCTTTCTGCACAGACCTGATGAACAGAAGAGAACTTGGCTGTCTCTCTTTACCTCTGCAGTCGTTTCTACCTGTGTTCATAACTTTTCCTGTTAGTGTTAAATGCTATTTTCATTTTCACTCTACAACTATTTTAAATGTTAATGTTAATAAATGTGCTCCAGTCCAGGAGTCCTTTGGTTTTTCCTTGGAATATGTATAAACACCCATCCATTTTTACCAATGTCACAATAGTCCAGTATTACTGCAGACAAACTGACATTTCTCCTTCCTAAGAACAGTGAGGATCAACAACAGAACATTCCCATTCACTGCACTTTACAGAAACCTACAAAAAACAATAAAACAGAGCAATTAAACAGAGAAAGCGCTTGTATTTTAAAGAGTACAGAAAAATGGCAAAGAAAAAAGTATGACTTACAATTTTAGGATGTTATGGACTCTCTATGTATGTGACATCAGAACTGATGATGGTCGGGACCAGATGCCTGGAGTGGAAAAACATTTCTGAGTGACTTCTTTGTCTGTTTATATTAGTAGAAAAAATAGTCAGCAATATCATAGAATCAGTATTAACTATGGAGTTGTGTTGGAGAAATTGTGACTTTATTAATCAAGTATTAGTTATTCTCATATAACCTTGTCGTATTATCTTTCTTTTATGCTTTTATTGTTTAATCTGATTGTAGAATTAAGAATGTTTCTATGTTGTAGATTTGCTCTGATTCCTTTCTTCAGAAGATCTCACTGATGGGAAGCAGAGACAGCAGGTTCCTGCAGTGTTATCTCTTGACCAGGAGTTCAACTTGGTTGACCTGTTGGATTGCTATAAAACTGTCTCTGTGAAGATTCACTACATGATTTGCTAAACTCTGTGCCTGGAACGAGATTAGCTAGTGCTGAATAATTTGTAACTTAGTTAGTAAATGACAATCAACGCTGCAGCTGTGTGATGAATTGTTTCCCCTCCCCTTAGAGCTGCAGCGTCCTTGTGATTAGGGATCCTGAAAACATTCAAAAGAGAGGGGCAGACAAATGTGGCTTCAGAGCGGTAGGAGATTGTAACTGAAGGCACATCTCTGGCTGTTCTCCTCGCGAGTAGAAAGAATCTAACTCTCTTGTCTTTCCTGTGTTTGCATAATTTGTGTTTCATAGGTGTTTGAACCTAACAAGTTGGTTTAAGGGTGAACTTGAAGGAGAAAAACTACCTTAAAAGCTACCTTAAATGCCCATCTCCAGCAGTCATCAGATGAGGCAGGTGACCAGTCTGTCACAGGGCTCTGAAAACTAACAATGAATAAAATGTGAATAAGTGAAATGGTAGATTAACAGGGGTAATAAATTCTGTCCAATTATTTTAAAATCAAATCATGTTTATTAAACAGTTTGTGTTGGAAACACACCAGTTTTTACTGTTGATAGAACAGTAAAGACAGAAAAAAAAAAATCCTTCCTCCATGAAGACGATGTGGATGTTCCTCCTCAGAACTGGTTGGTGATCTGGTGGAGTCAGAGCTTCTTCTGAGACAGGAAAGCTTTTAGGTTTTCTAATACCTGATCTTTAAAAAAATTTGTTTAAATGTGTGAATCTTACGCTGTTTATATAAATATGCCTATGAAGAAAACAGTTTGCTGTAGGTATTCTTAATCATATTAGAGGAATTAATTATATATTAATACAAGAGCATGACACACCAAGCTACGCAAGCCCAGGAATATAGAGCACTGAAGCGGTAAGATGAAGGAAAGAGAATCCATGACCTCGGGCCATGAGAAGAGAAGAGAAGAGAAGAGAAGAGAAGAGAAGAGAAGAGAAGAGAAGAGAAGAGAAGAGAAGAGAAGAGAAGAGAAGAGAAAAGAGAAAGGCAGTTAGAGCGTGAATAAGGAGATGTGGAGATGTCAGAGTAAACTGAACTGGACATGAATGGGGGCCCAAAGTACCAAACTACACAAGCATCATCTAAGGATCAGAACTTGAACTAAGGTTCAGTAGAGTCTACACCTTTTGCTTCTGTCAGTGGTGGTTCTTTGTGGACTGATGTTTGTCCCTGGGCCCAGCCATCCCTCCAAAATACAAAGAAATGAATGTCTGTTTAGATTTAAAAAAAATTACTGGGATACGCTATGTGCTTTTCTTCATACAGTGCTCAGGGTGAAAATAATGAAATGTGACAAAAATGCGTAGTTCATGGAATGGATGCATCTGTTGTTAAATAAATTTCACGGTTATTAGTGCTGTTGACTCTCACAGATTAAAAACAGGCATATGAGGTTAGCTGTCCACTGTAAACAGGAAAAGATGACAAGAGGAAGAGAAAAGGCTGAGTAAATGAACAGAGGTTGCACATATATCAGCATAAATACATAAATAAATATGTACACACACACACATATATATATACATTCATATTTATTCACACATTCTATATAGTTGTAGTGAAAACCAATAGTATGCTGTCTAAAGTAGTGACTTTAGACAGCGAAAACTCAAATGCATTTGGAAGTCTGCACATTTTATTTAAAAGGAAACTGAAGCCATCTTTTTTCTTTCCTTTCCTTTCTTTACATGTCCAATCTTTGGCATTTTATGCACATCAAACAGAAATATTGGTTGCCTATTATTTCTGTATGAAATACAGAAATATTTCATACAGAAATATTTCTGTGGGAAATTCACTCTCTAAACGGGATATTTCGAATTCAAATTAAAAAATACTTAATTAATCCCAAAGGCAAAATAAGTGAAGTCGTAACTCATTTGCTTTATTAGTATATTTGTGACATTCTGTTTTTTTCATTTTCTTTTTTTAAGTGGTATAATAGACCATCGATCCATCCCTCCATCCATCTATTGATCCATCCATCTATCCATCCATCATCGTACACCCTTGTTCCTACTGCCACTATGAGGGGTGTCGGTGGCCATCTTCAGTGGTCAGGGGGGCTCTGAGGCTGACACCATCTGGACCAGCAACCTGGTTCTGGTCCAGTCTGTCCAGCTGCCTCTTCACTTATAGATACTGAAAAGTGGAAGCTGGAGGCAAAGAGAGCAGCAGCATCTCCTGATTTGGTTGAAGACAAATTTGTTGAAGCAGAAAAATCCATGACTGAGTTGGAAGAAGAAGATCTGAGGTTTGACAGGAAAGCTGTGGCTCCATACTCTCATTCCAACATGTTCACCACTACTAACCCAAAAGACAAGAACTCAAATTTCCTCACAGCCACAGAAAAAAGCCAAAGATTTTTGTTTTTTGTATGTGAAGTGATGAATCCAAACTCAACCTTTGGACTCAACCTTTTCAGGTTGATGGATCAGGAGGAGGAAGAATAAAACTGAACATTATGAAAGTGGAATTTGTATGTGCATATGTGAGGTTTTCTGTTATTAAATAATTTTTCTCACAGGCAATTAGACGTTCACAATAAGTTCTGCCTACATACCCCACTGTCCCTGACTAACAGCTGACATGATCTGGGATGACCAGTGTCATTCACGTCGTAGATGAGTGGTCATAATGTTTTACCTCTAGATAGTACATTGATAAAGAATGTACAAATTAAGAATGTAGGAGCCAAATATACATTTTTTGAAACTTCATACAAAGTGTTACATAGTGTTTATGTGAGTTTCATTTGTTTGAAAAACTAATAAGCATTTGTAATTGTATTGTGTTTAAGCTTATTACATTGTGCCTTTTGATTGGTTACTGACTAATTAGTTTATGAAAGATAAAAGTACTGGCTCATTGTAGAAGTCTTGCACCTTGAGAGTAACACAGTCTTTTGACCGTCACTTTCTGTTTTGAAAATGTTTATTTTTATTTCCTTTTATTAAGTCCAGTAAAGTCTTAAAGATGACCGTTGTATTCAAGACCTCTTTTATTTTTAGAAGAAATGAGTTGCGTAAGACAGAGCTGAAATTGGGCTAGACTAGTGAGAGGTTGCTGCACTTAGAAATGAAGTTATTTCAAAATGTGGATTAATGTACAGACTGCAGTAGGCATGAGGTACCAGAAGAGGGCGGTAATGAAAGCAATGAAACCTAAAGTCTGCTGTCCTTTTGTTGTTCCTGTTCATTTATCACACTGAGTTTGAGTATGAGAACTGAATATTTGAGCTGTTGAAGCAACATTGTCTTATACAGATATAATTTAGAAAATATAAAAATGGTGATATGTGAAAAATTAGATGTGTAAATATTCAGCATGTGGGGCGTAGTTGGATTCTACACTCTGGACTGAAATTCTCATTGCATACTTTATGCCACAAATGAGGGAAGGATTTAATAGGTGCTGGGATCACCAAACATTTACACAGACTGCATGCAGCTCTGACAATCTGTGACTGACATCTCTCTGTGAGTCTCAATGCTAACAGAGGCGAATAAAAACCTCCAGCATTGAGATCTGGACCAAATCCTTAAGCTTTGGCTCCGATGCCATCTGTGTTTGGATCAAATCTGCCAAAATTGAAATAAGAATTCTATATTTGTGCCACATCTGGCCCAAATTTATAGAAATGCACTGTAAAACACGACAAGTTAACTCAAATGATTTGGGGAAACTGATTGCACAAATTGATTTAAGTTTTGTAACTTTAGTTTATAGTTTATTTTATTACATGATTAGAGTCTAAGGAACCCAAAGCAATTATAAGGTAACTCAAAAACATTTGTTTGTTAACTTCTTTTATTTAGCGTTAACAAACAGATGTTTCCAAACAGATGTTTGTTAACTTAAACCATTAACAATGTTGGCCTGAAATGCTCTTTTAGGATAGTTATTCATACTTATTTACGGTAAATGGATTACATCTTCATATTCAAATCAAGTCAAATTAACTTGAGTGGTTCTTACTTAAACAACTTAGATCTTTACTGGAGTTACTGAATCCAAAAGAGGAAACCAATTGCACAAAACTGTATGAGTTTTGTGCAATTGGTGCACAGTGGCGCGGTGGGTAGCGCTGTTGCCTTGCAGCAAGAAGGTCCTGGGTTCGATTCCCGGCCCGGGGTCTTTCTGCACGGAGTTTGCATGTTCTCCCTGTGCATGCGTGGGTTCTCTCCGGGTTCTCCGGCTTCCTCCCACAGTCCAAAAACATGACTATCAGGTTAATTGGCCTTCCCAAATTCTCCCTAGGTGTGAGTGTGTGTGTCTGGTTGTTTGTCCTGTTTGTCTCTCTGTGTTGCCCTGCGACAGACTGGCGACCTGTCCAGGGTGACCCCGCCTCTCGCCCGGAACGCAGCTGGAGAGGAACCAGCAACTCCCGACCCCGTTAGGGAGAAGGGTGACGGAAAATGGATGGATGGATGGATGAGTAGCATTAACACAACAAAAGACTAAAAAAAAAACAACTTTCCAACTTGATCCTCAAGCACAACAAACATCTGGTGAGAACTCCAGGAGGATCCTCCGTTTACTTCGGTACAAATTGCGACAAACCCAATGAGTTGATTGATAGGTACACTGTAAAAAAGGGGGGTTGTTACATTAACAAAAGAATATCATGTACTTTTAACTAAATAATTTCATGTTTAAGACAAAAACGTGATACAATCATGTTGGATAAACAAGATATTCAACAACTTCACGTTTATAAAATTGAATCATGTTGAGCTAACATGATTCATTATAGTCAGACCGATTCTGTGCTGAAGACCATGAGTGAGATCACGGCATATCACGCGAGACCACGCGAGACAATCGTTTTTTTCTCTCAACTGGAATGAAATGTATTCAAGGTGAGATAACAATTACGTCAGATAGATCTTCTGCCTAACAAAAAGACCTTCGATGCACATCACATTAACAAAAGAATATCATGTACCTTTCACACAATAATTTTGGGTTTGAAACGAAAACGTGATAAAATCATGTTGGATAAACAAGAAATTTAACAACTTAACGTTCATGAAATTAAATCATGTTGAGGTAACGTGATTCATTATAGTCAGACTGATATTGTGCTGAAGACAACGAGTGAGATCACGGGAGATCACGCGTGATTATGGGAAATGACACGAGATCAGGCGAAATAACCGTTTAGCGTTATGAGAAGACGTTATCTCAATTACGTTGAGATAACGTGATTGAATCACGTTATCTCAACTTGAATACATTTAATTAACGCTAGGTTGTTGAACCTAGCGTTCAACAACCATCATGTTTATCTGACATGATGTTATCACGTTTCCCTTTGAAACATAAAATTATATATATATATATATATATATATTATAGCTGACTGGATAGCTCAATAGATAAGGCATCAGTATATCACCCGAGAGGGCGGGGTTCGAATCCAGTCTGGGTCCTTAGGCAAGACCCTTCAAGCTACTGCCTACCTCATACCATGAGAGATACTAAGTTGCATAACATGCCGGCTCAGACGTCGCCCGGCCAAACAAGGTCTGCGTCAGGTATCACAACTTGAGATTGACGAGATACAACACAAATGCTACAGCAAAAGGGAGGAAC